>JBBBDQ010000303.1:5650000-5987500 GCA_037127315.1 Ascarosepion bandense
TGTAAAATGAATGTAAACAAACATTAGAATATGTATAATTTGAATCAACACCTTTTAAACGACCCAGTTATATAGTTACAAGTGAAATCTTTACTAATCTGTTATCAACCAACGGGCATATAAGGTAATTAACACATACATATCTACATACATACCGTAATTTTTCTCCATGATCTTACCTGGAGGAGTGAGAAGATGCAAGAAATCGATTAGCTGATAGGTGAGTAAATATTTTAGTAAAAAGACAATAATACATGTAGCGAAAAATATAATTTTCGAAAGTGAAAACAATACATTACATATAAGAAATCTTCTCCATACTTGTATGTCTGTGCAGACTTAATGAACAAGCTAAAAGACGGAGAGGAAACAGATACAAATTAGATATTAAAAAGGAAAATTATCGTAAATACTGATATAAATCATTTTATCATATTTAAAAAAATATCATATCCACTGCAAATTTCTGATAGACGAACAGGCATCGCGACAAAAAGTATAGCCGAATAACCGTTTTCTCCTACTTTCTCTCTAACTTTGTATATATATATATATATATATATATACACACACACACACACACACACACACACACATATATATAATCACACACACAAAAATACATATATATATATATATATAAATATACACGCACGCACACATATTCACACACGCATATACAGGCACGCGTACGCATATATAAATCTGTTTCATGTAAATAAATAAATCCAAATGATTGAGAAAGCGACGGAAAGCGATGCATAGCTCGAAATGGCGAAATTGATTACGCTACTCGTCGCAGTTGTCCAGGATGTACTACAGCCACAATTACTTCAGGAGACAACGGCCGTTTACGAATATTTGGATACGCAAATCGAACAAGGTAGGATTCTTCTTTGTTCCTCCTGGTTCAGGTTGGAGGCCACATACACCCGACCCAATCACAGACACAGATATCCGACACACCACACTCCCCTAACATGTTAATTGCACATTTTGATACATACAACACTCAGATTTATACAATCAATAGAGTATTGCACGTATATACTTAAATAAACACAAATACACACACACACACACATATATATGCATACATTCGAACACATACGCGTGTATGTAGACACTCGCTCTCTCTCTCTCTCTCCCTATATATATATATATATATATATATATATACACACATATGTAGAGAGAGAGAGATAAAAGAGAGGTATGTGTGTCTACGTGTAAGCGGATATAACTATTTATTAATAAAATACTTTCTTCTGAATTGACTAATTACAGGCACTTAAACACAAACATATGAAGATATATTTTGATTATATATATGTATTGTTATGAGTTATATTCCATCCACTCTTCAGGGGTTAACAACAAACTACTTATATATTTTGTCATTTTATATATATATATATATATATATATATAAATTCAAATTTTTCAAAATCGGATGTCGATTTCAACGAGTGAATTTATCACCCGTCTCTTCATCGATGTATATATTCATAGATAATTTGAATTTATATTTTTTACTTTTAATATATAAATATTCTGTCCCATGAAATACGAAATTATTGTATATGAAATATCACAATATTATAGACCATGTAATTGTTACACACACACACACACACACACACACACACACATATATATATATATATATAAAGTACCATAAAATCTTGCTTGTTTTTTAAGAGTTATTTATTTGCTGAAAAATATAGTCGATTCGAACGTCTGCCTAACTCAACGAAACTAGTAATCTATTTTATCACAAGGAGCCTGATTGTACACTTTTCTTGCCATATTACAACTTCTACGTGCATAGACGTCAGAATTCTTGTGTATATCAGCTGTAAGTCAGACTGATCAGGTAGACCATGATTAAATGATGAACGCATCAAAACACACACACACACACACATATATATATATATATATATATATACGCGTATTTTCATTTGTGTTTTTCGTGTAGTTATATATCTTTATACGTATCAATGAAATTTCATTAACACGTGCATACGCCTATAGTAATCTACAATTATTTTATTCTTATACATGTCTATATTTCACAAATGCAGATATATTACAGTTGGATTTTATTATTAAAACATCAGTTTATTTATATATGTTTTCCAATGTTTATGCATTTTTATGTATACATTGTCTTTTATAGTGATATAAATGCTATGTGTATACATATCGGTTTGTATGTTTGTAATTTTTTTAAATATAAAAAACGCACGTAATGTGTAATATTTGGAATAAATAAAATATCCTACATACTCTATTGTTTGAGATGTATATGCTATATGTATACCTGCGCACACACGTGTATATACACGGATGTATGAATATACATGTATGTATTATGAATCTGTGTGTGTCTATGTTTGTGTATATGGATACGTATATATAAAAGATATATGTGTGTTCTGTGCATAATACTTTTAATGTCATATATATATATATCTTTTAGTGTTGAGTTGATGTGTGTTGGCTGGTATATTTTCTAATACTAACGAAAAATAAATAAACATATATCGTAACAGGGTTACACTAATCCATAAGCCACCCGTTAATAATACCCCTATGTAAATGACTTTAAATCGACTAAACGGGAATAACAATAGCTATAATAATTATTACCTGTTTATTCTCTTAAATAATAGGTCTGAGAGAAAATGCATAATCAAAAGCATAATTTCGATCATAAAATTTCTACCCCAACATCCTGTTTAAAATGTTGCTTTCGATTGTTGTAAAATCCGCTAAATATATATATATATAAGTTTAGGTAAAAGACGCTTTGGTCGTTCTGATATAACGAAGGCATTTCCATCTTTTTCCCCACTTCATTTTGAGGGAATACTATCTGCGTGCAACAAGTTTTCTCTTTTCTTGCACGGCATGGAAAATCAGTGAGCAAGTTAACTGTTAAGATCCTACTTTGTGTAAATTATTCTTTCCTAACATTTCTAAATATAGCAATCATTACATCAGTCGATATTTTCATGAAATAGAAATCCAAAAATCATTTTATTTTAATCGAATTTGAATTGTTCTTTCTATCTGATGTGAAACGTTTCTTTATTTCTGTATTTAACAATAATTTATCTTGACACTAGCAGGTTTGGCTAAATGCTTAGTGCAAGTAACGCTAACTCAAAAGGCTTAAGAAGGTGTTAATAGTTTGGGGAAAACGACCGTGAGATTTTAACATTGATCAATGAATGTGCTCTTTTAAAAATATTTGACTTGTTATAAATACTCATAATCAAAGGAATTGCAATTGCAGAACTGAACTTGCATAGATGTTTTAACTGGAGTTACAATTTGTATAGTAGTGTGGTTTTAAACAAGTTATTTTCTATTTACTTACCCTATATCCTCATCTGGACATTCTCCAATTCGGATAAAATATTTTGGAGACATCATAACTTGCAAACAATTCTAAACGTATCCATTTATAAGCAGAAATTTATTTCTGTACTATGCAAGAAAAATCTATTATTGGTCGCGTTGTGTAATTACAGTATTTTATTTAAAAAAAGAAGAAAAATATCCGATTTTTTCAATTCGAAAAATATACCAATTTATTTTCCAATATATTAAAAAAAGTTAATTCATTGCATAAATAAAGTAAAGGTGCAAGATATATTCAAAATAGTTAATGTCTTATTCACGGGCAGAAGTCATGTGATTTACGGTATGCACACCTGGCAGTGCCAATTCATGCATTTTATATTGCGCATCAAATGCTTTTTAAAGGTAGGATGACATTTAAAAGCTGAACAAGCTTGTTCTTTTGTGACTGATGAGAGTCACAGCACCTACAAAAAACACCGGATATTCTGGCCCCATAACTATTACATTTGAGAGGGGTTTAAGAGTATATTTCTGTAATACATAACACATTTAGTCAAGGATTTCTTTTTTGGTTCCTCCCTTGCTCTCTCTCATATATATATATATATATATATATATATACTGTCCTACGTCTAAAAGACTCGGAATCACCTACATTATGTAATCATCAGGTACATTTTATGATTGCGCCGTGCATTAAATTCAGAGTTGTGCTGTAGACAGAAGATAATATGTATATTTGTTGATATATACTTAATAGGCCTGTTATATTTCATTGAGCATTGTTCTCTCAGCAGTTGATAAATATTTATATAAAGGTGTGTACCGAAGTGTGTACACTACACACACACACACACACATATATATATATATATATATATATATATATATATATATATATATTATATGCCGCTGGCTTATTCTCGATTGCAGCTTTATCTTATATCTCTGATCCTATCGATTTTTTTTTACTTTTATCTTTCGATACGTCTATCACAATCAAATATGATGTGTCAATATATGTCTTTTTATTCAAATCACTTTTATTCTTTACCAATATCAGCATCAATGTGTCAAAGTTAATCTATCTATGGTCATGTGATTATATAGTTATTTAATGAAGACAAGGTTCATGAAGAGGACCTATTAACCAAGATATCTGGTTAATCGTCCACATTTACAAAATCCCATCCCAAATTACTATACTTTTTTCACTAGTAGAATAAGTGAATACTTAATATATTGTATTTTTAAAAATGATCTGTCTATCTTATCATGGACTATGTTATGCTTTACACTTTCCATGACAAACTGTTGAACAACCCCGTGATGTTTAGAATTCATTTAATTCTCAACGTTTTAATTTCCTTTCATTCTGAATTTGCACATGTAAATATTTGATGAAGACTATATAAAACAACAGAAATGGTTAATGATGTCCTGAAGTCTATGTTGTTGCAACATGTATACGTCTGTGTTCTTAGAATGAATCGGGACTGTTGAAATATAAAAATGTTTTTAACAGACATGATTCTCGAAAAGACAGTTTGAAAATGAGAATATAATAAAATAGAGGAATTGTGGGACTATTAATGGATTGAATTATTTATAAAGCGGTCTAATCAGGTGACAAAAGGTAATGCATTTCAATGACAAAGAAAATGGCTGCGATGTAGTTAAACGGATACCGGAAGGTAATATGGTGTTACTATATATATATATATATATATATAATAGTCATCCGCAGATAGGTCTGTTTTGCTGTATCACAGCTCATCAGTACGGACAGACTCCGATTGCTTTTAACCCAGGATTGAAACCCGACTGATATATATAGTTAAAATGTGATAATTTATGAGTCAAAGTTTGTTGTTTTTCAGTGGTTTTACAGATAAAATATTTTTTGCTAAGCTGGTTTGTTCTGCTAAGCTGTTTTATTTTTATCAGGGTAGAAATAGGACATTAATAACTACAGAGAGGCAAATAACCCTGACGAGTAAGAAATTTATGACGGTGTCCTCTCGAAACTTCGAAGTCATCATAAAGTTGCTCAGTTAAAGTTACAAAATTTTGTACTAATATATATATATATATAATTAATGATATGATATACACGCAGATATAATTATATATATAATAAATTTCCTCATATTTTTTGTATGTTTCTTTATGTCTTCGGTAAATCCATATGAGCAAATTAATGCACATTCGTGATAGGGGTGACGAAAAAGACCTCAGGCTGGATTCACTTTGCCTGAAATGCTTTCTAATGTTTGGTACCAGATAAAACATTTTGGAAAATGGGTTGCACTGAGATCTTTTATTTTTTCTGCATCTTTCTCAACATCTCGCGTACCTTGAAAACCTAAGCGATCATGGCTCTCTTTAACATTCTTTCTTTTGTAGTCCATGCAATATTTGTTGTTGTTTTTTAATTACTCCTAATCTCTGTTGTGCCATCCATCTCTATCTTCCAGTTTGGCAAGTTACGAGAGAGAGATGCAGCAAAATTAACAACATCGTTTTTTTTAGTATTTGTCTATAATTCTGAGATGAGGTTGTATTTATATTATTCGTTCATCTTTGTTGCCATTTTTACGAGGTTTCGGCCGTTGTACGCTCCGGCATTCTACAGGTGATAAACTTCCAATCGACATTTTACACAAGGAATGAGGATGTTATAAACCAGTGATTGGAATAAAGAGTTCGGTTCGAAATTCCTAGCACCTTAAGTAGGCCGGAGCGTACAAATGGCAACAAAGATGAGAACAATAGTCCGAATAATGTACATATTCTCGTTTTATTTTGTTTTTGCTTTTTTTTTTGTAGTGGAGTAGTGGATTTTCTGACCGCCACTTAGATGTGAGAAAAGGCCTAAAGTATGAAGTACATACTAATGATCAACCTCAGTAGAGAGTTGTAATAGTTTCTGGCGAGACAACTTGTTAACTATTTCGCCATGTCGAGGTGCTTTTTTTTAGTTGAAGTAGATAGAACAACGTGGGCAACTGAGTACTCATGACAATTACCATACTTAACAGCACCAACTTTTTCTTGAAAAGTGTACTAAAAAATCATGTTTAACCGTTTAAAATGAAAACAGTTCCTGAATTCTAACTAACAATTGCTGATAATTTATCTGAAATTTATGTAGCGACATGTTAAATGGCTCCTAGAAATGTTGAAAGAGGCCTTTTGTTTTAATTATTTCAACCCAAGCAAGGTGGTACAGCCGCTGATGTGCAGGGGGCTATATAAGAGTAAAAGTTTAGACAGGAGGTGAGTGAAGAGAAAGAAGAAACAGTTACAGGGAGTGTAAGAGAAAGGGCAAGAGAAGTATAAAAACACAGGTGTGAAGACTGTTGCGAAGACAGAGAGAAAAGAAAAAACGATACATAAAGGGTGATGTAGTAAGAAATAGAGTCAATTGTCAAGAGATGGAAATTGACATTGCATTTAAATTCCTGGAGGTTGTAGCCGTCAGGATATTAAGTATATGGAAAGGAATTCAGCGTTTTATTGAACATGAATGTGTGGGATATGTATGTTATGGTTAACAATCTATTTAACAACACCTATAAAAGTTCTGATATGAGTGTAAATTTTTTATCTGATGAAATTTAAAAAATAAAAAGGACGTTACATTTGATGCACGCTATATATCTGTATTTGTGTTTGTAAGTGTTTGCGTACGTGCGTGTGAACGTGTGTATTTGCATATATACAAGCATATAAGACACTTATTAAATATTTGTCAAATGAACGAATATATATATATATATATATATATATATATATATATATCGAGGCAGGAAATACATTTCTAAACATATGCTGTTAAATATAAGAGACAATGAATGTCTATTATGTTTAATCATGAGCCGCTCTAAACGTCGTATTTTAACTTTAATTTCAGTTGAAAATAAAGACAAAAATTCTCCAACATTTGGATAATTATTTATTGATTTGCTTCTAAGCTTTCGGCTCGCATGAGCCATCTTCAAAGAGGTTATTTAGTTATTGTCTCTTATATTTAACAGCATATATATATATATATATATATATATATATATATATATATGTTATTCTATTCAAATATAAAATAAGCTTCATAGATGAATGTATACATGGAACCATTTTGGTATAAAAAGTAGCGATGTAAAAAGAATATCTTATTTCAGTCACAGTGTAAACATGTTAATGAATGTTATTGTCAGAGAAAACATTTTCAGCTGGACTAGAGAAAAATATCTGAAAAGTATTGTACTTTTTAAGCTATGATCTCCAAGTTTAAGAAAATGTTTCCTATGCACATAAATACCATAATATACATATCTATATACTGACCTACCTCTGTAGATCAATATATACATATGTATATTAAGGTATTTAGACAGAGAAATGTCTGCATTGACAATGTGATAGGGACATCTACATATGGAGCTATTTCGAATTCCACGCGAATCTGAAACAAACTTATACTGGAGCATTTTTTTTTCGGATGACAATGAATATTACTAGCAAAAATATGTATGGTTACTTCTGGTTCATTTACAAGTATAGCTCAAATCTGAATTTCAATTTCAGGATCGGCTGAAATAAGTACAGGCGCAGGATTGAAGAAAATACACTTATTCTGTGTATCAACTATTTTCTTTAAAGAATTATCGATGTGAACCTCATCAAGAAAGATATTTTTTCACGTCAACGATAGAGACGAGAAATTTGAATAGAATTCTGTCCAAAAGAGTTTCAGAGTCGCTACAAACACATTATGCAACCGCATCTGAAATACATATATAAAATAGATAGATAGATAGAAATAGATAAATATAACAGGTATTATCAAACGCACGTGCACTACACGAAATACAAAAATATATAGGCATTTCTCTTCTCTCTTTCTCTTATATATATATATATATAGAGAGAGAGAGAGAGAAAGAGAAAGAGTAAGATAAAGAATGAATATACGTAAAATGTTTGTCACTTAGCAGATTGATGATACCTTGAGCATCCTGACTCAAAAGTAATGTACACGGATATATATATATATATATATATATAATCATTGATGATCTATGCAGAAGTATTAAACAGTTGTGTCATATATATATATAAGGAACAAATCAGAATTTCATATTAATGTTCATAAATACGTATGTATTATTTGACTAAATACGCGCAAAACACATATCATTCATAAATACATACAACGAACACACACATGTCTACACACAAACAAGATACATACATACACACACACACACACACACACATATATATATATATATATATATATATATATATATATATATATATTGTGATGGAAAGGAAATAATTTTTTAAAAATCATAGAAAGTTTGTAAAGGGATAAAGTAAAAATAAAATAATTAAAGCCTGTATTAAATACACCATTACTACAGAATATTTATCTTGTATATAATTAAATTTTATCTAACCATTTTTATACAATCCTAGTTTGATTAAAACAACGTTCATTTTATTTTACTTTTAATCTCTGATATGTTAATTACTATTAATTTGAAGGAAAATGTACCTCATATTTCTCGACTAACCTGGTATAAATCCGTATTGTTTTTCTGTACGTCGCGTGTCGTCGATCTTTAAAGAGAAGGTCTGGTGCGGAAAAGAATTCGATATTTGAAACCTAGTCTCTGCTGGCTTTCGATCTCTGACTGCAAGCGCCGCTGGCAAAATCATTTCCGACATCGCCACCCTTTGTATGACTCTTTCAGGGAGGGGTAAACAGACGTGTTCAAGCGACTGAATAACGAGTTACATATCATAGTTTCATATTAATATTAAAATGCCAAGTAGGAGAATAATCAGTTTGCTTCTTTTCTTTTTTTTAACATCTTTAGCATGAGTATTATTGAGACACGTCAATTTCCCAATCACAGAAGATATTACTTTCGAAGTGAAATAACTAAATCGTTCTAAGTAGATTAGAATTAAAAAGGCTGCTTTCAATTTGAAATACTTAGTTACTGGATACATTTTAAGTTATGAAATTTCAATGGAATTTTGAGATATATTTCCGAACGACATGTTTTCTTTATTGTTTCAGTTTCTTTTTCTCGAGTACAAACGTCATTTGTAAAAATATTTGACATTAAGCGGAATATTAAACGAATTGATCTTCCCATGAATACTGTCATGTAGACTTTGTTTTCTAAAGATGCGCCATAACTATTATTCAATCAAGAGAAACAGATTGAAGGAAGGTCATTTCTGCTATAAATTAAATATATACTATTCCAGGATAAACATTTGTTAATATACATTTTTGCTCCATGACATTCGAGTTATAATCATTTTATACAAAGGTGCATGTATCAGCAAAAGATATATTTATAGCCATACAAGCAGTATAGCCCGGCGTTGCTCGGGTGTAATGAAAGCTTTAAAACTAATCCATGGTGCTGGAGCTCAGACACGTTGGACGTTGACACGAAAGACTAAAAAGTAATAGTTGTTTCCAGTTAAAGCGAAACCGTAGACTGAAAGAAAAACAAATGAATGTAAGTCAAATTTTGATTTCCTGGTATCGATATCAAATAAGATTTTTCGTCGTAAATTGAATTTTGAAGGCTAAATAAGTCATCTGAGTAATGGTATCATGGCTGAGACTAAGAACTACAATTATACCTACTTAGAGCCAAACCCGAAACAAAAACTAAAATAAAATGGCTGAAAAAAATACATACATACTGGCAGATAAACGGACACACACAAACATCTTGCCTTTTATAGATATATGTATTATCGATTTTCTGCACTATTATAAGAACTGCAACCTTGAAACTTCTGAATGTCGTTTCTTATGACTTTGTCTATGAGTGTATCAAATTTGATTAAAATCGGACCACTCCTTCTGTAACCCGATTTTTTCGATTATCGATATTTATCGTGGGTACCTCGACACAAAACCTAGCTAAGAACACTCACAGTCGCTTATAGAACAACTGCGTAAATTTACAAGAAAATCGGTTCAGCCGTTTCGGAGTCTGTAGGTAACTGACACACACATACACACACACAGACAAAGTTCCATTTATAAGTAAGCTTAGATTTATAGAAAATGTATCTCTTGAAACCATTTATCTTGCCCAACAAATATGTAGATTTTAACATTATTATTTTTAGCATGTTACTTACGTCATTTCAGTTGTACATGCAATGTACATTATTCAGTAAAATCTGAGCTGAGAACAGGAAACACACACACACACACACACACACACATACATACATACATACATACATAAATAAATACATATATATATATATAATCGTGTGTTTATTGGTTTTTCTCACAATGTTTTATTGATTAAACTTGTAACTGTTCAAACTTTTCAAATTTTCGGGTTAGTTATATTAGGTAACCGTTAAACTTCCCATTTTCAGTACTTGTGTATATTTCTGAGATGAGGTAGTTTTGTCCTCATCTTTCTTGCTATTTATACAACGTTTCGGCCATTGTACGCTCCGGTCTTCTTCAGGTGCTAGGAATTTCGAACCGATTACATAACAGATTCTCCTTTGGAACTTTTCGAAAACCCTGAGATGAATGTTAGGGGCGCTCGACCAGATATGACAACTGTATTCAATGCACGGTTCGGATGGTTGATTCGTATATGTGCATAATGGACTCAACCTAGAAAAATTCCTCGCCCGATACAGTGACACAACCTTCCTAGTAGTCTATTTAACTAGTGGTTCAATGTAATGGTTCTACTTGAGGTGGGAAGAGAGTGTGAGACCGAGGAGGTGCAATGTATTGCTTTCAGAGAGACTCACATGGTCTATGCTGATAAAGGGTAGGACGTAGTTTCTCATTTGAGAAAAAAAAACAAAAACAAAACAAATGACCCTGACAATTGTAAATGACATTACAATAATTCGCCCAAGAAACCTCGGAATCAGCATGATGGTAATAACACCGTTAAACAACTGATAGATTTGTCCTCATTATATATAAATATATATAAAACATATGCAAGTATCTCCTCTGCAGTAGTTTCAACGTGCGTGTATATATGTAACAGAAAACATATTTGGAAAAATATATGGAAGATTTCGAGTTCTTGTGCTGGATAATCTATTCTTAAAGGCATTTTGCCATTAAATATGATTGTTTAGTAAAACTATTATGAAAAGCGTAAATTTATTAAATTAAAATAATTCATTTTAACGATTCCGCGAATTCTGACGTCTTCAATTAGTTAAATACTTTTTCTCTTTGATCTCTGAAAAGACAATTTCTCTGGATTCATCTCTTCTGGAAATGTAATCATCATTATCATTCTAAATATCAGATACAATAAATTCTATTTTTAATGTCATAACTGATATAACAACAGCATAAATATTCCTTTCTAAAAATGAACATTGACAATTTAAATTGCATCTAATATATTAAGTTTTTATTGGTCCGTATATAACTGCAAAATTCTTAATTTAAAATGGCGGCATCAGATAAATCCGGTTTCGAATTCTATCAGAATTCAGTATTTCTACATTTACTGGTCTTGGGGCATGACGGTAAACTTCCTCCAGCAGCAAGGCCCCCGATTGGGAGGTTGTGAGGAGCATGAAATCACCTCTTAATTGCTGTTGTTCCCAGGTCTACCCTGATCCGGAATGGTAGCACCTGTTAGGGTCCCAGATATGGGCAAATAGTTAACCACCCAAGCTGGGGTAAAAACTCTTTGAAAGTATAAAAATAAACTTTTATATAAATATATGCATAAAAATAGACTTTTATAAAAAAAAAATATACATTATAAAGAAAAAATATTACCAACAATGCATTTTTGAATGAAAAATATTACCAAACGATACATTTGTGAACAAAAATATTATCATTACACGTTTTTAAAGAAAAAATATTGCCATCATTCATTCTTTAAAGAAAAATTTATTACCAGCAATACATTTTTAAATACAAAATTAGAAGACATCTTCAATTTTCTAAAACTGAATAAAAAAAAATTCATCAAAATCTGACTCCATGAACCTTCTCACAATAACAGACCATTAAAAAAATATAACTTAAAACTCTGCATTTTTGACATTAAATAACACAGAGAGGTGCTGATATACCGTTAAACAAAAAAGAAGGATGCTACGGATATCGTGCAAGCAACGATGAGGTGTTGGAAAGAATGGCAACAAAAAGGAAATTGATACTGAGCATCAGGAAGAGACAACTAAAGTTTCTGGGACATGCAATGAGGAAGAAGAGCTTGGAGAACCTGATACTGACTGGTCAGATAGAAGGAAAGAGAGACAGAGGAAGTCAGCGGATAACATATTTGCAGGGTCTGATCAGGTGGATAACGGAACGGGGGTTGCCAGGAACAACAGGAGTAAACATACTAAGAGCCACAAGGGATAGGGAGACATGGAGAACCATGATCGCCTACGTCATGAAGGGACAGGGCACATAGAAGAAGAAGAATTTGCTCTGTCCTTTCAGGATGTAGGCGATCATGGCTTTCCCCACCCTCTATCCCTGGTGACTCTTAAAACGCTTTCTCCTGTTACACCACGCGCACCTCGTTCTGTCATCAGATCCTACAAATATGTTATCCGCTGCTTTCCTCCGTCTCTTTTCCCTTCTATTTGGCCTGTTAGTATCAGGTTCTTTAAGCCCTCCTTCCTCATTGCATGTCCCAGAAGCCTAGTAAAAATTCCCTTTTTGTTTTCATCCTTTCTAAAACCTTATCATTGCTCACATGTTCGATGCATGATATTCGCAGTATCCTTCTGTAGAACCACATTTCAGTTGCTTCAAGTTTTTCCTTCATCTTTGATGATATTGTCCAGTATTTACTGCCATATTGAAGAACTGATATCACATAGCAATCCAGTACTCGCTTATTTGATTCTAGAGAAATTTTCCTGTTTCATAATACTTTACTCAACTTCTGGAACACTTCCTTCGCCATGCCAATTCGCCTTCGGATCTCTGTGTCACACTTTCCATCTTCTGTTAGAACTATCTTGAAGTTACTGGTTGCGATGGTTGAAAACTTTCAAGAGATATTTTTTTCTTTTTTCTGGCAATGTTAATTCTTCGTGATTCAGTCGCGCCAATTCTTAAACATATATCTGAGAAAACTTTCTAAAAATTTGATAGATATTTCTTAACGTGCTTCGCGCCTTGCATGACATCCAAATCACGATATGACAAGCCCATTTAAGAACATTAGTTGAGCTAATATTTTTATTGTGCAGAATCACGAGTTGTTGAATAAACTTACCCCTGATGCGTACTATTCTCACTATCTTTCTGGAAAGCTACAATTTGGTAGCTTCTAGTTTCTTCTTTATCTTTGCTGAGATTGTCCAGCATTCGCTGCCACATTGAAGAACAGACATCACATAACAATCCACTAATCTCTTTGTTTTCAGCGAAATTTTCCTGTCTCTCATTATTTTACTCAGTTTCTGGAAGGCATCTTTGTCAATGCCAATTCACCTTAGGAAATCAGTTTCACACTTTCCATCTTCTGTTAGAACACTTGCCAGATTTTTAAATTTCTGTAACTGCTTAATTGTCGTATCCCCAGTCTATAGTGGATATTTTGTAATCCTATTTTTAATGATCACCATGAATTCAGTTATCTTTTAGTTAAAATGTATTCCTTCCTTTTCGCTTTCTTCAGTTACTCTTTATATGAGGTCTTGTAGTTTCTTTTCTGTGTCTACTATCAGCACTATATCATCTGCGTATCTTATTTTGTTTAAATTGTGGCCGCTAATGATGAATCTTGGCATGACTTACAGGATTCTCAGAATTGTCCCACTGCATAGGTTAAATAGATCTGCTGACAAGACACGTAATAATTTACACCACTTTCTGTCTTTTTAGATTTTGTTAGCTCGTTTACTGCCCGTATGCAGGCGGTTTTTTGCCAGTAAATATTCTTGATTACTCTCATGTCTTTCTCAAATATGACTGTTATCGAACATCTTCATGGCATCCTTTGTCGAATGCCTTTGCGTAGTTTATGAAATTCATATATCTCAATCTTCCAACCTAGGAAACAATTACTTAGTCGGGTGAAGACAATAGATTTTGGTTGCACAATATCGATTATCATTACTGATATTCAACAAATATTCAACTTTAATTCAAACTTATACATCCCAAAGAAGGTACTGATATTTTCCAAATAAGAAAAGCAACAATATATTCACACTGTTTACTGTGACCATGCTGTTATCCTCATATTAAATACCATATTTATATTTAAGGCGTTTCAGCCATTTTACACTTCGGCCGTCTTCTGATGATTGAAATTTCAAACTGAAACCTTTATTTCGATCACTCGTGAAGACATAGCCGATTGGATGAAAGCGTTGGTTAAAATCACTATCTTGAGCAAAAGAGTTGTGAGTTGTATTCCAGGCTACGGCAGTGGTGAACAGATAACTTAGAGAGTTGAGCTAAAAAGGAGAAAATTAAGACATCCGGAAGTGACTTTGGCCATGGAACGAAAACAAAATAACTATTATAAATTTATCTTTTATTTTTTTAGTGTTTGGTTTTCGAAGGTTCATTTCCCTTACTGTGGTTCTTCGAATGTGAAAAATACTTTTATATCTTACGTATAAGCTTCGGTTGAATAACTTTCAAAGATCACTATGAAGATTAAAGCTAATTAAGGCGAAAAAGATTTCTCATATTCATCTACATATATATATATATATATATATATATATATATATATATATATGAACTTTATTCTCTTACATGTTACCTTATCTATATATATATATATATATATATATATATATATAATTATTTATGTTGAAATTCTAATCACCAGAGCGTACAACGGCCGAAACGTTGTGAATATGGATACAACAATAAAGATGAAGACAACAGTCCTATTAATATAACTAATACCACATTTCAGAAACATAGACAAATAGAAGTGTATTCTAATTTACCTCTTAATCAATGGAAAGAACACCGACCAAATCTGTCCTCGACAATAAGACATGCGGTTTCCTGCCAGTATATTAAAAAGCTGGAGAGTCTGATGCAGGGATGCAGGTGGTAGCAACTTTCAGACAAATATACGTAATCAAGTGGATCCAAAGTGTAGGTTCTGTGACATATATCAAGAAAACCTATATCATCTAATCTCAGAAAATTTAGTTCTTGCACCAAGTGAATATAAAATTCATTACGATAGACTGGCGAAATATTTACACTGGACAATGAAAGAAGCTTTGGAAAAGATGTCAACAAACACTGGCATGAGTATCAGCCAGCACCGGCTACAGAAATAGAAGACTTAACATTTGTATTCAATTACGCTATCTTTACAAACGGGAAGATTGAAGCAAATAGGCTGGAAATAATTGTTAAATCGAGAAAACAAATTGTGCCAAGCGGACAAAAGAAGCTAGTACTTTAAAAAGCTATTAGAATATAAAGACCTGGAAATAGAAATAGAAAAATTGTGGTTACATAAAAAAAAAGAATATTACCTGTCAGAGTAGGTGCTCTTGTAATGATAAAAATGGAATACAACAAACACATTGAAAAAATCTTTAAAATCCCAGATTAAGAGAAATATAAAATATTTTGAAAACCAAATCAGGAAAGATAGCCGGAAGAACACACTAATAACTGCCTTATGTATTCCTGAGGACTTGGTAGGTAGTGTGACAATTGCTCAAATCGAAATATAAAAATATGAATAATAATAATAATAATTCACTATGGTTTTGATATCGAAATTGATCCAATATTAGCTTTCTTTTATATAGTCTGTATCTTCAGGACTATGCCCATCATGGCACTTTTCAAATCCATACGCTTTTTGTCACTAAGCGATGTTTGTTAGCTTTTTATCATTCACAGTTCATATTCAATCCCATCAATACTAGAAAGACCATTAGCAGCTCCTTGATTTGAGAAATGTACTTTTTGTAAGTTTTTTTTCAAAAATTATATTTCTGAAATGACAGCAGAACTGAATACACGTTCAATGAATGCCATTTTTATATTTTACTTATTAGAAAACATAATATTTCCATTACCATTTACAAAATCCCGTTAGATATAATATGCCGTCTTTCATTTTCCTCGTCTTGCATTTTTGAAGTTTTGTAAGGATGGTATTTTGCTGGCTCTGATTCTTCATTTTTGTACAGAAATTTCAAAGGTCTTTAATTTTGAGACCAAGAAACATTTTATACCTATTTTATTCGCTGTTTGTTTATGCTGCAGACATTGTATTCTCAATATTCTTAGATACAACCACCTGTTCGTTGCCTCAGATATTCAGTTAATCTCTGAAGCAGTTTGCATCATTTACATCATTCAAACTGATGTCCTCGTCATTGTTGCAATATTCAAGACATTTTAATTTATTCATGTTTATGCTTGACCGGCTTAGAAGATTTTTGTGACCTAGAATATGCGCTAATTCTTCAAGTTAGACCACCAAAATAACCCTAAGCCGATCAAGAATAGACATGAACACAATACGCGAGCCAGTAATACAAAGTGCCAGAGAAAAACAATAATAAAAATAAAGTGTAATAAGAGATCTGGTAAAATATAATAACTGACACATTCGGATTATGAGTTAAAAAACATTATACACAAATAGCTCAATAGATAAAAGTGCTAATTGAAGTAATTCCATGATTTATCGCAAAGAGTTCAAAACCTGGTCTCAGCAGAGGTAAACAAAAAAATTTAAAATTTAAGATACTATGAAGATATAATTGAAACTGACATATCTGAAAAGAGAATGACAGGTAGAACAAGAACAATTTACCCTCGTAGATGAAATAAAGGGCTCCATTCGAAATTTTATTCACCTGAAGAAAGCCTGAGCGTACAACGACCGAAACTTCGAGAATAGGAAAACAATGATGAGAACAACAGTCCAAATAATTTAAATGGTGGAAACAGTTAAAATACCTTACTTCAGCAATATAGACGTATTTGAAGCAGTTGTCCGGTATTAATTACTGTACACAATTGTGAAAAAATTTATAATTATCAAAAAAGCGGATGAAGCCGTTTCAGCTGGATCCAGTAAAAGAAACATTTAGATATTTTAAAATAATTGCACAAATGTAGGTGATAGTTATATTCCGAATTATTTAAAATAATTATAAATATATCAAAATATAAAATCCGATAATTTGTTGCACATTTCCAGCATTACTAAAAGTCAGTTCGAATACAGAAGTGAGGGCTTGAAAGTTTAGCATTCTGCTTCTTAATATCCATGGAAAGGCAATAGAAATGTAATTGTAAAAACTGGAAAAAAGTACAATTAATAAGAATCAGATGAAATTGAAATCGAATATTTGGTTTAAACTATTTTCATTGCTGTCAAAAATTTGAAGTTTCATAATTAAATACAGTAGTAATCTCCTTTGAGAATAAGATTGTTGTGTTAAATTTTGACAGTGTTGACAGGATAAAATTAACAAATTAAACCTTTTCCTTAATACACTCGTTTTCTGTTTTGCCAAAAACAAAATGTATTTCAAGTAATATGCAGCAATCACATTTACAGAATTCTAGAAATGCTGCAATTTCTCAAAATATCTAATCTGGAAATATTAGCCTGAGATTAAAAATAACACTAGATGTACTGAAGACGTGACAGTAGTTGATGTGTCTATGACAAGGTAAGCTGACATAGGATATAATCCCTAAAGATCGTTAGAGAGATGAAAATGAGATTTGAAGCAATAGAAATGTGGTTCTACAGAAGCATGTTAAGGATACCATAGACCAAACACGTGAGCAACGAGAAGAATTTTGGAGAGAATGGCAAAAAGGTAACATACTTAATATCAGGAAGAAACATTTGAAATGTCTTGGGCAAGGGATGGGGAAGGAGAGCTTGGAAAATCTGATACTCACAGGAGAGATAAAGGGAAATGAACAAGAGTAAACAGCCTGTGACATAGTTTTGGGGGTTTAAGTAAATGGACGTCAACGAAAGTTTTGGAAGAAATGACAAGATAAAATATATTCAGAGCTACAAGTGTCAAAAGACAGGGAAGGGCTATGCTGAAGGAACACACCACAAAAAAGAAGAATTCTGCGTGGGTGACAACCCAGACTAATGAAAAAACCCTGTTCCATAGCTTAAGAGTTTTAATTCTCCTTATCTGCTTGCTATTCAAGAAAAGAGCATTCTCTCCCGCAATTTAACCTACAGCAGAAAGAAAATGATTCATGCCTTTTCCAAGTGCAGTAGTGCGAAAATAACGAAAGCGATTCGGTCAGAATTTGAATTTAGCACGCAGATTCCGCTTTCTGCATCGATAACATTTACGCTCCCCACGCACATTGGTAGCTGTATATATGAAAAACAAATTTGCAATGGAGAAAAAAAAACGTAAAACTGACAATCGTGTCAGATTTAGTGAAAGATTCAAGGGTTCTTATTTCTTTATACCAGTGAATTGGTCTCCCTGAAGTAAGAGAGGGGAAAAAACATAAACCGTTTAGAATTTTTGGTTTCAGCTTGTGTTCATTTCTTCGCGTGTGTCTCCCTAATTACTGTTTTACCTGCTTCGTTAGGTTTCTTCTGTTCGGTTTTGTTCAACCGCTTCCAGTCACCACACCCTTTCACAGCAAGGCGCCTGCGCAGACTGCGCGGCAAACGCATTCAGCTAATAGAGAAAAGACATGAAGCATTGCTAAGCATTGACGTACGAGGAGAGAGACAAGTTCGAGCTAGGCGTGCACCAACTCTGGTAATTTTTTCCATCTCCATTTCTGTTGAACTTTAATGCTTCCGAATTGCTGATTTTCTTTTTGTTTGATTCGAACTCTTCGTAATTACAATTGATTTGTTGCCGATGTGGGGAGGGAAACCGCTTGATTTAATATCATTACCGTTTTTCTTATCTATCTAACTGGCCAACATAATTCCCTGCTCAATTTACTATGAATAAACAAATAGCAGTATCATTTTAAAATTTTATATATATATATATATATATATATATATATGGGTTTCTATATAGTACGAGTGTGGCATGTATATAAAAAAAATGAATATAAAAAAATATACTGTAAGTATAAGGCAAACGTGTATGTATATACATATATATGGACAGAAATACATTTGATATAAATAGATATATATGTAGAGAGACATTTATTAATGCATGCATGCATGCACACACATATATATATATATATATATATATAATTCGCATACAGGTATGCTTCGCTGTGCCTCACTCTCTCTCTCTCTCTATATATATATATATATATATATATATATATATAACACCTAATGAGCCAGACGGACTTACCTAGGTTTCACCTAAACGGATCGTCAGGGAAAGCTGGCTAACGAAGAAACGACATATGAGGAGGAAATTAAGACAACCCACGCGACCATGAAAGGAGACACCAAACACAAGGAGGGGTAGTAACAGCTTTATTAAAAAAAATTAACTTTTTATATATATATGCCTTTCTTTTTCATATTAGGAAATTTCTCAAGAGCGCCGCCATCCAGTACTACCAAAATATCATTTTCCGCTCCGGTTTTTTCCCAATCTCACCTTTGCTTATGGAAATGGTCTTGGACGAGACTAACATACATAATAAAAAGTTCAAGGAAAACGATTGAATTCCCTTCATCATAATATCTCGTGACATTGCACCACACATGAAGTAGTTCTAAAACTAAAATATTATGTTAAACTTTTAGAATGATTTGTGAGCGTTTTTTATTGTTGCCAACACTGTTTATTGATATGTAATTTGGAATAAAGCTCGTGTGTGTTTGTGTGTGTGTGCATTCAGATATATTCAATAGGATGCCATGTATACAAGCGTGTTAATATTATTGTCCTTTTTAATCTCAAATGAACATTAAATAGTAAAATCTGCGTATATGTTGAATCAGTTATGAGTCACTACGATTTTCCTCAATGTTTTTTTTATGTATTTTCAGTTTTCAATAGCAAGTAATCATTTTATCTGTAGTGATTATGAGCCAGTTAAATGCTATGTATCAATCATATCTCTTTTGGTCAATGTCTGAGTAGGCAGATGCCTTTAACGCAGTAGGTTGTTATTTCTTTCTGAAGTAAACTGGTTAACAACCATGGCTCTAGAACACAATATATCCTGCTATTCAACCCAAATCTGGTTGGAGAAGAGATGGATTTTTACTTTTCCTAAGGATATTTGTGTGTAATTGAATACAATTAATTCATCTGGAATTCAAATTCCCCAACTTCTTCTTCCGATCCGATATACATTACATCACAATGGACCATCCGGTAATGATAAAATTGATTCTATTTCCTAATTCCATTTTTATAATAACACACAATAAAAATAGCTTTCGTTTCTCCGTTCACACAAATCTGCCTCAAATTTCTAGTGAGCTCTCAGTAACTATTTGTAGCAAAATAATTGTTTCGATTTGCAAAAATGAAGATAGCCCTTGATATCTTAGATATGATAAAAAAGAAAGAAAACAAATAATAAATATTCACGCACGATTTATTAACGTTGATCGCAAATCAATGAAATTTTTTTTAATCATTTCACCCCGAGCAAGGTAGAAATGCCACTGATGAGCGGGGGGCTACATAACGGTAAAAAGTTTAATTAGAAAAAAAATGAGGATTACAAACTAATTAGAAAGGAGCAATAGAAAGCTGAGAATGCAGGTGCGATGACAGATACATAGGTGGAGAGAAAGGGAAGGATATACGGGGGTGGGAAGAGAGCTAGAGTCCAGTGGTTAATAGATGAGTATTGACATTGCATTTAAATTTCTGGAGGTTGTAGCCGTCAGAAAAGCAAAAATATGGGAGCCAGTTCCACAGGCGGGAAGTGCGAGAGAAGAAGCTGCAGGAGTAGAATTGTCGTCTGCATTTGGCTAACCTGACTGTGAATGAGTGGGACCCAGTTGCCAGTCTGGTTGCACGAGTGAACACCTGCTGAAGAGACACCAGCGACTTAAGTTCGTCCGAGCAGAAGCCATGAAAGTATTTATAGAACAGACAAAGGGAGGCCACATTTCGACGGTGGGGAAGTTTAGAGATTCATTTATCACAAAAGAAATTAAAAAAAGAAATCAGTAAGATTACTAAAGAAAATGGGCGTTGAGATTATGTCTAAAAAATGATCAAAAGATAAATGTATAAAATTCAGCTTCCTTACAAAGGCCTTTCCTGAACTATTGAATCTAAAAACACCTATTTGAATGTCCCGGGAATTCAGTTCAGAAAAAAATGGCAGTCATTTTCTTCACTACCTTTTTCCGTTATTTGCAATGTTCATAAAAATTTTCCTTCTGTCTCTTTCATTGAATTCTAATTCACACTATAATTTTGATTCTTGTAAAGATTTAGCTTGAGTTGCAACAAAAAAAAATAATGTGACTCCATTCATCTGTACCTCTATCACCGATGTGATCATAGCTTTTCAAACATAATTGCAGTGAAACTTTTATTAATATTTGCTTTTGTAGTATATTTATATCTTGTCAATCACAGAAAGTTTTGCACAATATATTATGTAAATTACTTTTTGTCTGAAATCGTCTTGCATGTCTTTTCGGTGACAAGATCAGCATAACATCTTTCTTCATATTGTTTTACAATTGCAACAGACCTTTTCTGATTTCAATTATAAGTTTCTCATTTTGTGTCATTTCTTTTTAAAATCCAATCCCTTTTCAAAATCTAAATGTATAGTTTATTATATATATATATATATATATATATATATATATATTCAATTGAAGTAGATAGACTTAGCTATCGCCCGGTTCACACTCCACCCACGACTATTGAACAGGTGAAGATGCTCATCCCTTGTTCCCTGTTTAGGATGTGGTTTCCGGCTTTCTCTTTTCCAATCTTTTCACTTTTACGTAGCCTCCTGCGCTTCAGTGGCGTTACCGCCTTGCTCGGGGTGATATGATTAATATATATATATATATATATATATATACTGGTCACTATAATAAGTAATTTTACTTGAAAATGATTTTGAAAGAAAAATCATTTAGACTTTAATAACTGACATTGTTCGAACTGTTGTCTTCAACTTTGTTGTTATATTCACGACGTGCCGGTGTTTTAAGCTCCAGACTTCTTCAGATGATTTCAGTTTCGAACGGTAACCTTTGTTTAATTAACAGACGTAAATTGATCTAGTTACATTAGTATGCTACTTCCTGATGTTTCAACATTAGCCATATACTTTTACCTCAACTCTCAAATTTTTTTGTTCATCTTTGTCCAAACATGTTTTGATAAGACAATTTTGTACGACAGAGGTGAACGAAAACCATAGAATGTTGAGTTAAATCAAGATAAATTACAAAAAAAAAACGCCCCTGGAAAAGGCGTGACACATGAAACTAGAACAGTCAACCGCCTTTAACTAAATAAAGGCTTCAGTTCAAAATTCCAATCACTCGAAGAATGTCGGATCTTACAACGGCTGAAATTTCGTGAATATGACGTCAGAAATCAGTACAACAATCCGAACAATGTCAGTCAATCAGTTAGGTTCCATACGTGATACACGCTTTGAGCGATCATGTCTCGAAAGCGACATGTCTAACTAGGCAGAAGATTATTCCGCAGTAGGTTGCCATTGATTTCTGCAGAAGACTGGTTGCCATCTAATGCTAAAGAACCCAATCTGTCCTATTATTTAACCCATAACTGGAGGAAAGAGACGGATTAATAACTTTTCCAAGGGTATTTGTGCGTAGGTGAATGCAAGGAATTGAACTGAAATTAGAACTCGGCGCCCCAATTTGTCGTTCCTAGCCAATGTTCATTGCACCACAACGCACATCCGAACAATGTAAATGGTGTAAATGATTACAATGCCTCATCTCAGAAATAAAGACAAAGACGTTAACAACTTTCATACATGTGACTATATTTCTTCTATTAATCGAAATTTAAACTGGTGGGAGATGAATGTTTAGTAAAATAACAGGATGTCAAATATGGCTGATCAAAGTGTTGAAAATCTCTTGATGAGTTAATGGATAGTTATTTATGCATGGTATCTTGATGAAATCATCGTAGAAGTGGTAACGAAAAACCTTCCAACCAGTACCAAGAAAATTTGCACCAACATTATACGAAATAGGGATGATTTGCCCTGCACAATTTTCACTACATTATTATTCACTGTGAATTTAAGGGAAAATTCTTTCTTCTATCTTAAAACGGTTCAAGAAATGAGATGCAAAGATGCTCGTCAAGAAAAAAGGAAAAACGTCTGATTTTATTTTTCATTTCCTTCCGTTGGCACTTTGACAAACTAATGCGAATTTGGACAAATTAATGCGATTAAATGTTTCACAAAAGTCTAAAAGTTTTTAACAAAGGAAAATTATTAAATTATGAAATATTCACATGAAGGATCTTATACTAACAAAAATGAATGAAATGTCATTTTTCTCTTCTGGCTAACACGATGTTAATTATTTGATCTTTGCTTGGAACGTTTTGAAGTTAAGAATTTACAACCCTGTCCCTGTGTGATCTGTTGTAGCGTAATCTTTACAAAATGCATGGTGAAAGCTAGGATTTGTGTATTTGATGTTCTCTGTGTTTCCCCTTGTGTAGCAGTTGCCTAATAGTTATGAAACATGTCGTGAAGAGGATTAAACGGGGATTTGATGCCCGGGATGTGCTATAGTGTGCATTGTTGTAGTGTAATGGTTAGGAGATTTGTCATGAAAACTATTAGCAGTGAATTTGATGCTATCTGGATGTTCCCTTTTGGGGTTTGTTTTACCATAATTGTGATGGAACCACTTGATAATATCAGTGACGGAGAGTTGGGTTCCCATTGTGTGCATTGTTGTTGCGAAATGGTTAAATGTGTCTTGAATTTAATGGAATTTGGGTAACCATTATTTCATCAGTTGTAAAGTAATAGTTAAGAAACGTATTGTGACAATGATTAACTATGAATTAGATATTCCCTTGGGGTTTTATAACTCCCCACCTGTTGGAAATTTGACCCATAGCGAGTAAGCAGCAGTAATGGTAAAACTTCCAGTTATCTACATAAAGCAGTTCCTCAAAGTAATATAAAATATATTCATATAGAAATATGACCGCTAACATGCTGAAATCATACGGCATATAGAAGAAGAATTCAAGCAAGGATATAAAATGGCAGATGTCGATAGTGAAAAGAAGCATGAAAATAATATGTCATTATAAATAGCAGACTTGAAGAACTTGAGTATTTGTTATTTGTTCTAGGATATACATTTAAAAATTAATAAATCAAATAGAAAAATCATTGGGATCCCCATAAATGCCTATCGTGTGATCCGATTTCGATTATTTTGTTTATAATTGAACAGACTGAATCAGATTCTTCGTAATTTTAAGAAAGTTATCCAGCTGTAATGAAAAATATATTTCTAATATGAAAGTTTCCATTTTCCTTAATGGTTCTATGCTATTTGAGACCTTTGTGTCCAGTCAGTTGTCAATGCTCGTCAGAAGACCTTGACTATTAAAAACAACAATTACAGATATAGGAATTCCTTTTTTTAAAAATCTAAGTAGCTCGTTTGTTCTTATTCTTTTTATTTTTTCTTTGGATTTTCTAATATTTTGTTGATTATCGGGTTTGCTTGCAGCCAACGCATTAACCTGGTATCTGCCTGAAAAAGTAGTTATTGGCTTACTCCTTTGCCTCCAACAGAGTCTATTTACCATGGATCGAAATAAACATGGCTAATGAATTCATTTCTGCTTAATGACTGCCTATTAATAGTAAGCTTGTTATTTATAACATCCAGAGCACAACCAACAAGCTAGCATATCGGTCGTTAATGCGCTTTCGTCTAAAATGCTTCTCTGATGCATTGGAAATGGTCGCCACCTTCCCGTCTTCCCTGTCTCTTTTATTAGTTTATCTTCACTTTCTCTTGTAAATGGCAACCCTATCTGTATTCTGCCTTTTCTTATTCCTATTTTAGAGTTTGCTGCGTATTTTTTTAATGTTTCCTTACACTTAATTTATTCGTTTTAGTCTTCTGATTTTCTGTCGCTTCCCATTTGAGTTCTTACACGATGTCTACCCTGACCTTTTTCACCTTCTTTGCCACCGCCATATTTCTTTTTTATATATTGTTATTTAACCAAGCTCAACGGTTGATAAAAGTAAGAGTTATTAACTTAGCAGTATTGATGCACACAGGATAATGAAGACGATTCACTCTGGAGTGAACATTAAGAGGATGAGATCGAAGCGAAGGTAGAAAAAGAAACATTAAAAAATTAAATATTTAAAAAATGCATTGAGTTGTATTTTCAGGAAAGCAGACATTTAGAAACAAACTACTAGAGGGATGCACAATTAAAAAAAATTCAGTAATCTAGAATGGGAAATTTTTAGAATGACTATTTTCCGAATATCAGTCAACTAGCCAGTTAATTCCAGTAAGTGATAAACGCTTTGGACATAACTGATAAGGTAGATTGTTTGTAGAAAAACTGTCAATATTTTCTGGGGTAGATTGGTTGTTAACCAAGGATATAGAGCACAATCTGTCCTGCTGTTCAACCCATAGCTGGAGGGAGAAAAGATGGATTAATACCTTTCCTAAGCGTATTTGTTCGTAAATGAATTAAACGAATTCGACTCGAATTCAGTTCACCGATTTTTCATTCATAAAAAAATTAGTGTAAATAATGGTTAGAATTAATGAATTTACGATGTTTTATATTCTTGATGGAACCATAGTAGCTGCCATAACTTCTATATTTGCAATTTCAGAAAACAGTTTCATTTTTAGAAAGGTTTATCTGTAGATCAAATTCTTAGAACACTTCTGACAAAATGTTGATATGTTTTTGAGATCAGTTTTAGATCAACTAGAAAACACGTATTTAATTAGGACAGCCATATCGCTGTCACTGTCAGGAGAATATGGATGGAAAATGAAATAGGAAATATCATGCAAAAAAAAAAAATTTTGAGACAATTGAGCTAACGCATAAATATAAGAAGAATATTTAGAGAAAATATAATGTTTGGTTGTAAGTCGATGAAAATGGGTGAGACGGGAGAACAAACATATTTGAAACAGCTGCAACATAAAATGAAATGATGGTAAAAATATTTCCCATTAATTGCGACGAAAAGAAAGTGTAGAAAAAAGACGAACCAAAAATAGAGGAAAAAAATATTTGAATAGTCAGATAAAAAATGTCAACAAATAAAATATTTACAAAAATCATTAAAAAAAAAAATCAAATAGCAAAGGAAAAAATGCAAGCCGAATAGAAAATTATGAATTGCTAGAATAATGCCGAGAAAAGAATAAGAATTGACATTGAAGGAAACAGACGTAAACGAAAACTGAATCACAGGATAAATTACAAATACAACTGTATGAAATAAGTCAAAGATAAAAGAAAAAAAGAAAAGAATTGCAGACAACAGTAACATCGCATAAATTTTAACTGAAGAAATATCGAAAAATTATTTTAACGGAAGCAAATATAAAAACGAAATAAAAGTACCCGGGATGAGGAAAACTAAAATCGATAGTAAGAAAAGCATAGGGCTGGAAAGAATAGGCGATCACTTAAATATTTTTTTAAAAAAATTAACGCCATGGAAAACTCACACTCGCTTCTCTTTTATTCTCTTCTTCGTAGCTAACGTTTCATTCATATGATTCGTTTTATGTTTCTTCGGCTTTCCATTTCATCAATATATCATTAGCATCTCTTTCTCTCAACTTCCGATATATCCTTCACTTTTAATACAAATACTTTTTTGTCTTCTTTGCGTTGTCTTATTTTTAATGTCTGAGATATTTATTCGACATTTATTGTTTTTTAAAGATTTTAAAATTAAAACCTTTTCATTCAGTTAAATCGTATTTACATGTTGACGCTTCTGAGATGCACAGTCAAAAGGGGATGAAGAGATGCTGGGTAAAGAAGTTGTCTTTCAGACACAAATGGCGTTAGTATTTGAAGTCTGTGTTGAACGGTTCGACAAGACGCGCCATGAGTGCATTTACATGAGACCGGATACGGAAGTTCGGATAAAATGTAAATGAGCCTGGAGGGATCTTAAGAGCGAGGAATATATAGAAAACTGGAAGAAAGGAAACAAGAAATAATGGGAGTAAGGAAGAAGCAGTAGATCTATGAAGGAGGAGACTGAGAAGAAAGAAAAATAGAAAAAAGACAAGTGATAAAAATACTGAACAACGGAAGTCAAAACAGAAAGAAAGAAACATCGTAAATAATTAAAAAATAACAGACGAGTGTCTGCCAAAAGGAAGAAAAATAAATAAACCTTCAAAATCAAATGAAAAGAAAGAAAGAAAGAAATTAAGACGATAAAAGAAAGTAAATTATTATAAAGGAAGGGGGAAAACGGCAGAAAGTTTAAAAATTAAATAATTTAGGATGGATGAGAAAAACAAAAAGAAAGACGTCAGCAAAAATCTTTGCATAGTTGTTATAAAAGGCCAAGAAAACGGTAGGACAGAATTTAAGGAAATGAATACAAAATGTGATAGAATATATGAAGGAAAAAAGCCAAAAGGCTTTCAAATGAAAACTAAACGTATAGCGCAAGAAAAGAAGAAATGGCAATTAGTGGGCGATAAAAAAGAAAATTGAAACTAAAGCAGAAACGGCGAAGTGGAAACGAATAAAACGAAATAATAAAGAAGGAAAAAAGGAACTATTAAGGAAGTACAATTCATTGAATCTAAAATGCCTGATAAAGAAACAAAGCAAAACTAAGTATTAAATCTGTATTAAAGCAATGAAAGTAAAGAGGGTAAAATAAATGAAATGATGATTAGGGAAAGAAAAAAAAAGAGAGAATAAATGATCATGGAAAATTGTGGGTAAAAGAAACGAAATACGAAAATTAAATGAAGGCAAGATTATAAGAGCAAGCATAAAAAAAACAAAAAAATGTTACTTTTTTTTAAATAAACGAACTATACATTGAGATAAAATATTTCGGGGTGAGTAAAAATTTTCACACCTAAAAAATACAAGAATTAAAAAAAAGTATCAAATAGAAATTGCGCAGAAAACATAGTGAAAAAAGTATTCACGCCCGATTTATTTTTTGTTCACTATTTTCAAAGAAATCATAACAAGTGTTTATTGAAAAGAAAATCGAGTCTGGGTTGTTCACAATTGTTTTTATGGTCTTTTAGATTTAGTTCCGATTCTTTTGAAGAATTTACGTAATTGCGATTCAAGAATTCATTTCTTTTTTTTTTTATTACTAACTTCGCTTACTTTTGATTTTCTGGAGGCAAACGATTATTTAACCCATCAATCCTATTAGTTGCAAGTTTTGTAGAAGTTTTTTTGCTCTATCCATAAAAAAGTTTCACTTTATAATTAATTGTTAAGTTCGAAACATTATGAACTCAGACTTGAAGGGGAAGGCAGCAAAAACGAAGTTTTCTCATAATCTTATTTGAGACCATAAACTTCGCTGCAATAATGCAGTGTCTAGATGCCGTTGAATTTTATTTTCAGCGGCGGTCTGGGAGAAAGGGAATAACATCATTTTTAATTGTCTGCGATAGTAAAAATTTGATAATAAATGCTACTGGTAAAATTTGCCAAGACAATCCAAAAATACTTTTCTATCTTATTCATGTATCCTACTTTTTTTGTTTTCAATCACTTCATCAAATGTAATGCGGGAAGGCAACTACTGTACAGGGGTGTTACAGTGAGAGAAAAAACGGCAAAAAATGTTAAAGAAATGATTAAAGATGGACAGTATTCAGTGAGAAAGATAATGCAGTTGACGTTGCATTTAACATTTTGGAGGCTGTTGTAGTTATTGAGGATGCATGGAAACGGAAGTAAGTTCAACGGACAGGAAGTTCAAAAAATATAATTTTAGACTAGAAGAGGCTGTATCTAGACAGTAAAAGGGACCTAGATCAATTTTTTTTTACTTGAGCCGAGCTTAAGTTTAAACTTACCGAAAATTTTAATTCGGAATTATATTGAAAAGAGTAATCCTGCCTACCCAGAACCCATTATAAAACTTTAAAAATGTGGAATTATAACAGAAGCCGGAAAGTGCGGCACAAAGATCCGAAGGCAAAATGGCATGGCGAAGGAAGCATTCCAGAAGTTGAGTAAATTATTAAGAAACAGGACAATTTCGCTAGAAACAAAGAAGATAGTACTGGATTGGTATGCGTTGTCAGTTTTTCAATATGGCAGTGAATGCTGGACAATATCATCGAAGATGAAGGAAAAACTTGAAGCAACAGAAATGTAGATCTACAGAAGGATGCTGCGAATATCATCGATCGAGCATGAGAAGGCGTGGTAAAAGCCACTAGGGATAGGGAGACTTGGAAAGCCATATTACCGCCTACGTCATGAAGGGACAGAGTACACAGAAGAATAATGAAAGCTGTAATACCGCCTACACAGAACCCATTATTAAATTTAATGCAGAATTAGTAAATAGTAAAAACTTCATATAGCTAGTGATATCTTTTTTTTTTAATCGTATCACCCCGAACACGGTAGTAACCCCACTGATGTGCAGGGGGCTACATCAGAGTTAATAAATTAGATAGGAGGAGAGTAAATAGAAAGTTGAAACAGTTAAGGGTGGGAATAAAGGTGTGATGGCAGTTGCAAAGGTCGCATGCTCTACAATTCATCATGAATAATACTGACTTCATGATCAGCCAGTTGCACGCACTCTAGAGTTTTAATACTTAAGAGTTTCAGGTATCATCACTGAACGTAGCACAAAATTTCCGTCAAGAATTGTTATATTCTAATACAGGAACAGTCGTAACTTTTCAACATCTCAACATAATTATATTGTTAATCATTTCACCCAAACAATGTGTGATCGCCACGAGTGCACAGGTGGCTACAGTGAGAGAAAAGATTGGGTTTAGGGCTATTGAAGAAAAGATAAATGATGAATAGCATTCCAGAAGAAAGAAAATGGCAATTGAAGTTGCATTAAACATTTTAGAGGTTGTTGCTGTAAAGGAAGAAAGTTTGAAGCATTTCTATATTTTATTTATTTTTTTTTTTAATCATATCACCCCAAGCAAGGCAGTAACGCCACTGATGCGCAGGGGGCTATGTAAGGGTAAAAAGAATGGAAAAGAGAAAGCCGGAAACCACATCCTAAACAGGAAACAAGGGATGAGCCTCTTCACCTGTTCAGTAGATGTGGGTGGAGTGTGAACCGGGCGATAGTTTAGTCTATCTACTCCAATTGAAAAAAAAAATAATAAAGGAAAAGAGTGAAAAGATTGGAAAAGAGAAAACCGGAAACCGCATCCTAAACAGGAAACAAGGGATGAGCCTCTTCACCTGTTCAATAGATGTGGGTGGAGTGTGAACCGGGCGATAGTTTAGTCTATCTACTCCAATTGCGGGAAGTGCGAAAAAAGTAACTATTCGAGCAGATGTGGTTGACACGGTTAATTATTTCATAGATAAATGGGAAGGAATAGTTAATTGCCATACATGATAGACTCTTAAGCACTCGTTTCTCGAAAGAGACACGACTGACTGGATTCATTGTCTCGCAGTAAATTTCTCTTACTTTCTGCGGAAGACTGGTTGCCAACTAAGGCTATAGAACCCTATATATTCAGATATTCTCTCATAACTAGAAGGAAGAACCAGAGTAATAACTTTTCCAAAAGTATTTGCGTTTAACTGAATACAGCAAATTCTCTCGGAATGCGAACTCGGCTTTCCAATTTCTCGTTCGGAGCCGATATCCACTGCACCACAAGCGCACGTCCCTTTTGAATCTAGTAGCACGCGGTCAGAGCACTAGGGGAACAATTGTCATGAAAATCTGTGTTGCACAGGTGGATGAAAGAAACGATATGTCGGAGAGAAAAAGAATGGATTCGATATGTTGATCGATAACATTGCAGATCATTCTTTGAATTTTCTCAAGAGCCTCGAGATGAATAGCAGGAGCACCAGAACAAATATGTTAACAGTATTAAATGCACAAATGAATTGGAGGTTTATAAATATCTAAGATAGATTCTGAAAAGAAAAAGAACTTTATGGTCCAATACAGTGAACCAAACTTTCTATCAATAAATGCAGTTATAGATTTGATGTAGACCATCCTAACAATAGATGCAGCTCTCTCTCTCTCTCTCTCTCTCTCTCTCTCTATATATATATATATATATATATATATATATATATATATATATATATATACACGCTAAAAGTCTGCTTTCTTCTACCGAGCGCCCATAGCCCAGGGGTAGAATCGTTGACTGACGACAATTCCGTCGAGTTTCAATCCTGGATTAAACGCAATCGGAGTCTAACAGTACTGATGAGCTGTGATACAGCGAAACAGAGCTGTCTGCGAATGACTATATATATAGCTGCATCTATTGCTAGGATATATGTATAAGGAAGAAATAGGGTTGTTCTAACGAGGGAAACTGTTATAGAATAAAAGTGTGAGAGGCCGTGAAAGCTTTGTTTAATGTGTGTATTTTATGTTGTTGTTATTATACATGTTATGATACCTTAAGTGTCTATAATGGTATTTGTGACGCTACACGTTTTTCTAGTTGACTCTCTTCAGGCGAATATATATATATATATATATATATATATATATATATATATATATATATATGAGGGAGAGCGAGAATACATAGAGAGTATACACGGATTTTTCTGTAGCACAGTTATCTGGGGTGATGTCTACTGATCATCAAATTCGAATAGATAATTATAAACGGGCAATGCTGAAAACATATTTCGTCTATCATGGGTAGATTCAGGGTATGATTCAATTGAGTATCATTAAGTCTTAGATATAAATGGCTGAGTATTAATATTAAAATTCTTAAAAGTTAGATCTATTAGAATTTTTAGTCATGTTAATATTAGCTTTTAAATATTTACTAATAGACATTTAGTGAATATTAAAATCTTTTTTTAGTTTTATATTCGTTCCTGAACAGACACATGTCTCCGCATGGGCAAAATAATAGCTGACAATTGTAAAGTGAAAGGGGACAAAATTATGTCGACATCTTGTCACCTGAATATGTTCATTCTGAATATACAAAGAGGCAGAACAAGACAATATTTCAGAGCAAGTAATAGAGAATGAAGAAAGATAAAATTTTCAGTCTCTTTCAATAATATTTGACTGACAGTTTCATGTTGCTAAAAAGTGATTAAGGATTATTATCTTTGTCAGCGAAAGTAGCAGAAGCAAATTACAGCAAATAAATGGAACGTCACTTCTGTTTTCCATGGCGTATATTTGTTGCTAACTATTTTAAGTAGCTACCTATTCCGGTAGAACATTAGTCACCATGCCATGTTGGCTTCTAATTGCAGCCAAGCACCCCATTGTTATCAAATTGGGATGTGCAGACGAAGGCTGGCAAATGGTACATCTAACTGAATTCAAACACAACTAAAAGAGACTGTAAGAATAGAATTATAAATAAAGAGGCAAATCGCTTCTTTAAAAAAAAGATTAGACACTGATTAACTTTTCTACTTTATGTATAGATAAATTGTAAAGTAATTGTTCATCTTGTAATTTTAATTGAATTGTGTAGACAAATGAAGTGACTAACGGTTGTAGAAGGGTACTTCCGTCTCTGTGTGTATTTAGGCAGCAAATTTTCTTTTAGACATGTCAGATTAAATAAATTGCAAACATAGTGTCTGCTTGATTTTAATAAAATCTCTTCATACTCACTGATAACCTTTCACGTATTATAATTGAAACATGTCAGAAATGAGCTGTAACATATCAGTTGGTGGGGAAGTGTTATTACGGATAATTAAAGTAGTAGTATTTTACCTTTTATAATATTAATATTAATTGTTTATTAAGTTCAGCGGGAGATATATTAATACGAATGAGATTTTTATGATTCTTTTATCCTGTTTGTAGTTATCATGCATTGTATTTAGTATTATTAAAAATAAGCAGACACAATATTTGATATATATATATATATATATATATATATATATATATTATAATTCTTTGTTAATTTCCGTAACATTTGTTGGCAATTCGATACATTTCAGAATAGAGATGATTATTATGATGAATTCCAAAACTGTGTTATAGGCTTAATTTGACTTCGTTTAGACTGATCCTCATTCGTGGTTAGGGGTCGCAGGCTCGAACCCTACCAGATAACACATATTTTTGCACCAAATATTTATCGTAAACAATCAGGCCGGTAGAAATAAACATATAATATTGTTTGATTATTAACAGAGTATCTACTTAAGTACGAGTATCGATCAAAAAATAATGTTTAAACATATCATTTCAAATTGTCGGTTGTTTATAACCAGTTTCATTAATCTTTGTTAATTTCTGCTACATGTTTACATTGTTGATATATATATATATATATATATATATATATATATATATAAGTCTGGAAAATAAATAATATTAAAATGCATTATTTAAAAAGCAAAGGAAATAATGTAAAACGTACTAATTGTGCGAGGACATCTATCAATTTTTCATCTGAATCTTCACTATTTCATACCTAAACTGTATGAACGAAACACCGCATGGTGGTTGGCAGTTTAAGATGTCCTTAAACTATCCACTATTGTCTCATCTGGCAAAAAAACAGTTACACTTGCTGGGCGATGATCAGTATGAAATTTAGACGATGTCATATTGTGTTAAATTGGTAACTTAACTAATCCCTCCTGTCACTCGCTCTCTCACTGTCTCTCTTTCTCCATATATATATATATATATATATATATATATATATATATATATATAGTAATTCATCGAGCTTTTTATTCGACCTCAACAGAATGCAGAAAGCACTGGGCGGCCGTATCGTTCTATATTTGGGACTCTTCAAAAGTGCGCATCCACTACTTGGAATCGAACCCAGACAGTTTCTGGCCGTCCAGTGCGTTCTGCGTTCTGTTGAGGTCAAATAAAAAGCTTGATGAATTATTTAAAATTGTTCAAGTCCTCCTACTACTTCTGTTTATATATATATATATATATATATATATATATATATATATATATTGTTGGGGCGCTGTCCACCTTTCCACGGAAATGGACTATTCGAATCACTCTATGAAATAGTAGTGATTATACCTCGAGAAGGAAGTCGAGTGAACGAGTCTGTCGGATATTTCCGGTATTGCACCGGAAATGTTCTACTTGTCAATCTATCACGTCTCTACGACGATACTGTATACTAATTACCGTGTTCTGTATTCTACTAATCCTCACCTCTTGTAAATACTTCTCTTTCCTGTCAATACACCTACTTTTATACTATTACGTTGTTTTGTATTATCTCACATAATTCTGTTACTCGACGTAACACACACACAATTACACGTAGCAAATTATATATCGCCTAATAACTAGAGGTGCTTTTCATATGAAAATTGTTTTCTGATATGTCTTTATTTTCCGTTTTTCTGTACTTAGCGTAAAAGAAAAACTGTGACCATTAAGGAATGGTACTTTTTTAAAATATTTACCAAAATAATCTGATAAGAATAAATCATGTAATGCAGCAAATGAGGCATCGTACATTTAGTACCAGATATGTTCCTGTAAATACAATGATTTTGTCTCTTGACGTATCTGGAACAATGCTGGATCCACCAACTATTTATTTCCTGATTACTATAAACGATTTTATGTCTAATAGGTTTTACTTGATATCAATGGTTTGCATTCTTTAAAAGATGAGAAAAGATATCTAAATAAAAAATAGGTATGTGCACTCAATGAAATAAAGTTTGTAGCAAAATAAATGATGTTATACTAAAAATCCATCTGTCTCTCACTCTCTCTCTCTCTCTCTCTCTCTCTCTATATATATATATATATATATATATATATATACTAAAATCAACTTCGATGACGAAAGGCATCATAATGGTGTTCTCACAAAACTACGAAATATGCATGACCTCATATTTGTTGCCATTTGAACGACGCATCGGCCGTTGTACGCCCCGGCCTTCTTCAGGTGATAAGAATTTCTAACTGAATACTTTGTTACAATCACTGGGGATAATGAACTGTATATTTTGCGTAGAAGTGCTAATTTTGGTAGTCAAGAGTTATCTACTTCTAACGCTGTAAGTTACTTGTTCATCACTGCTGTACCCTGGTATTGAAATATTTCCTGACTACCAAAGTAATGGAGTTCATATACCGCAGTGATTGTAAGAAAGAGTTCGGTTCAAAATTTCTAGCACCTGAAGAATACCAGAGTGTACAACAACCGAAACGTCGTACAAATGGCAGCAAATGTAAAGAAAACAGTCCGTATAAGATAAATACTGCATTAATCTGATCAGTTAAATTAAGATATATAACAATTTTAATACAATTGTATACTGGTATAATTTAATTCTGACAAATAAGTACTTATATATATATATATATATATATATATATATATATAACGCCTGACGAAACCGAAATTGTTTGAAAATATGGTAGGTAATCGGTTGATCTTTCCAACTCAAATATATATATATATATATATATATATATATATATATATATATAAGCATCCAATTTTTTTCTAAGCATGTTTGGTTGAAATCTAGCGATAAGAAATACTTTATTAAACTTTTCTAACATGTTTCGTTTATGCTGGAGATAAGGTATATAAAAATGTACACTATTTTTCCCAGCTATTTCAGCCACTCGTCGGGATGGATCTCTTCAAAGGTTTTAGGTTTCCGCTCTTTTTATTTTACCCTGGTGTTTTGACTGAATATGTGCATTTTACTTGACGTTGCACGAGTTTTCTTTTTTAATTTTTTCCCCCCAGAATATGCTGGTGTTATATTCCTTGCTGGATAGTTTAATTTAATTGAACTATACTTAGTGTGTGCTTGGTAATCTATCCTGTCGATTTCGAATTAAGAGGAATCGATAACCGCTTTCATTTTTTTTTTGTGCGGTGGGGATCGTATTGGAATTTTCAGTCTTGCTAGTGACGTGAATACAAGTCCACCTATTGTACAAAAATCAAGGATCACAGCAAGAATATTTGCTGACCCTTTTCGTCTTTGTTTTCGTCTATTAATCGGTCAATACAATTGATTTCACGCTTTTAAAACTAATCTGGCACAATTATCTATTGTTATTTCCCTCGAGGTCAACTTGAAGTTAGTTTGAGACACATTGAAAGCTGATGGTTACTCTTTAGCTTATATTTATATCTAAGCCACAGCCGTACATTAGTCATTTGTCCATTCTCAAGCTTGCTATATATGAGAAATATAGGTATTCTGTCATCACTCACCTTAGCAATATTGCCACACTAGCAAAGTTGGGATTTCGTCAGGAAAGTCTCAAATTCACTAATATTGAGTTTTGCGAGAACATAAGCATTGGACCCTATTTTCAGAGTATAGTCACAGATCGCAGTTGAGCAACGTTTTTGGAAAACTTGTGTGCGCATATAAATAAACTGTTTCTACAAGTCTTCTAGTAACAGTAGAAACTTAGTTTTAGATTAATATTTAGTATTTTTTCAATTTTAGAAGATTTTTATTTCTTCTGAAAGTTTAAGTATAAAGACTTATGAGTGAATATTGTCTTCATTCATGATCCATTAAGATAGTTTCATAATTTTTAATTATCTCGTTTTCTTCCATTCAGTCTCGCGACTTAAAACGACATTTCATGTTTTTGTGATATGTGAGTGTTTGTAATTTCTTCTGTAACATATTTTATGTGTTATTGTCTTAATTTCATATTTTATTGATGCTACTATTTTGTGTAATAATTGTAACATTTGTTGATTTATTTTTGTTTTTACAGTTTATGCTGAATGAAATTCTGAATTCATTTTTTGGTTTCATTGTATTAATTGAACTTTTTTCAGAGACATTATACATTTATAATCGCGGTAATGTAGCGAAACTAATTAACGTACTGCTTAAATTAATATTATATCATATTATTTTTATGATCATTATAATTATTAACAAGAAATGGCGTCGAAAAATGTACATACCTAGAGAAATATACGCATACATATATACAAACATACATAAATAAGAAATGATTTGTCTGAACATTATTTTTGATCCTTACTCGTATTTAAGTACATATTCTGTTTATAATTATGTTTTCGGCAGGATTCGTGGTCGAGAAGTCTAAGACGCGCCAGATAACTTGGTGGCTACTTCTATGTTGATAGGGGTCGTAGGTTCGAATCCTGCCGAATGCCACAGATTTTCGTAACAAAAATTCATCGTAAATAATCAGGCCGGTAGAAAGAAAAATATAATACTGCTTGATTATAAACAGGATATCTACTTAAATACGAGTATGGATCAAAAATAATGTTCAAACAAATCAATTCAAATTGTCGGTGGTTTATTACCAAGTTTCGTTAATCTTCGTTAATTTCCGTAATATAAAACAGAATATCTACTTAAATACGAGTATCGGTCAAAAATAATGTTCAAACAAATCATTTCAAATTGTCGGTTGTTTATCACCAGTTTCGTTAAAGTTCGTAAGATGTATACATAAATATCAAAATGTATTTGCGCTTAAAGTATGAAGTATTTGACATCATGTATGGAATAACGAGAGAGAAATAATATATTTAATTGAAAGACAGCATTCTAGCCATGACATTTTAAAAAATCTGTATCTAGCAAATAAACAGACTTAGATATGGTAAATGTTTCGTCAAGTTGATATGATGTTTCAAAGAGTTAGTATCTGAACATAAAAATTAGTCAGATATCGATCTAAAACAACGGGAGAAGCGAATCAATATCAATGGATGCCAAAATAAACTTAGTAGTAAGATTAATACTAAAACTTATCTTGTTAACCATGAGTCAAACATATATGATTTTTATTAAATAGTTACTTGTTATTTAAGGACTAGCGAGGAAAAATACGCACACAGACAAAAATATTGAAATATAAAAATGCATGTATGCAAATGGAGATAAATGGTGATGAGATTAATAAAGACATAATATGATTGAGTGCGATATGTCAATAGTAAATATATTTAGATACATAATGAAAAAAATAGATAAATATATATTAAGAAATTGGTTGATACAAAAGAATAATGCACATAGATAGAAAAATCGATAGGAATTGACTGAGATAGATATTTCTAACAGAATGAGACTCTCGGATGACATATCAGTCATTTAAAGACCATACGTAATACCCATTTCGGCATGTCTTTCGATCCGTAGGTTGCCATTTACCTGCGGTTGACTGGTTACCAATCAAGGGTATAGAAACCAAACTGTCCTGCTGTTTAACCCATAGCTGTATGGAGATGAGATGGATTAATAACATTCTCAAGGGTATTTGCGCATATCTATCGAACTACGAGGCTCATCCTTTTATAGATATCTTTAGAAATATGCTCTTTTGATAACATTTTAAATATTACAAATGAAACATTATTTTCTATCTATTAAAATTCAAAGAAGAATGATAATAGAAAAGTTTCAACAAGGAATTCGTTTTATAATAGCAATGAAATATATGTCAGCGACTTCGTCCATTCTACATACGCTGAGAGATGTGAAATTATTTCAGGCATGTGTTCATGTGCCACGTGACCCTGCATATATAATAACTTGGTCTTTGTCAGAATTGAAATCGAGATGATAAACGATTTGAGACGAAAGCATCTCGAGAATAAGAATCACATTGAATAAGAAAGAACTGATTACTTTTGTATTAATCTAATGACTTGCGAAGAAATGAAATCTATTAAAATTCTTTTACATAGAAGCAGGGGTTTTCGAGTTGATATGAAACGTACGTGGTAACGTTTTCAAAAGAAACAGAAGAAGAATGCCGTCAAGAATATATAACCAAAGATAAGAACGAAGACAAGCACATTCCTTACATATATGTCTTTCAGCGTGTTTGTATATGTGAATGTTCTTTGTGTTACGCGCATACATGTTAGTAGAATTATATGTATCTCCTTGTTTTATATATATATATATATATATATATATATATATAGGGTTTCAATCCTGGGTTAGGAAGCGAACGGAGTCTAACCCGTACTGATAAGCTGTAATACAGCGAAACAGATCTGTCTGCGGAAGACTATAGTATATATATATATATATATATATAAATAAATAAAAATAATAACTAAATAGACTCTGTAAGTATGTAGGCCGTAAATGTATACTAAAATAAACCTCCAAAAAAACCATTAACAAACAGAACCTAAATCCGTTACAATCCGGTGCACTAAGACGTCGGATAAATGGGGAGAAAAAAAATAAACCCGCGGAACAAAAACAAAACATTCAATACTCCGCAGTAAAGAAAAAAACCCAAACGGAACTAAACACAAAAAAAGTGCTCGATACAAAGTACAAAAGAAAATATACAAAAGTAGAGCAAAGACACACAAAAATCTAGAGTGAGCCAAAACCTACCGCGGTTTCACACTACGGATCGTCTTTGCCCTGACGATCCGTAGTGTGAAACCGCGGTAGGTTTTGGCTCACTCTAGATTTTTGTATATATATATATATATGTGTGTGTGTAGATTAGAATCTAGGCCCCACCCTTTTACTGTGAAACCAATAAATTTTAAACGAAAATTCTACTACAGCAGCTTCGTTTCTCGCACTTCCTGCTTGTGGAATTCCCTTTCGCTTACTTGCTTTTCAGACAGCTACAATTTTCAGGAATTCGAATGTAAAGTCAATAGTCATCTCCTATCTTACTAACTTTCATCCTCTCTCTCATGCTCCTTTCTCCGTCCAACCCACTCTCATCAGTATTATCATCGTTCTGTTACCCACTTCCTGACACCCCCTGTAACTTGTCACTCCTCCTCATAATTTTCTTGGGGCAATATATATACAGTACTGTGCAAAAGTATTAGGACAAGGACTGTTTTATCTTTTATGAGCCATCAATATATATACATATGTTCAATATTTTACATTTGGGGAATATATATTCCTACAGTTTTTAAGAACCCGCGTTATCAACCTCAGCTGGATATATATATATATATATATATATATATATATATATATATATAATATGTGTGCGTGCGTACTGTATAGGTAATGTTTTTATTCCATCCATTTTTCAGGAATTCAAAGTAAAATGAAGAAAGATCTGAGCAAGAAACCTGTGTCACTCTCGCTTTCTTTTCTCTTTTTAATTATCGCTATATCTTGACGCCATAGAGATGAGAGCGGCAGGTGCCGAATATGCTATGGATTTGTCTTTTGGGTTGACATTTGAAGGAGTGGAACAAGGTGTGCTGATGTGATAGTGCAGCCCTGGAATGGTAGAAGCAGCGTGAAATTTTGTTGTTTTTTTATCGTGAGAAACACTTCCGTAGGCATTCGATATTAGAACTCGATTACTTCTAATGATAGATCCAGATTATTATATTTATATACATTTTGCATACGCAATCTAAATAATTTATGAGAAATCGAAATAAACATATTCTGGCACAAGGCCATATGAAATTTGTTGTTTCTTTTTATAACACTACATGAAGTTTTGATGGTAGGTTTTCAAAGTAAATTAATACTTGCGAAAAAATGACTTCCCTCAAATTGACAAATATGTTAACATTTGCCTAGTCTTGAAATAACGGCGTTCCATCATTTATCTTATGAGTGTTCGCCTTCTCACTGATTTTGGTTGCTGTATAAAATGGGTGTTTATTTACAGAAAAAATCTGAGAGAATACATGTCACGGTTGTGAGGAAGGATGGGTTCAGAGATTTCGAGATGCCAGGTCACGAACGATTCGATTACAGACACATCTTTCCATTTTGAAAGGAATATCGGAATCTGTAACCGAAAGACCAAAGCAGATATAGCAGCAATAGTTAATACAAAAACAAATGGTATATATATTAAATTTTGTGTGATTTGACTTCAGGACGCAGGTGAAATTGTCTTCTCAGATATTACTCTCATTCATTATCTATGACTTTCTATCGTTTATGAAAAAGACGATGGTTTTCTCTTTTTGACAAGACGATTTATGAATATAGAAGAGGTCTCCTTTTAGATTGTCTATCAAAGTAGGTTCACAATCTATTCATTTATTTAATGCATGAAGATGAGGGGTAAAAAAGATTCATGGGTTTGTCAAATGAATATGTGTAAAGGTGAATGCAGCAGAGTGGTTCTAAATGTGAGTTCGGATAGCATTTTGAATTTTTTTCGCCTAAAAGCCATATAATAAGTGAATCTGCGATAGTCGAGCCTGACAAGAAAATTAGAAAAAACCTGTTGCCATGCTCACAGACCTCACCATTTAAATTTTGTAAAATTCCATAGAACAGTGAAATCAGTAATATTATAAATATTAATAAAGATCATATATATATATATATATATATATATATGTATATATATACGCAACAACTCCTTGATTATATATATATATATATATATATATATATATTATGCATATCATATTGATCTGGATAACATCCATTGAGATATTAATATAGATCTATCTTTTTAATATTAAATAGATCTTTTTTATTATCTTCTACGTTTATGGACTTAGCATCTCTCTCTCTCTCTCTCTGTATATATATATATATATATATATATATAGAGAGAGAGAGAGAGAGTATATATATATAGAGAGAGAGAGTATATATATATATATAGAGAGAGAGAGAGTATATATATATATAGAGAGAGAGAGAGTATATATATATAGAGAGAGAGTAAGAGAGAAACAAAAACTTATTACTTATCCTTTTATTACTATTCATATTGTTCTTTTACTGATATCATTTTAGTTAAGTATTACAAATCGATTCATATATATATATTCATGGTAGCTTGGTCAAGATGGTACCAGATCAAATGGTATGCTTCCCCTATGTAATAGGGGTCGCAGGTTCGAATCCTGCTGGATAGCACACATTTTCGTAATAAAAAATTATCGTAAATAATCAGGCCGGTAAATATAAAAATATTGTATAATTAAAAACAGAATATCTACTTAAGTACGAGTATCGGTAAAAATAATGTTCAAAATAATTCACACACACATATATATATATATATATATATATATATATAGAGAGAGAGAGAGAGACGTAGAAGGCGTGTGCGTAATGGTACGTACTTAACGTGTCATATATATTTGTATGCATTTATATTTCTATGAAAATTTTAGATTTCACTACAAACTTCTACGCAGCTTCGATTGTCACTTTTTCGTAGATTTCATGTGAAAATTGGAAAATATCTTCGAGATATTTTCCACAATTCTTTCCCACTATCTCACCTGTTTTTCTTCGCTAGATAGAGAAAATTATTTGAAATCTTTTTATCTTTTTTATCATTTTCACCGATCACCTTTTGCTCTTTGTAGTTCAATTTCAAAGATGCTCAAAAGTCTTCTCTGAAATTTCATTTTTTTCTCTGAAAATAAAATAAAAGCAATATGGTTTTGGGATGAAATTTATCAAAAATATATTAGAGCAGAGACTGGCATTCTACTTTATATTTCCCAGGGTCAGTTTTATTCATGTGACTTCCGGTTGATTCGCTAATGATAGTAATCTTCGGGGCTTTCGTATCTAAGTTTCACTCAATGCATTGCAGTAAAATTAAATTTATTCAAACACTTCTCGTTTAAATCAATGATCTGTTAACTGAAATAGTGAGAGGAGATGCAGCTGATTTAACGTTTATTTTTGGAAATATAGAGTCTATTTTACTTTATTATTATTTTTTTTAAATCTTCGCAATTTTATTTAGATGTTTTTTGTTATATTGGGCGTATTATTTGTTCGAGTGTTCGTGAAAATATACTTCATGATAGAAATTTAATGTTAAGTTTGTATTGGTTTAATGACAAATTATACTCTTCAGCTTTAAGAAATCTTACGTTATATATTAAGAATTTTGTTTTCAATCAAGTTTATTAATTCTTATTATGATAGTCCATATTTCTTCTAATTTGTTTTGTCTTTACAACAATATTATTTTTAACTTTTTTCTCTAGCAAGGCAATGATGATACTGATATTCAAACAGTTAATAATAATAAAAGGATAAGTTGTTAGTTAGAAGAGAGAAAGAGTGAGTACAATTCAGTGTTAAAGTGGTTCAATATCTCACTGCTCACAGTCTCTTTTCTGACAAACAGTATGGTTTCTGCTTTAAATGTAAAATAACTTGCCGTCTACTATCTCCTATGTCCTTGCCTCGCATCCCGACAACCCACGTATAATTTTCTTTTCCACGTCCACTCTGCTCTCATGCAGCACTCTTAACACCAGTGTTCTCATCCTTCCTTTACCTATTTTCTGACACTGCCTATAAATTTTTCCTATTTTCTTCACTCTCTTCTTATGTAACCCCTTGTTTACCAGTGTCACTACAGCCTTGCTTGGTATGAAATGATTAAAAATGTAAAGAGTTGAATAATACAGAAAATGGTATTTGACTTTGCTTTTAAACTTTTCAAGGTCGTAGGCGATAGCAAACCAAGGAACTGGATGAGAATTTTAAAAGCGGGAACTGGCTGCATATATAGAAGCGCGCTTAAATTCATGTGGTCGGGAAACTGAGGAAAGAAGCTCATCAGAGCAATGCCATGAAAATATGTGTAGAAAATACAAAGGGAAGCTACTTCAAATCCATGAGAAAATTACTGAAGTCGAGATACAGTGTCAGGATTAATTACATTGCAGAATCACCCGAGCAGATGACAATAGTATTCAATGAACGAACGAATGTTTGATATATAATAACTTCAGGATTTTTTTTTAATATTGAACTGCAAAAAAAGTTAGTCCTTAACACCAAGCTGTTGTCTCTCAACCATCACAGGCACCCTCTGCTGCCTCCCCTTAGCATGGACCAAGCGATTCTCCCTGAGAGCAACACACTACGCCTCCTCGGCCTTACCCTCTCCTCAGACCTCAAATGGAACCACTATATTGGTTCCATAGCTAAATCTACTGCTAAGAAGGTTGGGTCACTATGCCGATCCAGGATGATTTTCCGCCTGAATCCATCCTGCATATATACAAGTCAACCATCCATCCGTGCATGGAGTACTGCTGCCATTTATGGTCAGGCGCCTCTGCCGTTCTCCTCGGTGTTCTCGGCAGGCTCCAAAGGAGAGTCTGTAATGTGATAGGTACTGATCTGGCGGCTAGACTGCATCCACTTCCCCACCGTCGAAATGTGACCTCCCTTTGTCTGTTCTATAAGTACTTTCATGGCTGCTGCTCAGACGAACTTAAGTCACTGGTGCCTCCTCAACAGGTGTTTACTCGTGCAACCAGATTGGCAACTGGGTCCCACCCATTCACAGTTAGGTTAGCCAAATGCAGATGATATTCTACTCCTTCAGCTTCTTCTCTCGCACTTCCCGCCTGTGGAACTCGCTCCCAAATTCTTGCTTTCCTGACGGCTACAACCTCCAGAAATTTAAATGCAATGTCAATACTCAGCTATTGATTCTAGCTCTCTCCCCACCCCCGTATATCCTTCACTTCCTCTCCACCTATGTATCTGTTATTGCACCTGCATTCTCAGCTTTCTATTGCTCCTTTCTAACTAGTTTGTACTACTCCTCACTCTTTTCTAATTAATCTTTTTACAGTTATGTAGCCCCCAGCTCATCAGTGGCATTTCTGTCTTGCTCGGGGTGAAATGATTAAAAAAAAAAAATTATCAATTAGTAGGGCACCATTTTTCGTAAAAGATTACGTCTTCTGGATTCCCACTATAAAATTTTGCTTAGAAAAGCTGGTTCAGATCAACAAGGAATATATATATATATATATATATATATATATATATATATATATATATATATATATAAAAACATGTTACGGAAATTAACGAATTTTAACGAAACTTGGTTATAAGAAACCGACAATTTGTAATGAATTATTTTGAACATTATTTTTACCGATACTCGTATTTAAGTAGATATTCTGTTTTTAATTAAACAGTATTTTATATTTATATCTACCGGCCTGATTATTTCACGATAAATTTTTATTACGAAAATGTTACGAATTACGAAAATGTGCTATCCTGCTGGATAGCACACATTTTCGTAATAAAAATTTATCGTGAAATAATCAGGTTGGTAGATATAAATATAAAATACTGTATTACAATATATATATATATATATATATATATATATATATATATATATATATATATATGCTTGTTTAATAATTGGTGTTTCTTCGTTTATTTTTTCTACTCTCATTGATGACGCTGAATGGTATACGCCTAATTGCGCTTGATATATGCGCGGGAGACAAAATATCTCTAGGCAGATGGATGAAGAAATAAGCACACCAGACGGAACATTAATTTGCACATCGCAGATGATAATGTAGAGTGGACTTTTGAACTGGGAAGACCTCTGTGTCTTTCCAGTTCAAAAAGTCAAAAAGGGCGTCGAAAAATCCTCTACTGCTAGATTAATTTGCTAGAAGTCGTCGTGAAGATGTACTTCTAGCGTCTGCGTGGTCTGCCGCAAGGTCGTCTCCAGTTAGAAGATGGTGGTCTCTACTTGTAGATGACTCTGGTAGGTTGTGGCCATGAGGACCACTCCGGAGGTGACTGAACAAGCGCTCATAACGCTGAGCGATAGTGAGGAGGATGTTCGGCTGGGTGGTCTTCCGGTGGAGTTTCTCATTAGACACTAAATCGGATCATTACAGATTATGTGAGCTGGAGATCCGAAGTCATTCGCACCGGGCTCAAAATTTCGAAGTATTAGAGAAAACAAAATATAATGTTAAGTATGAAAGATTAACAATTTGCTATCAATTAATTTGAACACATGCTTCTTTCCATATTTTGAAGTAATTAATCAAATTATTTTATTCTATAGCAGAGAGTCTTGCAGTTATATCTTCCTTCTGGAGCTGTCTTTTATTTTTAGCGTCGTATCAAATACGGCACAGATACAACAGTATTTGTTGGGACTGATATCAGTAGTAACTGTATTTCTCTCTTTAAGTTATTATGAATATTATAATTGCAGGTCTAGATACTGACGATCGCCCGAAAATGAATTATGGTTTATTAGAACCATGTGGAAATGAGATCGTATCTGTTGGGTTGTCTAGTTCACTATTATCAAGTGTGACGGAAAAACATTGAAATGATTCGCTGTCTATCAAAGAAGGGCAGATTAAGTGATTATTTGAATTAATTCTCCCGTCTATTCGTCGGACCCGAATCTCGCTTTAATTTTCTTGCGTCGAAATGACTTTTACGCCATCTCAAAACGACGTGGCAAATTATCAACTCGATGAAATATCGTTAATTCAAAGATTGCAATAAAAATAATTACGTAGTAGAATTGCACAATAATGGAATTCATAATGACAAGGACAAAACGAATACATGGCAGGCCTATGAAAATCATGAATTAGAAACAATAGCAAGAATACTGAAATGACCTATAATATAAATCCTCCAATATTCCAGCTAATTCTGGACTATTTATTCATAGAATGAAGAGAAACTTGAAGCAATAAATATCTAATTCTACAGAAGCATTCTAAGAACACCACAGACGCAGCCTATGTGCAATGAGAAATTTTTAAGAAAAATTGTAACTTTGCTTACTTTTGAAGTTTCTATAAATATGTTCATGCTAATTGTTTTAATGCAATTTCCTCTTTAATACCTAGTCTTAATAGACTTGAGGGCCATACTGATTTGGCAGTTAGGTATCATCAATTTATTGTTGAAATGGCTAAGTATAATTGTATGTTCTGCTCCAACTGTTTCGAATTTTTATTTTTCTGTCTATTTCAAGTCTTGTCATCTTAATTCATGTTCTTTTGTTGTCTTATTTCTGTCATATTATCTAATACCCGTTAATTCCTTGCATCTTAATGGCTTTATGCCCTTTTGTGGGCGTAATATGATAAAATAGGTTACGTATGGTTAAAACAGACAAAAGACGGCGGTAATAACTGAGAGAAACACAATATCTTTATGAAAGCTCTCACCATATTATGCACATTTTCATATAGTCCCATTTAATTGGCAAACTATCATAAAATGTTATTCATAATCTTTTCACACCAAGCAAGGAGGTACTACCACTGGTGTGCAGGAGATAACAATGAGAGGTGAAGAAAACGAGAAAAGAAAAAAAGACGGTACAGGGGATGTTAAAGAAAGGATAAAATAGCGGTGGGAGTCGGAGAAAAAATGGCAATTGACGTTGCACTAAAACCTTTGAAGATCGTAGCTATCAGGGAAGGAAGTATGGAGAAGGGAGTTCCATAAGTGGGAAATGCGAGAAAAGAAACTACTACAAAACTGCTGGGGGTCATATTTGGGTTCAATAAAGTGGATAACGTAGTCTTTCTATATTTTTAACCCGGCATCATAATGTTTTTGATACTTCGTTCGATAGACCTTACAGACTTTCCATAATAGAGTTAAAAGTGCTTCCACGAACTTACGTGTGACGAATGTTTTCACTCTTTAACAAACAAAATGTTCATAGAATATATCTAATTTATCGCTATATTCGATGCGGATGTTGGGGCAAACTACAATTCATGGTTCTACTAGCAGATTCCTTAGCTTCTAGCACTCGCGAGGCCACGCACAATGAGTCAACTCAGACTCAGTTCCTTCAAATTCTACCAGTGAGGAAGTAGTTTCACGCCGACATTCCAAGTACTGAGGCATCCCGAGAGGATGCATTACCCGATCACTGCACTGTAGCATTAGTGAGCTGTGATATGGCTTCTGCTCTGATGAACTTAAATCACTGGTGCTTCCTAGGTGTGAGTTTGCACGAGAGACTAGATTGGCAACTAGGTCACACCCTTTTACAGTGAAACCGATGAAATTTAACCGCGATTTCTACTCCAACAGCTTCTTTTCTCGCACTTCCCGCCTGTGGAATTCCCTTCCGCATGCTTGCTTCCCCGATGGCTATAACCTCCAGGAGTTTAAATGTAAGGTCAATAGACACCTCCTAACACACTAACCCTCCCATTCTCTCCAACTCTCCCCCTATGTACATACTAACTCGTCTATCGCCCTGTGTAAACCCCTGCGCTATATTAGCAGTGGAATGTTTTGCTCGGAGTGACATGATAAAACAAACCCAAAAAACTCATATATTTCAAGTGTAGAATCAATCCTTATCTGTTCTTTATATACTGACAATATGCTCATATTACTACTTTTGTGTAAGCACTTTAAAAACCACATTCAAATATCCTCTGCATTGTGCAACTCTCAGGTTTTGAATTAAGCAAAAATAGTATATAAAGTAATAAAAAGACATATCGCCTAGTGGATATACCGATGGTTAGTTGGGTGACCCAAAGAGTTTTGAGTTCAATACCACTCTGCAGCAGTGGTGAACAAATAACTTAGCAAGTTCAGTTAAAGGAAAATATCTACATTGCTACCAGAAGTGCCATCACACATGGAATGAGAATGATATACCACGGTGATCGTAGTAAATCTTTAATTTCGAAGTTTCTAGCACCTGAAGAAGGTCGGAATTTACAACGGTCAAAACATCGTAACATTGGCAGTAAAGATGAGGACAATAGTCCGAACATATTAAATAATGTAAATACTACATCATCTCAGAAATATAAACCAACAAAGTAATACAAATATGTAAAACGGAATGTCTCAGTAAAAGTAACTAAAAAAACACTGGGAATGGATTCAATCAACAAAAAATAGAAATATATAACGTTTGTATAAAAAATGGCTCGAAAACGTACATAAGAGAATATAATTCACTAGCAAATAGCATGATCTTTAGGCACAATGTTGCTTTGACAGTAAGTATTGGAGTATATTTGAAGGTCTTATTAAAAAGTCCAAGAATAAAAACATACAATATAACAATGTTGTTGGCATTACATCCTAAGAAGGAAGTCAACAGTCTCTATTTGAAAATAAAATAAAAAGGAAGATAACTCATCAGCATTGAGGATTGTCAAAATTCTTTTATCATAGGAATCGACAAATGCACAAGTCGATGTAATGAAAGTATAATTATGACAATAGCTGCAGAAAATGTCAGGTTCCTAGTGCAAAAATAGAAATTTTGCAGTGAAGCCGTTATATTGGGAATTCTTGACAACATCTGAGATTAGACGATATAATACAGTAGAATATGTAAAAGTCATCGACTGTCACGAATAACATTTATAAAACTTAGGAATACTGTGATCAAGATTAACTACACTTCGAAGCAAGACGAACAAATACAAATGGAATAAAGAAGGTAAAAATAACCCTTCATTATGTAGACTTGTCTCTGTCAGCAAAATTAAACCTCGAATGGAATGACTATATCGAATCCATTGCTAAATCCGCTGCTATGAAAGTCGGTTCTCTGTGCAAAGTCCGGAAGTTTTTCCTGTCTGAATCTATCCTGCACATATATAAATCTACCATCCGCCCGTGTATTGAATACTGCTGCTACATCTGGTCGGGTACCCCTGCTGATCTCCTCGGGCTTCTTGACAAAATACAACGAGAATCTGTAACGTGATCGATACTGACTTGGCAGACCGCCTGACGTGACTTCCCTGTGCCTCTACTATAAATACTTTCACGGCTTCTGCTCCGATGAACTTAGATCATTGGTGCCGCCTAGGTACGAATTTACACGAGATACGAGATTAGCAACTAGGTCCCACCCTTTTACAGTGAAACAGATAAGATGTAACCGTAATTACTACTCCAACAGCTTCTTTTCTCGCGCCTCCCGCCTGTGGAATTCCCTTCCACATACCTGCTTTCACGACTGCTACAATCTCCAAGAGTTTAAATGTAAGGTCAATAGACATTTTCTATCACACTAACTTGCATCTATTCTCTCAACACTCTTACCATCTACCCAACCCTCATTCTCGGTATCCTTACCCGTCTATCATCCTCCTTCTGACATTTCCTATATCTAACGATCCTTTCTCATCACTTTCCCCCCTATGTAACCCCCTGCGCAATAGAGGCAGTGCTCAGGGTGAAACGATTATAAAAAAAATATTAGTGGAGATTAATTGATGCATATGTAAAAAAAAGTAAGTAGGATGTCCGTTTTGGTATAATGGATATTGGCACGGAATGGAAAATCGGTACCGCCACGTTTGAGCTCTAGGCGAATTCATTACATTCTCTTACGCGCAAAGAACTTTAGGAAAGGTATGAATCCATCTCTTTCCATCCAGTTATATTTTAAATAGCGGGGCAGATAGATATGACGTCCGTTAATTTTGCCTTGAAAATTATTTGGCTAAATTTTAAACAAATGAGTGAGTGCAAGAATCTTATATTTAACCCTTTGTTGCATACTGGTTACTTTTATCTAACCTTAGTTACATATTGGTTACTTTTGTCTAACCTTAGTTACATATTGGTTACTTTTGTCTAACCTTAGTTACATATTGGTTACTTTTGTCTAACCTTAGTTACATATTGGTTACTTTTGTCTAACCTTAGTTACATACTGGTTACTTTTGTCTAACCTTAGTTACATATTGGTTACTTTTGTCTAACCTTAGTTACATATTGGTTACTTTTGTCTAACCTTAGTTACATACTGGTTAGTTTTGTCTAACCTTAGTTACATATTGGTTACAATTGTAACCACTATGCAACAAAGAGTTAAACAGAACACTAGGAAATATTGATTCATGCTGAAAAAGATGGGAAAGGCTTTACAATGTGAGATTCGAAGGATTAAACTCATGAGTACAGCCAAATCTCCTAAATTAACATGCGAAATAACTATGAAAGACTAGCAAGTACAGCCCGGCGTTACTCGGATGTAATGAAAGACTTTATATATATATATATATATATATATAATATATTATCGATTTTCTGCACAATTGAAAGAACTGCAACCTTGAAACTTCTGAATATCGTTTCTTATGTCTTTGTCTTTGAGTGTATCAAATTTGATTAAAATCGGACCACTTCTTCCTTATCCCGATTTTTTCGATTATCGATTTTCGATATTTATCGGGGGTATCTCAAAACAAAACCTACCTAAGAACACTCGCAGTGGCTTATAGTACAGCTGTGCAAATTTTCAAGAAAATCGGTTCAGCCGACAAGGTTCCATTTATAAATAAGTTTAGATAATCAAAATTCTTTGTAAAAATCTGAAAAAAAAATGGACATCTGGAAACAATTCTAATAATAATAATAAGAAAAATTCAAATTTTTATAATTAAGATTGACTCGATTAAATATCATTTTTAGTGACATAGATTTATTAGTTGTCTAACCATCCCAACTTGGGCATGTCAAAGGTTTTCCGAAGTCTGATCAACATAGTTTTGAAAACACTCAAATCGAGAACGCCTAACCGGAATGTTTACTCGAGAAAAGGCTATTTTTAATTCTTTCGCAACTGTAAGGTTGTGCATTGCTTTTACTTTATCAGATAAATTTACCTTAGAATCATATGCTTGATACACGCATATCATAATCATTGTTAACATGGATATATAATGGTTTGCTAATTTATTATCCAATATTAATTCTTTGCCAATGTTGGTTTCTCATATAATAACAAGAAAAATAATGAAGAGGTAAGAATATGGGGATATTCAGTCCACTATTGTTTCAGTTGTCAATAAAGACGTTAAAGTCTGGAAACACTTTGCTCCAGTAATCTGTCTTTGTTGGCACTGTTACTATTTTATCAAACGTGAATTTTATCTGAGCGCTTAAATCTTGATGTAATGCGCACATAATCTAAGGTATTTAACTAAAAATCGTGCGAAACAAGATCGTAATAATAGAATAAAAATTACGTTCACTAAAGAAAATATAAGATTAATAAAGTAATTTAGTGGAACTAAACGTTTCCTTAGTATATTACCATATGAGGTGGTCTTGGAAAAGTCATTAACTCTACCATACAACGTAAATACGCACACATTTAACGCATACCGCTACACAGCTTGACGTGTCCGTCAGCCAAAAGGCTTCGTGCTATCTATTGAAGTTCAATTATTACACATTTTTAAATTTGTTTCGGAAAGTGTGCGATATTTACAAAGGTTGAAAAATTAATGTAAAATATCAGCGTCATATATTTCATGTAACTGCTGAATCTAATTGATTGCGGAAGCTTTTGGCGAACAATATTTTTGGTAGAAAAGAAAGTTTTATCAATGAAGCATGCGTTCCATGGCTGGTTGTGTTAGGGATTTATTTGATTAGTTTTAAGAGAATTCAATATCGAGCGGAACACAAGCCATTTTGTCTTTAAAATTATGAATTTATTAATGATGTCGGTTTCCGAAATATTTCATAACACATATCCCATGATTGTAATTTGTTTTTAAAATTGAGAGACAACGTACGCGGGTATTTAATGAAATAAATGCACATAAAATTATAATTTTGAACAATACACACACAAACAGATACATATATCAGAGTCCAGGACGTACACCGCTTTCTCGCTACCTAGGTGGTGACCTCGCTGATCCCTTCTGGCTGAAAAAAACAAGCGTGTTCAAAACGTTGGTAGCAAGTAGCTGTTATGTCTTCTGGTCTTTGATAAATTGTTAGCTGTGCTTATTAATTTAATTGTTTAAGTTGTGCATTGAGTGCTTTTTTTTCAATCTACATATATATATATATATATATAGAGAGAGAGAGAGAGAGACAGAATATAAAAAATAACAGTCGGTCATATGCACGAACAGGTTAATTAATTTCTTCGACTTTTAGGGTTTATCAATCCATTGCCATTTTTTTAAGGCCACAAAAAATGAGATGATACTGATGCAAGTTCTAGTAATAGATAGAGGTAGTCGACATGGATAAATACCTTTTCTATGGCTATTTACGCGATGATAAATTGAGACTTGTCTGTTTGAGCAAAGACTTCGGGTAATTATTCAGTATACTACGCGCGCTTCGTTGCTTAGAGGACCTGGTATTTCTAAGTGGTCACCATCTCGGTATTGACCAGTCTCATCGTAGCTTAACGTGAGAATATCTAACGAGAAATGTTATTTGATTGTGATATGGCCGTAAGGCTGCAAAATCGTGAGGCGCCAGGAATGTTGGAAAATTTTAAATTTAGATTTTCAAATTTAATTTGTTTTCCACAGATGCGTCTTAACAAGCAATCTAGCCGACTTTTCGTATTTTTACTAATTCTGTTTTGTTTATTAATTATCATATCAAGCAAGACATTTTACTGCCACTGCTTTGCAGGGGGTTACATAGGAAGAAAGTTATGAGAAAGAGTGACAGGTTATAGTGGGTGTCAGTAAGTAGGTAAGAGAAAGATGAGAATCCTGATGAGAGTGAAGTGGATATAGAAAGGAGCATGGGAGAGGATGCACATTAGTGAAATAGGCGATGACTATTGACTTTACCATTAAATTCTGGGAGATTATACTGTCGGAGAAGCAAGTAAACCGAAGGAAATTCCACAAGCGGGAAGTGCGAGAAAAGAAGCTGGTGGAGTAGAATTTCCGTTTACATTTTATTGGTTTCAGATTAAAAGGGTGGGACCTATTTGCTAATCTTCAGGCTCGAGTAAATGTATATATCGGGACACAAGTGAGCTAAGTTCATCGAAGCGGAAGCCGTAAAAGTATTTGTAGAATAGATACAGGGAATCCACATTGCGCCGTTGAGAAAGTGGCTGTATCCGAGATGCCAAGTCGGTATCTATCACATTAGATTGTCCGTTGAATTTTGTGAAGGACACGTAGGTAGATAGCAGGAGCACCCGACCAGATATAGCAGCAGTATTCAATGCACGGGCGGATGGTAAATTCATATATGTGCAGGATTGTTATATAGATACTGAACATTGTGTTAAAAGAACATCGAAAAATAGGTGAATATATTGTAAGGACCTAAACGAAATTTTACATTGTATGATTTAGCTATCAAAATAAATCCAATACGCTTAGCCTTTGTTATAGTCATCATTTAATTAAAGCACCGTCCTTTAAATCGAAATTGTTGTTACTCATTAGGTTAAGTAACTCATGAGTGAGCTAAATATGTCCTTCTAGGCGACGAAACGCGTTAAACATAAATGTTTTCCATTTTTTTCTTATTTTAGCATTCATTTGACCAACCTTGATCTGATATATAAAAATATTCTATATCTCCCATGTGCAGATATATAGGTTCTTTCTATAGATTACTTAAGAAAGTGCGTTTAAAAAAATAGTTCACGTGTTCTCCTTTGCATATGAACCCGCTGGAATACGTGGACCTATTGAGAAATCGATATACGTATTGAAGACAATGCATGCAAGCATACGCACTCGCTCGTGCGCACGAAATCTTTTTCTCTCTGTCTCTCTCTATCTTATACACGCACCCCATATATATATATATATATATATATATATATATATATATATATATATATATACTCCTCTAAGTTAGACTTAAGAATCAGAGAAAGCTTTTGCGTTATTGGATACAAAAATATAGGCAAATACATCTATAACCAATCGACAAATCAATGTGTCTTGGATTTCACCTCTAGAGTAACCCTTACTTGCAATACACTCAAAATGAAAATTCGAACGCATTAATTCAAAATGGACACACGCATGCGCACACAAATACAAACGTGATCATACACCTGAGCACTTCAAGAGGCCTTTACTTGAGCTTGTGTGTTTTTCAGTGTGTATGCGACTTTACATATAATTTCCGTACAGAAGACATACTTTAGTGATCAGTTTCTCTCTGGCAAAAACTTTAAAATATGTTAATCTTCATCTATTAAATTTCAACTGTCTGATCTGTATTGTCCGACTTTCTTTTTCAAGGAAAAAACATACTGATACAATGGTCTGTAAAAGATTATTTGAGTTTGGGTTTTGTTTAACAGCATAATAAACCCTTGGAGTTATTTAATGCCAAAAAGTTTGGATCTTAAGATATTTTTTTCAATGTTCGATTATAGTGACAAGGTCGATTTACTTAGATTTTAATGATTTTTTTTTCTATTTTATGTTAGAAAACTGAAAATATCTTCCAATTTCGTATTCAAACATGTTTTGCTGAGAATATTTTTTTCCTTCAAAAATGTGTTACGGTAATAATCTTTTCTTCAAAAATATATTGTTGGTAATATTCTTCCTTCAAAAATGTATATTTTCTATAAAAGTTTATTTTTATGTATATATTTCTGTTTTGACCCCATTTTGGGGATTAACTATTTGCCCACAGTTGGGACCCTAACAGGTACTAACACTCCGACTGAGGGTGGACCAGAGAACAACATCTATTAAGAGGTGGTTTCATGCTCCTCACAACCTTCCAGTCAGAGGACTTGCTGCCGGATGCAGCTTACCGTCATGCCCAGGACACTAAAAGATTAGTAGAAAAATAATTTAATCGATGTTGCCATAAGCAACACAGGGGTTTACTAGGAGCAGAATAATTAGAAACAGAAGCATTGATAAGAAGCAAAAATAAAAGAAGTGTAATCAGAAAGACAGTAGATAGCGTTTAGAATTGCACTGACATTTTTGCAGATTAAAGTCGATTGGAACCAGAAGGGAATTCTACAAGCGAGATGTAGGAGTAAAGGAAATGTTAGTTTAGATTTTACGGTTAAATCTGGCCAGATAAAATATGATTTGGTAAGACCTCGTCTCATGTACGGCCCTTAAATTAGAAGAATTTATGCAACATAACGAAGAGTGAATCCAAACAATTACCATGAAATATATAGAGATGGCAAAACAAGGCAAATTCATGGTTGAATATCACCTTTTAACACAGTGAATATTCAACCCATAGATCATTTGGATATTTTTTAAAGCTTAATCGGTGGGCCTTGTCAGTCATCCTTAATGGCGTATATATATATATATATATATATATATATATATATATATATATATATATAATTCGTTGATATGCTACCCACGTAATGAGTGGGAAAGGAATCATTTACGTTGCATGCCTGCATAAAGAGAACGTGATGAACGATAGACTAGTAAGTGGGAATGTTTTGATAGTGACAACTACGTAGACTCTCCCTCTCTCTCTCACACACACACATACTTATATATATATATATATTGGCTCTGAGAGAATGAGAAAATAAAAGAAGTGTGTTTGCCTTTTCAAATCGGGTATTATATATTTATATATTCCCATACTTTTAATCATAAAAAAAAACTTACAAAAAATTATGTTGGACAGCGTTGTATAGTAGAACATAAAAACATCGAAAACTGACGCCACCATCAAATATTCTTAATTGAGAGAAAGTGTAACATTGGAAGAATAAATGAAATGCCAAAAACAAGTTCACTTAGGAAGAAAAATTCTTGGATCTAAGTGCTGTAATGGGTGAAGACGAATTCAAAGAAACCGAACAGGCAATAGTATCAAAAGAATGGATGTTAAAAAACGGCATGAAGATTTCCAATAATGTTAAGGAAAGCGCGGGGTAAAAATATATCAAATTGATTGGCTGAGAAAATATGGTAGATGCAGAAAAAAAAAGGAAAAATAGGCAATGTAAACTTATAGGTAAATCTACAAAGATTGGAATGAAGCAAGTGTCCAGAAAATAATTTATTAGTATATGAAAAGGTTAAAGAAAATATTATTTTACTTTCTAGATAATGAAAGCAAAAAGCCAATGTTAACGCCATAATTGAATATCTGATTATATATAATATGTATGAATGATAGAATAAAAAATAAGAAACACGAAAATGACCGACCGTTTTAAATCCTTTTTTTTTTGTAGGGTCACCTGGGACTTTATTTAAATTCTTCAATATTAAAATAAATTCTTCAATATTTAAAATATTATATGTGAACATGAATAAGAGGAAGAGGGAATGTTATGGGAAGGGAATGGGCAGGCACTAAATGGTAATTATATGGAGTCCAATTTCACATTCTCTCAGTTTACAGAGAGGCATATAGACACACACACACACACATATATAATGAAGCATTTGATGAATTATCGTCTAAATTAAGCAAAAATGCAAATAACATTGATGTCTCATTTTAACAGATATAATTAGCAAAATTACCGAAGAATATCTTGAAATTCTAAAGAATAGTTGTTTTCAAGAAAATCGGCATCAGCTTCAACCATGGCCTCCATAAGACTTCAAAATCACCTGTAACTCTTCTGGACGGTCTCTTTGTTTAATGTATGAAATGCTTCCATAATCCTTTGCCATTAAAATTTTGTTCGACTCTCGCTCAACTTAGCTTCATACATAATAATCCAGGGTGATGCAGTCTAAGGAGTAAAGTAACCAGATGTAAGGGGGGTGTGGTCACAGAAATTGTGTGAGTCATGACTATGTTCTTCTCCTTGTATGACATGGTGCAGAATCCTGTTTACTGATATCGGGTTTTCCATCTGTCACCCTTTGACACAAGACACTATCTTTTTAAGGCAATTAATGAAGGCTTCCGTGTTGAGTCTGATAACCTACTGGTAGAAGAAAAGGCCGTATATACACAAAACGGAAAATAACCAAATTAAGGAGGAAATACTAATAAAACTGTAAAACAAAACGTTGACCTGTTTTGTATCATTAGCACAATTGTCAATTATAAAAATTAAAAATAATAATATATAGAAAAAATAAAATTTCACAATGAAACATTTCACCAAAATAAGAAAAATATACACACAGAAAAACTATTTACAATTATTATTTTTATTTATTCATATTTTATAATTATTATTTTGTTATTTTTTTGTTTGATAATTATGTGTGACTATACCTGATATTATATAAGCTCTTTTTCTTTTATGTTCGTATTTTTTCCTTTTGTCTTGGTACATCTTTTGTCTTTGTGAATAATATTTTAGAAAAATAGATGAAAACCCCTTGAGGTAGATACATACATACTCCTTGAGATGCATACGAGCAACTTGATATACACAGATAAGTTTGTGATGAATAAAAAAGAACAACTTGCTAAATAAAGAGATAAGTACATCTAGAGATAGATAGAAATGAACAACTTGATAGATAGATAAATAGAAATGAACAACTTGATAGATATGAACAACTTGATAGATTGATAGAAATTAACTTGTTAGATAGATAGATAAATAGATAGAGATATAGATAGATAGATATAGATAGATATGAATAGATAGATAGATATAGATAGATAGATAGAATAGATAGATAGATAGATAGATAGATATGAATACATAGATAGATATGAATCGATAGGAATGGATATAAATGAATAGATAGATAGAAATGGATAGAAATGAATAGATAGATAGATAGATAGAAATGAATAGATAGATAGAAATGAATAGATAGATAGAAATGAATAGATAGATAGATAGATAGAAATGAATAGATAGATAGAAATGAATAGATAGATAGAAATGAATAGATAGATAGATAGATAGAAATGAATAGATAGATAGATAGATAGATAGATAGAAATGAATAGATAGATAAAGAAATAGAATAGATAAAGAATAGATAGATAGAAATGAATAGATAGACAGATAGATAGAAATGAATAGATGGATGGAAATGAACAGATAGATACGAACATCTTGAGATACATAGATAGGTACAACCAATTTGAAATAGGTAGATAAATAAATCCACCGAAATAGATAGATAACAAAAACTCGAGATAGTACATCGACTGAAAAATTTAGCGATTTCGCAAGTTACCATAAGTTTTAAATTTATGTGAATTCAAGAGGTTTTCAGTGATCCTTCTGATTTTAAGTGTCTACTCTCGTAATCTTTTTAGCGACATTGCTATTGACAAAAGTATAATGTAAATGCCATAGTAATTGTTGAAAACTTTCTTGTCTTCCATAGTTTTAATTTCATGAAAACTTCTTCCGTTTCAATTTATCATGCATAGCAGATGCCCATCCTGTTGATGAGCTTTTTAATACCCACACAACCCAAAAACCCAAAAAGAACATTCCATTTTGTCCTTGTCAGTTGAGAAAAGTGACGTCTGTTTTCTGCCCTAAAGGCCCATCAGAAATGACAATCTTCAGATTGATTTTTTCCTCCGGACTTTTTGCTAATTGAAAATAGGAACAAAAGGTGAACGAATGATGTGAATTCGGTGTCAAAGTTTTAATGGCGTTTTTTTTTTCCAATTCATTTCCCCGTCGTTATTTCGTCAAGATGTGGACAAAGATGACGTCTGAATTTACCACTGCCTTCAAGTGTAATCACATTATTGCATTCGACTCCTTTTAGGTGAACATTTTTGTTTTAGTTGAAACTAGATTTTTATATATTTTTGAGAATATCGTTTCAATTTCACGTCATTTTTTAGTTCATTTAGAAACCAGAATTTTCACCCATAAAAAAAAAACCTATATTATTCTCTTACATAACCATATAGCCAACTCCCTGTGCCAAAAAAGTATGTTCATCGCATGAAAGAGTTAGAAAGTAATGACGGAAAAAAGAATAATAAAGACGAGAAATAGAATTTTGAAATTTAATTTGATATCATTGAACTAAAATCGAAAAGTTTATGGAAAATTCAGCTAAAAATCGTCATTAATTTAATCGAAAAATATACTGAAAGCTAAATATATATTATAAGATGAAATGAAGCAAGAATATTCGAACCAAACCTCGATATCTACTCGTATATAATCCTCTGTAGATAGATTTTCTATTATTTGTGAAAGTGAAAAACCATCATATATGAACCATGATATGTCTTTTTAATGCCATTTACGTATTCAGTGTTTATGATTCTCCACAGATTCAGTTTCTCTATTATCTGTGAACTGTCATTTATTTCTTATTGTTTAGGAAATGTCATGGCTTTAACTCCGAGTATTACGACTATCTGGAAAAGCCATTATTATTTTAAAATTAAGGTTAATGCGATATTCACTCGCAAAAAAATCATGCAACCAGGCAACCCGAAATATATTTCGGTTTAAATTAATCAAGAAAAGATTGATAAGCCGTAGAAGATATGTAACAAATCACTGAATCAACACCAGGCTATATCCGATGTTTTTCAATGTTAGTCTTTGTTATACACAGGTAATAAAGTATATATACTCGCGTATATAATAACACTAGCAGTATAGCCTGGTGTTGCTCGGATGTGATGAAAGCTTTAACACTAATCCATGGTCCTGGTGCTCAGACTCTTTGGACGTTGGCACGAAAGACTAAAAAGGAATAGTTGTTTCCAGTTAAAGCAAAACCGTAGACTGAAAGAAAAATGAATGGATGTAAGTCAATTTTTGATTTCCTGATATCGATATCAAATGAGTTTTTTTCGTCGTAAACTGAATTTTGAAGACTAAATTATTCCTCTGAGTAAATGGTTTCATGGCTGAGACTAAGAACTACAATTATACCTACTTAGAGCCAAACCCGAAGCAAAAACTAAAATAAATGGGTTGAAAAACTGATTTTGATCAGACCCGGTTGAATATTAGGGTATCTTTTTCCTATATCGGGTCAAATAAGTCATCCAAGGATAGAATTGCAACCTTGAAACTTCTGAATATCGTTTCTTATGTCTTTGTCTATGAGTGTATCAAATTTGATTAAAATCGGACCACTCCTTCTATAACCAAATATTTTCGATTATCGATCTTCGATATTTATCGAGGGTACTTCGACACAAACCCTTGTTAAGAACACTCGCAGATGCTTATAGAACAACTGTGTAAATTTTCAAGAAAATCGGTTCAGCCCTTTCGGAGTCTATAGGTAACGAACAGACACAAAGTTCTATTTTTAAGTTTAGATTAGATTTAGATAACTCGAATGTTCCCAACGAGTTCAGATTATATAACCCATTTTCTCATATAAACGTATAAACATTACTAGAATTTTAAATAATAACTGGTAATATATTAGTTCATGAATTGTAAAATGACTGCAGATATTTCTTGATTACATTATGCAAGTGTTTTGAGATATCATACAAGATATAGATATTGATGGCTGATATTATTAATACAATCTGGGTTTAAACTTAGGTGAATATTGTGTAGTCTAGGCTATTTCATAACCCATGACATGAAGAGTATGGCAGGGTACTCTCGTTTTTTCCAAACAGAAACGTTTATTGGAGTGACGTACCAAATTTGTCAAAGACAAATTTTGCCTTTGTTCTACACGCGAAACACCGAACTGTGATATATATTAACTACGCCGAACATCATTTAGTTACAGTTTCTGGGAACGAATATATCTTCTCTCATAATAAACAATTTTATCTATAGCAATAGCTCAAGCTTAGTGGAGTAGATAGACTAAACTATCACCCGGTTCACACTCCACCCACATCTACTGCACAGGTCAGAGGCTCATCTCTTGTTTCCTGTTTAGGATGTGGTTTCCGGTTTTCTCTTTTCTAATCTTCTCACTTTATTTTTTTTTTCAATTGGAGTAGATAGACTAAACTATCGCCCGGTTCACACTCCACCCTCACCTATTGAACAGGTGAAGCGGCTCATCCCTTGTTTCCGGTTTAGGATGCCGTTTCCGGTTTTCTCTTTTCTAATCTTCTCACTTTGTTTTTTTTTTTCAACTGGAGTAGATCGACTAAACTATCGCCCGGTTCACACTCCACCCTCACCTATTGAACAGGTGAAGAGGCTCATCCCTTGTGTCATGTTTAGGATGCGGTTTCCGGTTTTCTCTTTTCCAATCTCTCCACTCTTATGTAGCCCCCTGCACATCAGTGGCGTTCCCGCCTTACTCCGGGTGATATGATTAAAAAAAAACAAAAAAAGCCCACGTTCACGATGACAGAAGTGTAGGGAGCTGATTAATGTTTCTTTTGTTCGGCCTTGTGTCTTTCTGAATCGAACTCCCTACAGCTTATAAATTTTATGTTGAATTATAGTCGTCAGAATTATTATCAGAAGGTTGTTTGTCGGCAGTTAGAATGTGTGTATTAGTGATGAAGAGTGGAATAATAAAATATAGATTTTACATTTAAAATAGAAATTTATTATAAGGAGGAATACCAACTGGTAACAGTTAATGTACAATGGTTCACACTCCACCCACATCTATTGAACAGGTTAAGAGGCTCATCCCTTGTTCCCTGTTTAGGACGTGGTTTCCGGCTTTCTCTTTTCCAATCTTCTCACTTTTTTTTAAATTAAAGTAGACAGATCTATCTATCGCCCGGTTCACACTCCACCCACGTCTATTGAACAGGTTAAGAGGCTCATCCCTTGTTGCCTGTTTAGGATGTGGTTTCCGGCTTTCTCTTTTCCAATCTTCTCACTTGTTTTTAAATTAAAGTAGATAGATCTATCTATCGCCCGGTTCACACACCACCCACGTCTATTGAACAGGTTAAGAGGATCATCCCTTGTTCCCTGTTTAGGATGTGGTTTCCGGTTTTATCTTTTCCAATCTTCTCGCTATTACGTAGCCCCCTGCACATCAGTGGCGCTACCGCCTTGCTCGGGGTGATACAATTAAAAAAAATTAGAAACATAAAGAAATTAATGATAGAGTTTGTATTCAATGATAAGAGTTCGTACAGTGTGTTTTTAGCAATAATTGTTGAGATAGGGAAGCAGAAAGAGAGGGAGAGGGGGAGGCAATGTTGGGGTCATTTGAAGTTAAAAGTTACATCTCTGATGTGTGTCAGCCAACCACCTCCTCTGAAATTACCGTCGTGACCGGTTAGAGACCATCCTTAAATTATGAATAGTCACGTGGTGTGGCTCAAATATTATTTTTTAGCTGTTGAAAAACCGTTTTTCTGACGTATTTTGAATTTTGCTATTTCAGGATCCAGATTTCCGCTGTAGGTCCGTAAAAGAAATTTGATATTTATTTATTTTTAGTTTACCTACGGAACCTCTGCGCGGAGCCAGATGCGCAAAGACCAGTTTTGGTCATTTGCTTTCTGAATCTCTGAGAGCAAACTTCTGGTCCTTCGCTTTGCTCAGTATCACCACATGACTATTGACTTTTTGCTATCACAACCAGCGAGGAAATCTGAACAGCACTGTCTAAAAAATTTAAATAATCTTACTGGGTTAACAACATAAGTACTGATGACGTACGCAGGGATCCCCTCCCAAGAACGATTTCCTACCAGAGAAATTTACCATGGTGACTTTCAAATGTAGGTGTCATGCGAAGTTTCTAAAAAATTGTACACGTAAATCTTAACCATTCGCGTGTATCTTTCGAGAGACGACAGAAAAGTTTATTAATGGATCAAGATACTCCCATCGAATATGACAAAATTAGTTTTATTATTTAAAATATTTCCTCTTTCCAGTGTAAATGGAATAAAACAGTGCAGTTGTTAATAATATCAATTCAAATAAATGCCTGCAAAATTTCAAAGCCCTAATATCAACCTTCATATTCATCTTATGAACTTTCCAGCTGACCATCGTACCTGAAAAAACATTAATGCAGTTAGTAATAAGAAGAGTTGAACTTAATGCATGCAGTATTTCGCAGTCCTAACATCACTTTTTTATTGTCAGCATATGAAAATTTTGACTCACCATCGGACCTGGAAAGAAATAATGTAGATATTAATAACAAGATTTAATCTAATGCATGGAATATTTCACAGTCAGTTAAGTGCCATACGTGATACACGCTTGGGCGATCATGTCTCGAAAAAGACATGACTGACTGGGCAGAAGGTTATCCCGCAGTAGGTTGCCATTGCTTTCTGCGGTAGATTGGTTGCCGACCAAGGCTATAGAACCGAATCTATCCTGTTATTTGATTCATAGCCAGAGGGAGAAGAGATGTATTATTTTATTATGTAGTAATTAGTGGGGGATCGGTTTCCAATTGTTATGAAGTAATAAACTGACCCCCCACTTTATGACCAGTATCAGCCTTAATCATGATTCCAACTATTATATTCAATCAGTCAGTTAAGTGCCATAAGTGATACACGCTTGGGCGATCATGTCTCGAAAGAGACATTACTGACTGGGCAGAAGGTTATCCCGCAGTAGGTTGCCATTGCTTTCTGCGGTAGACTGGTTGCCGACTAAGGCTATAGAACCCAGTCTGTCCTGCTATTTAACCCATAACTGGAAGGAAGAGACGGATTAATACCTTTCTCAAGGGTATTTGCGCGAAAGTAAATAAATATTTCACAAACCTGAAGATTTCAGCCTACCATCGTACAGAATGTCTTATTTCGGACTATACGAAAGCTTACACGTGTATCTATTGGAATGGGATAAATATGAAATATTAAAATAGTACAAACATTGTGTTCATTTCAGTTTTCCTCATATTATGCTTATATATTACAGCTTGTTGATATATTTTTCAAATATATTTCTCGACAACTCGTATATTTCATATCACGAAAAAAGATCTCAGCATACTTTATGAAAATACTACCATATATGCTGGTATATAAGTCTATTTCATAGATATCTTTGTCCTGAGTACAATTTATAAAGCACATATTGTGTACCGAATTCAAATATATCTTCTGATAGCCAACATTTATTATTCCGTTATGGCCTGTCAGCTTAAACTTGCTTCATATTTTTTCAAATCCTCGTAAGTTATAATAACATATCTGGTCGAAAAGTCAGAAATATATATTTAAGAACAGTTGTAGTGATGGTGATGATAATTTGACAGACCATTTATTATTAATAGCGTTCTTTTCTTCTATGTGCCCTGTCCCTTCAGGACATAGGCGATCATGCGTCTCCACGTCTCCTTATTCCTTGTGGCGCTTAGTATATTTGCACTTGTTACTCCTGGCAAGCCCCGTTCTGTCATCCACCTGATCAGGCCCTGCAAATATGTTATCCGCTGCCTTCCTCTCTCTCTCTCTTTCCTTCTATCAGGTATAATCAGTATCAGGTTCTCCAGTCTCCCCTTCCTCATTGCGTGTCCTAGGAACTTCAGTTGTCTCTTTCTGATGCTCAGTATTAATTTCCTTTTTGTTGCCATTCTTTCCAACACCTCATCGTTGCTTGCATGCTCAGTCCAAGATATCCGCAGCATCCTTCTGTAGAACTACATTTCAGCTGCTTCCAGTTTTGTCCTCATTTTCGATGATATTGTCCAGCATTCACTGCCATAGCATTACTAATATTAATAACTATCATGACACAAGCTGTATTAGCTAATGTATTAGGTCTAATATTTAAATAATATTTTTATACTTTGTGGAACTTTTTGCTTGGAATCTTGTACAGATCTTTGACACGAGCGAAATTTTAGGAAGATATGATACGTCTGAGAAGACTATAAATGCCATATTTGTTTGTTGACCTCTTTGCCGGTTTTATTACCTGTTTTGTTTTGCGAGAACATGTCAAAGCCGAGCTAAATGCGCTTATTTTCGTAGCAGCTTCGATGCGTCAAGACAAGACATTTATCGACAACTGGTCCATTCGAATCACTTTTATATCAAACCTCTTTAGACACAGAAATACTCTGTCGCAAAAAAATGTTTTTCTCATTTTTTTAAGATCTCCAGATTGTTTTCTTTTAATCTTTTCCTTGTCATTATTATTCACTATCGCACATCACCGTTAGAGTTCTTCTAAGCGATATATATATATGTATATACACAACGGTTTGTGTATATATATATATATATATATATATATATATATATATATACAACGGTTTGTGTATATATATATATACACACACACAATGGTTGGTGTGTATATATATATATATATATATAATGGTTGATGTATATATATATATATATATATATATATGTGTGTGTGTGTATAAACAGAGGTCGGTAGGTAAATTGCTGTCTAAATTACGGAAGTATCAAAATAAATCTGACATCTGATTTTAACAGATATATTTACCAATATTACTTAAAATTGTCTTAATATGCTCATTATACCAAAATATTGCACAATAATTTGCGTTTACAACTTTTCATCTCATAAGAATATGTACGGATATTTTATATATTTTCTTTCTGTCTGTTTCTCACTCAATCTCTCTTTATATTCATCCGTATTTATGTATGTTTATATATGTCCATATATAAATATTTATATTATATATGTTATTGACATAAATTAATAAAAAACCGTATGTTGATGGTGTACGTATGCATAGTATTATTATTCAGGTGATTATTAAACTGTGCTCAAATATTTCGAAATTTTGACCAGTAAAGAACTATTTTCTCTCTCTCTCTTTCTCTCTCTCTATATATATATTCGCAGAAAGAAAATTAATTTGATTCGATATACATTTTGATTGAAAACTAATTCCACATTCTAAAATACTTGTTTATTTATTAACTATTATTTTCAAAAGAAATGAATATGAAAGGAAATGGTTTAAAATAAGCTTTATTTAAAATTCAATAAGGGCACCAGATGTTTCTACCAGCTTCACATAACACTCAAGAATCGCGTCAACTGATTGCTCATATATAAACTATTAGCTTTTATGATCTTTATTCCTTTTCTTTTATTGTTCTTTCTCCCTAATAATTTTTCTTTTCTCATTCTGAAACATTGTGCATATTAGTGGCACAGTTTCGTTGCTTGGTGTGAAAAATTATTTGTGAAAATTAGCAAAACAAGGCTCCCTAGATGCAAAATGCTAATTACCATAAAGTACAGAACACTGAAAAATTTGGAAGCGTTTTCACAGTGGAACACGTGACACGTAAATCTGAACGTGCTCTGAAATAGAAAAATTTACTAATATATATATATATATATATATATATATATATATAAGAGAGAGAGAGGAACAACTTGAGATAGATAATTTATGAGCGCTTGCAAAAAATTAAAAATACTAGAGAAAAACTTAACATAAAAAATGGTTTCTGAACATTAGGTTTATAAGTCCCAGAAATTCAGATGTTTTTTTCCTTAAAGGCACTTAGATATAGACGTTGGTTAGTTCCAGGGACTTGAACCAAAATGTTGTGAGTTCAATACCTGGCTACAGCAGTGATTTTCAAGTAAAATAGAGAGTATGGTTAGAGGGAGATAACTCATGACTATCGAAAGAGGCTTCGCATGAAGAATGAGAATAATATACCCTAATGATCGTAAGAAAAGTTTCTGTTCGAAATTCCTAGTACCTGAAGAAAGTAGAACGGCAGAATCTTCGTACAAATGGCAACCAAGATAAAGACTATAGTTCGAATCATATAAATAGTGTAATTACTACTCTTCTCGGAAATAGGTATTTACCCACTGAGAGAGATGTGACGTGGGGAGCCCGACCGCATACAGACGGGCGAAGGAACAAAAATTCCCCAGTCCCCTCAACTGCCGGTTGCACTGGCCCTGGTGACGTGCACCTCGTCCATTCCTTTGCTGCAATGGGGTGGCGCGGCCGCGGTACACTGTTCCATGGACTCGGCATTTACACAGTATAATTTTTCACAGAAGCAGCCCTGTCCTCGCGGACGGAGCTACAACTGAGCCGCACTCTGTCTTCGAGGACAGACGCAAGTGTGAGATGGTTTTGGTATCCACCCGACACAAAAATATGCCAGGTAAATATACCTCATCTCAGTAATATAAACAAATACAGATAATTTATCTGTGTTTTATTTCCTGTAGTCTTGGTGTAGCGAATATTGAGTTAGTCAGATAGAAAGTTTGTTGACAATACTTTCTTACTCACAATCTGTTCATTGCTGTACTTTTTGTTTACTATCCTTCAAGTTTGCTTTCTTTCTATTTTTTTTTTCGTATTGTTGATTGACATTTTTAGTTTTGTCTTATTTTATAGCGTCTCCTGAACTAAAAAGGAAACAGAATACTAAAATTAAATATAAATAACGATGGAAAATAGAAAAAGTAGAGAATAGAAGATGAATGAAGTGACGAAGGAATAAAACAGTTACGCTTTTGTTCCGTCTCTGCTTCTTCGAGAAGAAATAAGCGCTATATTCCAATAAGGACTCCAAAGATAGAATTGAAAAAATGACAAAAAGAATATAACCGCAGTTTGTGGCTGGCCAAGATGACTACATTTGTTATAAATTTCTTTTCGTTTTGCAAGTGTGATTTTTCTTTCATAGTTTTTTTTTTCTTTTCAAGCGATTTGAAGTTCTGCTTTTCACAAACATTTTTATTTGAAATAGATCATTCATGTTTTTCTGGTTTTACAAATTTATTTTCTATGTGTATTGTGTCTTTTGTGAAATATTATCCTTCGCATGAGACGACGAAGTAATGAGACCAAATCGGTCCCGCAATGATGTATAATTCCTTTAAAAGATCTTTATTGTTTTTCTTTGTTGTTGTTTCAAATAACAAGTATTTTTATTTGAAAGCTTTAAAGAGTATCAGCTGACTCCTAAATAAAGAAACGATGAGAAAAAATCATTCTTAAAACAAAAGTATTTTATAAAGAGGACGAAATGAAAAACAAATATGCAACGTGATTATCAAATATTAATTGTAATATTTTCTCAAATCTTTTCAAATACACTGGATGCTTATGGAACGTTTACACTGTTAACATGTCGACAGCATTTGATTGTTTAATCTGCGGGATGTACAACTGTGAAGAAAGATACGTGAAAACAAACGAAAGATGAAAGAAGAAAGTCAGTGAGATAGAGAAGAAAGAATGGGTAAAAAGAGAAAATAAAGGACAACCAAATGATGTTGTTGGAAGCTAAAAAAAAAGAATGTATTGAAAGAAGTAAAGCAAGAAAGAAAATCACCGAGATAGAGAAGATAGAATAGATGAAAACAGAAAGAGAAAATAATGATCTTCTAGGAAGCTAAAGAAAGGAATGCATTGAAAGAAATAAAGCAAGAATAAAAGTCCCCGAAATGTAGAAAACAGAATATGTGAAAACAAAAAGAAAACAGGATGATGTTGTAGAAAGCTAAAGAAAGGAAGATATTGAAAGAAGTAACTCAAGAAAGAAAATCAGCCAGGTAGAAAAGATAGGTGAAAACAGAAAGAAAGAAAATACAAATGATGATGTAAAAAGTTAAAGAAAGGAATATATTGAAAGAAGTAGTGTTGTGGCGGAGTGGATATCAGCTCGGAACGAGAGATCGGGATGCTGAGTTCGAAATCCAGTTGAATTCCTTGCATTCACTTACGCGAAAATACCCTTGGGAAATGTATTAATCCGTCTCTTCTCTCCAGTTATGTGTTAAATAATAGGACAGATTGGGTTCTATAGCCTTGGTCAGCAACCAGTCTACCACAGAAAGAAATGGCAACCTACTGTGGGATAATCTTCCGCCCAGTCAGTCATGTCTCTTTCGAGGCATGATCGCCCAAGCGTGTATCACGTATGGCAATTAACTGACTGACTGAATATAATAGCTGAACATATGATTAAGGCTTCTACTGGGCATAAAGTGGGGGATCTGTTTTGTATTGTTATGAAGTAATAAACTGATCTCCCACTAATTACTACTTAATAATATAATACATCTTTTCCCCTTTTGGCTATGAGTCAAATAACAGGACAGATTGGGTTCTATAGCCTTGGTCGGCAACCTACTGTGGGATAATCTTCTGTCCAGTCAGTCATGTCTCTTTCGAGACATGATCGCCCAAGCGTGTATCAAGTATGGCACTTAAGTGACTGAAAGCAAGAAAGAAAGTCACCGAGATAGAATATGTAAAAAGAGAAAGAAAAGACGAAATGTATAAAGATCATAAATTTGTACAGCAGATTGCTAATGAATTTAGCATAAACGAAAAAGCAATTGATACCAAGAGAGAGGATGAGAGAAAGAAAGAAAGAAAGAAAGAGAGACGAAATTTGATGTGATAGATAATTGAATGGAACAGAAGATTAATGGGTTTCGATGAAAGAGTTAACATACAAAGAAAAGAAAGAAACATAGAACTGAAACTGATGAAGTATTTAACTAAAATATTTAGAGTAAATAAAAAAAAATAACGAGACTGCCACTGAGAGGGAGAAAAATAAAATTTGATTTGATAGACAATTAAGAATGAATCATGACGGAAAGAAGAAACGAATAAGGTTACTGAAAGCGTATAAAAAAGTGCAAACAAAGAAAGAAAAATCTTACCTGAAATTTGACTGGTAGATAACTAATAATTTGGACACAGAGAAAAAAGAAAGCAAAACTTTGTTTTTGAAAATATGAAAAAGAAAGAAAAACTAATAAGGATAATTAAAGAGAATCAAATAATAATAAAAAAGGCAAGTAAGGCAATCACTGTGAGAGATAAAGTGTGATGACCATACTGTGTTGAATAAAGGCAGAAATGCTTATAAATTGAAAAAATATGTACAAGTATATAATACGCAATGGAAAGGTTGTTCTACAGAAAAATTCAAAGAATTTCATGAAATGAAAACGTGAGCAATAGCTAATTTTTTTTCTTTTTCTTTTTTTAAGAAAAATAAAACGAAATTTTTGATGAACATAAAAAGTGACAGATGAAATCTCTAGGGAGCATAATGAAGAAAGAGGTTTGGCAAATTTGACACACATATGACATACTGAATGCTAAGCGAGACCAAAGAAAAACCATTACACCCTACCTACCGAGCTTTTGTAAATAAATGACAGAAGACAGTTTACGAGAGATGGCAAAAATAAACAAAAATAAAGAACTACAAAAAACAGGGAATTGTGGTGAACCATTGTCACAAACATTCTGATGGACTATGGAACGAAAAAGAAGAGAAAGAATGGCAGCAAAGAATCAGATATACGAAACACGTAAGAAAATCTTTTCGTTTGATCAAGAAAGTCATGGGCTATATAAAGACTGAATGCAAATGAGGAGGGAATGAAAGAAGGGAGGAAAATAGACTTGAAACTGGCAATGAAGGAAGGAAGCTAGAAAAAAATACACACAAGTAATTAAGTATTGGGCATGTGAAAAAGGGAGTAAATGCCAAATGTAATATAAAAAAATCACATAAAATAATAAGAATCTTATATCAAGTTAACTGCAGAATAACCATCAGGCCGATAGGACAAACGAAGACGACAAAGCTGGATTCAAAACGGTTTTAGAAAGATAAAAAATAAAATAACGAAAGACATTTCAAAAGATAAAAATAAGAAATAAATATAGTTTTAAAAAAGCAAAACGAATTCTACTGAGTAAGAACTTGCGTTCTGATAATAAAGTCGGATTGTATTGCTGCATTGAATTCTTGACACGTCATAAGAGACGGTTTGAAATGATTGGATTGAATGAATTAGTTTTTCGTTTTCTTGTCGTTCGCGTTGTCAATCTTTAATTTTAAATTCTCTTCTCCTGAGGTTCGCGATTGTAACGGACTGCTATTTCTGCTTAGAATAAGAACCGCTAAAATGTGCAAAATAAACTAAAGATCTATCCAGACTAAAATAAAAAAAAAACATATGTCAAATCGAAAACATTTTTGTATGAAAATAAACACAAAGAGAACGCCTCTATGTAAGCTACACAAATACATTAAGTACATTTCTGTATATCTTCATGTTTCCAGTGAATGAATATTTATTTCAATACAGTTTTCCCGCAGGTATAAATGACACGTTTAAATTCAAAAGAGATCTATGGTAAATTGAACGCCATCTCTATTATGTAAACTGTTATCACGCATGAGACCATGTCTCAACTCAATTTTAATTGTCGATTTAGGAAGAGAAGTACGACGCATTTAAAATGGCGAAACCCTCTTTTTGAAAAGAATACATTCATTAATTCCGTGCATGATTAAAGCGAAATATTTCAATCTTATATTATTTTCAAGTAGTACAAATTTCTCAAGCAAAGGCAGAAACTGTGAGAAAAACACCGAAATTGAGAAACTATAAAAACTGCAACAAAGCCCATTATATAGAGTTAAAGATTTCCTGAAAGATGCTAGATTTTCAAACTTTTAACTATTCGACTTTTTTTTTATCTGTTTGGTCCCATGCAAGCTAGTAACGCCACTAAGACATGAGGAGTTACAGGATTTGGAAGACTTAGGAACAAAGGCATCTATATATATAAAAGGCAAGATGTTTGTGGGTGTCTGTCTACCAGTGTGTGTGTGTGTATGTCCTTTATACTAATCCACAATTTTTATCTGATTCTCACCAAATTTCCCACGAATATTCTTATGGCTTCCGGGCAGGTCATGGACTACATATTTTCCCGATTTCCCCCACATATTGGATATCGATACCCCGATATCCGATCAGGTCTGATAACGATTAGTATTTCAGCCCTTTTATCGTGGTTCTTGTTGCTGAACTTGCTCTAACTTGGTAAAAATTATAGTTTTTAGGCTCAAACATTAGTAAATCTTCTCAGACGACTCATTTTCTCCCATATCAGAAATCGATATTCCCCATATTCTATCGAATCTGATCAAAAACCGATATTTAGCAATCAATATGGCTCATTTTCTCCAATTATACTCCCGATGGGTACAATACGTTTTCATGGATTTACTTAGTTTAGTTTATCCTTGTATGATTTATTTGACTTCGATATTGGAAATCGATACTCCGATATCATATCGGGTCTGATCAAAATCAGGTTTTCAGCCTTTTTTATTTTGGTTTTGCTTCGGGATTTGCTCTAAGTAGGTATAATTGTAGGTCCTAATCTCAGCCATGATACCATTCATTCAGCGGACTTATTTAGCCTTCAAAATTCAGTTTGCGACGGAAAAACTATTTGACATCGACGACCGTAAATCAAAATTTGCTTTCATCCTTTCATTTTTCTTTCAGCCTACGGTTTCGCTTTAACTGGAAACAACTATTGCTTTTTAGTCTTTCGTGCCAACGTCCAAAGAGTCTGAGCTCCAGGACCATGGATTAGTTTTAAAGCTTTAATTACACCCGAGCAACGTTGGGCTATACTGCTAGTTATTAATATCCGAGAACAAAAAATAATAATAATGAATATATTAAATATCGATTGACATTTTTTTTCATTTTGTATTTTGCTGGTTGTAAAGAATATTGAATGAAGGGATATCCACAAGCGAGAATTTCAAGATCAGAAACTGTTTTCATATATCTTACGGTTTCATCTAGCCAGCTCAACATTTAATTGATAAGATCGCGACGCCTGTCTTAAATTTAAAAAAAAATGTCGACGTACCGTAGCAAGGATCACATTTGAACAATTAACATGAAACTATTTATAGAAAATCTACAGATAGCCAACCTTACGGCTGAAGCCGAGCTGCTTGATCAAGACGAATAATATTACTAATTCTTCTTTTGGATTTCATCAAGGAGCTCAAGATAAATAGTTAGAAATTTTAAATAGCTGACTTTTATAAAAATGTTAGAAACATCAAAAATAGACTTGAATAGCTACGAAAGATTGTAATTTGACTAGCCACGAATATATACGTGGGCAAATTCATACGTTGGGAATCTGCAACAAGGTGGTTGCTAAATGCGCCTTATCTAGATAATATGTGAAATATGATATAAGATATAAGATTCTTCCGTATAAAAAGTTAGTTATTAATAACTCGCATTTCTTGATATCTAATACTTGTAAGAAATTGTATCATTCTTTTCATTCTTATACATTAACTCTCTCTTTTTCCTCTTCTAGTGTAAGCGTTTATTTTTTATCATTTTCGGCAATCCATACTTTCTTTCTTTTCTTCCTTTTTCTTTCCGATTTGTTCCTATATCTACGCATTAATGGAGATGCACTTGATGCAATCCAACGTAAAATTTCTCGTTATTTGGGATAGAATATATTCATATTACTTTCAAAGTATTTTTTAAATTATATCCCTTTTTTTTTTCATTTTTGTCTTTTATCAGGTATTATTTTTCTGTTTTACTTTCATTTATTTATATTAATTTCTTCAACATCTTTTTCCGTTCATTTTTATACCAGGATTTTTCTTTTACATTTCTTATTTTGTTCTTCCTGTTTTTCCTCATCTTGCATTTCCGATTTGCCTAACTTCATTTTATCTTATTTCCTCTGTTTTCTTTTTATTGCTCCTCAAATATGAAACAGTTTTGGTCATCTTATTTTCTCATAACCTATGTGCAAAAAGCAAAGCAAATCATTCCCAGATGAATGTTAATACATATTTTTCTATTAATTTCTGTCGCTTCTGTTTTAGTTCTATATAATTCTTATCATTTTTTATTATTGTTTCTATAAATTTAATTGCTAGATCTGCTTCTAGAAAAGTTGGTTTGCTGTGGCGTGCTAGAAAATCTTCCTTCATAGAATCTTTCTTATATATTATATGTCTGCCATTCATCTATGCTTGGAATATAACTGGTGGTCTGGTGATCCTCGTATATATTTAGTTATTCTTGATGAAATCCAAAGAATCTGCCATGTTATTGAGCTTAGTATAGCATCTCGAGTTTAGTTACTTTTTGACTGCTGTAATGTCGCTGAACGCTGTATTCAATTTCATAAATACTTTCATTGTAGTTGTTCTGATAAATTTTTTCTAATGTATATATGGGAACAAGTTAGGACAAAATAGAGACATTGTAAGCAAGAATATGTTGTTTTGCTGAAAAGGATACTGTGATATGTTTGATCCAGTAATGGTAGCCAGCTAAGATTACGATATGATAGACTAAATAACAGTTTTCCTTCACCCTCTTTTTGGCATTTAGCCTGCTTTTTGTATTAAAACCTTATATAACTTTCTTCTATGTTACCTAGTCTTTAATAATTTAAGCGCATTACTAGATTAACAAGTTCTTATCAGTTTACAGTTAGATGTAACCGTAAGTTCTATTTTAATATTTTCTTTCTTGTACCTTTCGCTTGTGAAACTTACTTCCAGCTTCTTGCATTCTAATCAAGTTTGACATTCAAAAATATAATACAATCTTATCTAATGTATTTTTTATATTTATGTAATGTATTTTGATATTTTTTCATTTATTGTTCTCTGTCCATAAGTTTTTTTTATATTTTTCTCATTATTCTTCACTTTGTAATTCCTTGTTGCTTAGTGGTAATATTGCATTGCTTGGGGTGAAATGATAAAAAATATGGTTCGATAGATTTTTGTTTATTTATAATTGTATCGCCTCAAGTAAAGCATTATACTGCCCCCGTTGTGCAGCAGGTTACATAGGAGGAAGGTTTATGAGAAAAGTGACATAATAAAGGGGGTATCAGGAAGGGGGTAGGAGAAATCAGATGAGAGCTTAAAAGAGAGAATAGAAGCTCGTGAGATTGGAGATGACTATTGACTTTACATTTAAATTCTAGGAGATTGTAGCTGTCGGGGAAGCAAGTAAATGGAAAGGAATTTCAAAGGCGGTGGAATCATCTGGCTCGAGTAAAGTCGTATCTAGAGGGCACCAGTGAGCTAAGATCATCAGAGCAGAAGCCGTTGAAAAATTGTAGAAAAAATTGTAGAAGAGTTCATAGGTTATTTTATTTAATAGTTCTTTATCTTTCTTGCCGTTTTATATTTTATAATGTTTCTCTTTCTTTTTAGATTTATTATTTTATTTCAAGCAACCATTTAAAGTTGTCCTTTTGCCGTTTTTCTTTATTTGAATATATTGTACTTTTTTTTGTCCTGTTTAGTATTTTGTTGTCAGTTAAGTGTCATACGTGATACACGCTTTAGAAGATCATGTCTTGAAAGAGACATGACTGACTGGACAGAATATTATCCCACAGAAGGTTGCCATTGCTTTCTGTGGTAGACTGGTTGCCAGCCAAGGCTATAGAACCCAATCCGTTCTATTATTTAACCCATAACTGGAAGGAAGAGACGGATTAATACCTTTCCCAAGGGTATTTGTGTGTAAGTGAATGTAAGAAATTCAACTGGATTTCGAACTCGGCATCCCGATTTGTCGTTCCGAGTCGATATCCGCTGCACCACAACGCACATATTGTTGTACTCTTTCATTTATCTTTTTTTTAACTTTTTGTCATTTACACACTTTACACTTTTCGAATCATTACATATTCTTTTAAAAATATTTCCATATTTGATTTATTTATTTACTTATTTAGTTATATTGTACGTATTTTATTTTATCTTAATATATATTTCTCCATTTTTTAATTATGTTTTATTAAATTTTTACTTCTAAATTTTTTCCCACGTTTTTAATTTTTTTCTTTTCTACCTCTTTCTTTCTTTTGTTTGTTAATCATTTTATATTTAGTCGGCAGACAGTTTCAACCAAGGTTTTCACATCGATTCTTTTTACTAATCTCCGTTTAGTGAAATTTCAGCAATCACTGAAATATCAACCTCAAGAAACAGGCAATATAATCTTGAAGGACTAAAGTAAGAATTGGAAAGTTATGAATTATTTAGTCCAATAATTTACTATAGAAATATCTTGACCTCTTCTGTCTGGCAACTGATCTTTGCTCTGACATACCTCTCAAAACTCAATAAAAAAGGCTGTCTGATATCATGCAATACATCCAAGACTAAATTGTAATATTTCCATACCATCGAACTGACCCCAAATCGTTATTAAAACAGAAGTCATACCCTCAAACAGGCTATTTGCCTCGAACTCATAGTCGCTTAAACTTAGTTTCAAATAGAATACGGATATTTTTGCCATCCAAAGAATGGTCGGTTCATTGTATTGTTCCTATTAACGGGCACTATCTTTACAAGGTTCAGATCAGATAAAATCGAGAATGGGAGTATTGTTGTCATATCCGTCCTAGCACTTCTCAATTTAACCTTTCCTGACCTGATAGATATGAGAAGCTTTTACGCAGACTTATGAGTGATTAAGTTTTGTTCCTCTTTAAAACCCCGATTCCAGTGACAAAATATCGCAAGCTACTCGTTAATATATTGCTATTATTGTAGCAAATGTTTGGGTGAGTTAGTGTCTACAGTCCTATCAGCTCATAAATTTACATTTAAAACCTAAATATTTCATGCTCACGGTGGCAACAGCATCTCTATTACTATAAAGTTAATTTGTTAAATTGCATGTTATAGACAGGCAGATTATTCCCCAGTGGTATTACATTGAAGAACAAACAACCGAGAGTATGATACCATAAAAACAACAAAAATATTGTTTTTTTTTTGTTCATAATCAATCGATATCATTTTTATGATAATCTCTTACATTTCAATCTCAAATCGTCTAATTTTGGTGGCCCTTGAGCCTTGTACTGTGTGAACTCGCAGTAAAAAAATATCTCATTATCCCAATTTATTATATAAAATATATATTTATTCAACAATTCTCTTAAGATAAAACTTTATTCATTTCGAGTGCCCATCTCTCATAAAAATGACGGCAAAATATTTGAGAGGATTATAAATAAAACGGTCATCATTATAATAGAGGAAATATATATATATATATATATATATATATATATATAATTTCTCTACATAATGATTGAAAAATATAAGTCACCGCTAAAGAGCAAACACGTGACAAAAGCTTTCATAAGTTATAGTAAATTAATAACTGGAAAGTAAAGAGAATGAACAGAGCCGACGCTACCTCACTAGTGTCTTCCTTTCCATGAGCCGGACAGCAGGAATATATATATATATATATATATATATATATATATATATATATATATATGTGTGTGTGTTGTGTGTGTGTAAATTATGATATAAATATGTTATAATATCACTAAAAATAACTACTTTTGCAGTGATATTATAACATTTATGTACTGATTTATAGATAAATATTATTAGCTCTACTTTGTGTTCAGCACTTTTTAAGAATACTGTTTCATTGGATATGGAATATTATTCCATCCATACCTACTTTATACTTGGTGATATATATATATATATATATATATGTGTGTGTGTGTGTGTGTGTGTGGAACGGTCTATTTTATAAAAGGTTGTATTTTTTATTTTTTATTATTCAGCTGTTTTGAAAAACGTATTTTCACTCCTATTTTTAATCTTCTTTATAAAATAATAAAACTATGTTTTGTTTTGGCTGACGGCAGTAACTTGGACAAAGCCTCGAGGAAATGGGACACGTGCAAATTTATGCTAGATGCAATAGAAGCAATTTTATCTATAACTTTCATGTCAAGGGGAAGGTATCGGTCAGAGAAGAAAATTCACCTTTGAAATGTCAGCTTTGCACACTGAAGTGTGCAATGTTGCGAAATAAATTAAAATGACATGTACGAGCATAATATTTTTGCAAGTACAAGTTCTCTGATCCCATCTTTACTATGTAGATCTATATCTCTAGCGTAAGGAGATGGTTAATCTTTCTTTGGTTCTGCCTTGTGTCAGACATAACCGAAATACCTACAGTTTACAAGTTTTATGCAGAATTATCATCAGAAGATTTTCATCGTTATCAGAAGGTTGTTTGTCGGCAGGTTGGAATATGTGGAATTGTGTAAGAATAAATGAACATTATTCATGACAAAATAGAAATTTATTAAAAGGAGAAATAACAAGAATTTGTTGAAATTAATGTTAAGGGTATCAAGAATTCATACAAAATGTTCGTAGTAGTTATTGTTGAAAGAGATAAGGAGAAAGAGAAAGAGGACAATATCCAAGTCGATTGAAGTTGAATTACATTTTAGATGCTTCGTTTCGCGGCTCCCATTTGACTCTCTGGCTGACTGACTTTGATGAAGTCCTTTTATTGTAATCAAGATTTTTCGCAATTACTCGTAAAGTCTTTTTTTTATCTTGCAACTCGCCCCCAGTCGTCAAAGATCATTTTACCAACGACTTGCGAATTCCTGGTTCGACTTATTCTTTAAGCACATGGTCAATCCTTTTTCTATTTGGTAAAACACAGGATTCCACACGTCCTTGTGAATCTTTGTAAAAGTGAAGAAGAAGGTTGATTTTAATTAATTCATTATCCGCTACATATCGAATATAATGGAATAACTTAAGGGGTACTTCTTGAAGATTAAGACGGGGAAATACGTACTCTCTAACAACATTTCCCGAATCATGTTAGTGTGAGCAGCGTACAAACATTCAAATCGAATTCAATTAAGTGCCATACGTGATACATGCTTAGGCGATCATGTCTCCAAAAAGACATAACTGACTGAGCAGAAGATTATCTAGCAGTAGTTTGCCATAACATTCTGCGGAGGACTGGTTGCCGACAGAGGCTATAGAACCCAACCTGTCTTGTTATTTAACCGATAACTGGAAGGAAGAGATGGATTAATGCATTTCCCAATTATATATATTATATATATTTCCCAATTTATCTATCGAACACTAATATATATATATATATATATATATATATATATATATATATATTAGTGTTTGACGATAAAATGTTTCAAAATGTTTCGGGAAAGAATAAAGTTACACTAACATCATATTTTAACAGGCATCTTCATCTAAATTAGACACAAATATCTTTATATAAATAAATTTGTAAATATATTAAATGATATCGCCATTGGATTGGATCACAGGCTTCAGACGATTTTGGAATCTCCTGCAACTTTTCTGGACGGTCTCCTTGTTTAAGCTGGTGACTGTTGCTATAAACATTGCCTTCAGTTCCACTTTCGTGTTACAAAGAGTTTTGTTAGGCTCTCGTTCAACTGCACCTCACAAAATAATCAAGTGGGTAGGTGTCTGGGAAGTTAGCTAACAAGATATAAAAGCTTATTTGGACGCAAGAATTGTTTGACAGCCATGGCTGAGTTTTCCCGCTTCCTTGGCATCATGCAGTGTTTTGTTGTCAGATGTAAAGCGTTCTATAAGCCACCCTCTTTATCCAGTAGCATCACAAGGTACTGGATGAATACCTTTGTGTTGGCTCTTAAAAACAAAATCGGGAGTTTTTTTTTCTCATCAGAACGATCAGCGTCAGTTTTCCAAGATGCCGTACAATTGTAATCACCTCTAGAACCGTCCAACTTTTTGCGAATCCTTTGCAATTCCCTCAGATGGACACACAAACACTTTGAAATGTTCATACTGGAGTTTCCGGCACGAATGCTAAGCATTAGTTTATACCATTTTCAAACTTCTAACGGAGTGCATTGCATCATTGTTCTCGTTTACTCACAGACGGTGCCCAACTAACCCTATTTTACTGTGCAGTAAAAGATAATCCGCGTGGGCGAAATATTTTTTTTAAAAAATTACTTATATAAATTCTATGAATGCTCGGTCATTTTATTACAATGTCTGCATTTCTTAAAAGTCTTTCTATAACTGTTCCACTGTCTGTCAGATATTTTGTCTTCACACCATCTTCCACGTATACATCTTCTACTACATGTGTGTTTGTGGGTTTGTATGTCTGTGTGTATGTGTTTGCTTATGTCTGTGGGTATGTAAGGTTGAGATTCTGAATGAATGGTAAATACTTATGAATATATTGAAATTTTCTCCTATGATATTTCGCCGATAAGTCAGTATCATCATAGATGAATATATATTTTTAAAATTATTTTCCTTCCGATCAATCAGTTTCATTGGCTTAACATATCAAAGTACAGGTGGAATGAAATGTATCTCCCCATTTTACCAGCAATGAACTCGGCAATCCGGCTTGGGATGAGTAATCGGAGAGTCGAGTTCGAACTTCAGTGAAATTCATCGCATTCACTTACGCATAAATACCCTTGTGTAAAGTATTAATCCGTCTCTTCCCTCCAGTTATGTGTTAAATAAAATTTAAATTAGCTTCTATAGACTTGGATGGCAACACAGTATACCGCAGAAAGTAATGGCAAATTACTGCGGGAAAATATTCTGCCCGGTCAGTTATGTCACTTCCGACATGATCGCCCAAGCGTGTATGACGTATGGCATTTAATTGACTGAGCAGCAACGAGTACTTACTTAAGACACAGATATTTTGTTGGGTGGGGGTTTAAAGGAGCAAGTCAACTAAACCAAATCTAGACGTTGGAAGAACTTAAAGTGCGAATATAAAAAGTACTGGCTTCTATACCACAACAATTACTAGCGAAATCATTTGACGCAATTCCATAGCGGCGTCAGAAACCGGGAGTAAAATCTTGTGATGATATCGAATTTTAAATTGTTTGAAATAATATTTATACACACACGCACGCACACATATATATATATATATATATATATAACAAATGCAGATACATCGATTATAAGCGCACGATTGTCTTTCAGTTGTATTCTGCTGTGCTTATAAATGGGATTTGAACATACGACTAAATTTATTTTTCTTTTTTTTCTCGTTTCATTATTTTTGCAACTCTCTTGTTTTGACTAAAAACAAAGATGTCGAATAAGTTGCTTATAAAATCGCACACATTAAACAATAGTATATATTTTACTGCATATTGTCTTAGGCACCCAACTATTTTATTTCAATTACACAATAAAAATAAACATGAATTGTTACTTGATATTTCATATCTATTGTACTGTCATGATTACGATTCTTAAATCATCGCGGTTACAAAACTCCGTTTCTACCTGTATAATCCATAATAAATCATAAGTGCCTGTGCCATGAACTTTGAACACATCATTCCTACCCACTGCTTTGAAACAATGTTGCTCGTATGTGTGTGTAGATATTTGTGCATATATATGTGTTTATCAAACTATTGGTCTTCTCGATATCCTAAAACACTTTAAATCAATATTCTATCCTGCGATATCTTGTCTTCACTTTCCAATATATATATATATATATATATACACACACACACACACACACACACACACACATATATATATATATATATATATATATAACATGCACAAAGCACTTACTGCATACTTTCAGAATTTCGACAGTACTTCATTTGTGTAAGCTAATTTTACCAAAATTTAAGTGTATTATGATCGACTAATCATTTTGAAGATTAGAATTCGAATATTACATGTCAATGTCAGTATTTCGCCAGATTTAAACGTAACATTTATTAATTTGTAGAAGTTACCATTTTAATAGAGTTTCTTTACATTGAGCAGTTTATTCTATAATATTAAAATTTCAAAGCTTTCCTTTGTTTAATTAAGTATTTTAGTTGTTCAATTTAATTAACTTCATTTGACATTTAATTATTTGAATTTTTTAGGAAATTAACAGCTTATCCTTAACAGTAGAACAAAAACACCTAAATAACTTTGTGCCGTTCTTCTGTGTATAAGATGTAAACCTTATACATTCAGTCAGTTAAGTGCCATATGTGATACTCTTATGCGAACGTTTTCTTTTGAGACTGGGCCGAGTTTTTCGCAGTAGATGATCAATACTTTCTGCGGTAGACTGGTTGCGAAACAAGGCTATATAATAAAATCTATCGTGCTATTTAATCAATGAATGGAGGGAGATGAGATAGACTAATACTTTTCCAAGGTTCCTTTCTCTCCACCTTTGAAACTGTCATCACGCCTGCATTCTCATCTTTCTATTGCTCCTTTCTAACTGGTTCGTCTTCCTCTTCATTCTCTTCTAATTAATCTTTTTACACTTATGTAGCCCCCTGAATATCAGTGGCATTACCGCCTTGCTCGGGGTAAAAAGACTAAAACAAAAAGGTTATTTGTGCGTAAGTGAATGCAACGAATTCCACTGGAATTTGAAATCGACTCTTTGATTTCCTTTACTGTGCACTACAACGCACACCCTTAAATTTTACAAAACTTGTTTCAATGCATATTTTTAAAATAGTTAAATTTTTAATATGGTTGGCATTAGACAAAATATAAAATACATTTTTATTTTGTCCTTAGAAATATTAGACTCGATAAGACGAGCTTCAAAAGATGGAATTATACGTATGATTGGTGATTGGATGACATACAACTAATGCGGGATTTAATTATATATGGAAAATGCGCTAAGCCTGCTGGGATAGAATACATTTAATTATTAATTTGTAAAATCTAATAACCACTAACTAGTTATTTTAATATATTAGATACACCTGCACGTCATGTAGATCTGATCATAATAATATTGCTTTCAGGAAATATTATGCATGTAAATATTATCTACATCTCTGTTGCAACCGTCCAGACTTCGTAACATAAGATCACTGCGCAAGGCTGACATTTCAAAGGTGACTTTTTTCTTTGACTAAAGCGGGGTCTGCTTTCCTCTCGATATGAAAGTTATAAATAAAAATTATTCTGTTGCATCTAGCATAACTTTGAATTATCACTTTCTCTTGGGACTTTGTCCACGTTTTTGCTGCATAAAAAACCCATCATAAAAATGTTTATTGTTTCATAAATAAGAATAAAAATACGTTTGGCGACTGATAACGTTACTAAACAGCAAATTCCAAAAACAGTAATTAATGAAGTTATAAGTTAAGAAAATAGTTGAATAAATATATTTTGATAGCTTTAATTTGAGGTTTTGACGTTAATTATTCTGGCTGTGAGCCAGCAGTCGTAGTAATGTTTGGTCTTGAAAAAAAATCTAACTGACAAATCCTGCATTTAACTATTAGACTTATGGCTCTTTGCAGCATAGACAGTTTCAAATTTCTAATGATTTTATTTTATCCATGATTTAAACAATTTAATAGCTTTAGTTTTCTTAATGAATGTGAGAGCCCACAAAATCCTGGATGTAAGTGCTCCGTGGAAAAATCACGATTTAATACTTATTATATGTGTTCATATTAGTATATTAGTCTGATACACACACAGACACATATCTATAAAAGTGACAAGGGTGGACGTTGTGGAAGTAATTGATTGTTTGATCCATTCGACTAAGCGTCTGCATTGAGCTGTCTAGCTCGACGGGAGTTGCGCTCAGATGTAGATCAAAATTTTAGAATGCTAAAGGAACCTTGAAAATTTTCAAAATACCAAAATTAGTGATAGAAAAATATATATTATCATTCCACAAAGTCAGGGATCAGTTTATGTATTGATTATAATATAGAATCGATTACTCCACTTTTTATTATCTATTGCCCCTCCTCCTCCCACCCTTATCCAATAGAGGCTTTCTACATTGTTATCTATATCTATAAAAGTGACGATGGTGGACGTTGTGTAAGTATTTGCTATGTAAATTCATCGTATATTTTTTTATTCTTATTATAACTTAAACTACCCGATTGAAACCGGGCTAAACTGCTAGAGTATATATATATATATATATATATATATATATCCGAGTGAGTATAGAATGAGGAGAGAAAAAAGAAAAAAAATTTCCGTCGAAAACATTAATTTAAAACAGTGCTCGATATATGGTGTATATTATTTCCCCTGAGGAAGTGTTTAAATTCAAACACTGAAACAAACATATGATTGTAGGGAAGAGGACATATATAGAAGAAATTTTGTACATGTTCTAAAACATAATTTATGATAAATATATATATATATATATAATTTTTGTGCAAATGACATAAATCATATTTTGCGTGTGATTAATAAAATCATCCTATTTGTTCATTTGTCCAGAATCTTAGCCGATTGCTAGAAATACAAAGATTCCCATAAGACGTGCAGCGCAAACCATCCGATGAAAAGTGTCGGTTGGTTAAATGTCACGTGCGAGAACTGGCATCTGCACGCGTTCGAATTTAACTGAAAGTGATGCTTTTATCAATGAAAGTTCGCCTCGTATTTAATGAGAAAGGTAATGCCCCTTTTCCCGCCAAAAGTGCACAGGAGTCGCGATTGATTTATCGAATGAAGTAAAAGCCAAATTGAAAACAGTGCACATTTTTTCATTTGTTTTTATTCTTTCTTTTCTTTTCGCTTTTCTCTTTGGCATTTATTAGATCACTACTTAGAGCATCCATTCCTTTCATCTTGCTTTATTTTATTTTGTTCCATTTTGGCTTGTTTATTTTGTAAATATTTTGTCGTGTTTTATTTCTTCGTGGCCAAAAGAGTTTACTTCTCCATTACTCGACTTAGAATGATGGATTAAATACTAGCTGTCGACTCTTACATCGGTGGTTTTCTCATCTGTATGTCTGCAAAGACAGTCGCGTACTTAAAATATACCGCTAATATTCGCTTATTTGAAAGTAAAAATTTAAAACCAAAGAATATTAACCAACTCGACATTGCCTCGTTTTTACTGATTTAGATATATATGATATTCTACTCATGATCCTGCAGTATCTTGGTATAATACATAAAACGAGATATATTCAGTTATACGTGATATTAGATTTTATTTTGTCCACGGATTTAGTCATTTGCCATCTGTCTCTCTTTCTCACTGATTGTGTGTGTGTGACAACAATAACCTCAACAAAAAAGACCTTATATTCCCGTTCGGGTATATGAGACTTTAGATGGCTAGGGTTACGTGAGGTCTGTGTGTGTGTGTGTGTGTGTGTGTGCGTGTGTAAATATTCTCAGATAGACTGTAGAGAATATATATATATATATATATATATATATATATATATATATATATATATATATATATATACTCTTGCTAAAGCAAGACGTACCTGGATTGATTCCATGGTTGCATGTTAAAATCACCAACTCCTATTCTGTCAGCCACGGATCTGCACCTGGTAGCTAAGCGGTTGTTTCTCAGTTCAACAAGCTAAAGCAACTGATTTCACTGTGATCATACTGAGTTCAAAGTATATTCTGTTTTATGAAATGTGGCAAATACCATAAAATGGGTTCAATTTTTCGCCCATATTTTTTTCCACATTCATAACTCTCCTGAGTTTGAATTTTCTTTATTTTGTAATGAATAAATAAGACACGCATTTTTCGTAATGCGTTTCATTATGGTGGAAGTTTTTATGTTAACGTTCCTGTAACCTCTCTGAAGATGGCTAATGTAAGCCGAAAGCTTAGAAGCAACATAATAAAAACATATTCAAATGTTGGACAATTTTTGTCTTTATTTTCACCTGAAATTAAAGCCAAAATACGATGTTTAGAACGTCTCATGAAAAAACATCCTATACATTCACTGTCTCATATATTTAACTGTATATGTTTAGAATATATATATATATATATATATATATATATATATATATATATATTCTAAACATATATATATATATATATATATATATATTCTAAACATATATATATATATATATATATATTCTAAACATATATATATATATATATATATATATATATATACTTCTTTTTGAAAATTTTAAGACCATATACGAGGAGGGCAAAAAATGTACAAAAATATTGTTATTTTAATCGAACTTTATTTGCAAAATATTTACATTTAATTAGTCAATGCAGTTTATCAAATTGAGTAATTTAAACAATAACTGAATATATATATATATATATATAGTGTGTCATAATTATATGACCATGTACATAAATAGAGTAAATACAGAACAAATAAGTTACAAGGACTAATATTCCGTATGTTTTCAATTTTCTCGAATTAGTTTGAAAATTTAATTTCGCATACACATTATTAATTTCTGAATGAGAGTGTTTGGGATTCTTACACAGGTTCCATAAATTGCATCACGAAAATTATCCAAATTTTACAATTTAGACCCATGTTTATATACATCCTTTGCCATACAGTCGCGACTGTCTTTAGATCTGGAGAGCACGGTGTATGGGGCAAATTAGAATGTTGTTTTCTATAGAAGAAAATAATTGATTCGACCTTCGAGCCATCAAGGTTAATTTATTTTCTCGTTTGATAACAACACTTTCTTTCAGTTATCTACAACCTGAAGTTTGATAATCGAAAGCAAATTTTAAAAGAATGGTTTAATGGCGAGGTAAAATGCAGCCGTTTTACGTTTTTAAAGCCTTTCTTATTTAAATGTCGTTGAATTGTTCAAGACCTGCATTCAGCATCTATCTTCGCTTTTATCTGATTTAATGTTAGACTTGAATCTCTCATAACTTCTCGCTTAATATGTCTCTCTGCTGATGGTGTGATTTTATTGGGACGAATGCTTGATTTTGTAGAAGCAAACCCATTTTATTTTTAATGCGGATTTTCAATGAATTTAGCAATGACAGCCCTGCTACGGCCAATTTCATTTGCAATAGCTCGCTACGCAAGACAACGTCTTTGAAGATAAAAAATTCTGCCCTGTTCGGACTTTGATAAAATTTTACTCTTAGCCATTTCAAAATCTGAAATTTAACGATGAACATGAACTAAGTAGATATCTACACGCCTAACGCTATGAGCACACTGACTAGTTCTAAAGTTTTGTCCAATAATTTTTTATTTCACACATGGTCTTATCCCTCTGACCAACCAAAAATACATTTCCAATGTTTGTTTAAAACCTAAATTTTTTGCTTTGTTGATTAAACTAAATTTTCTAATTAAACGTAAATTTTTCGCAAATATATTCAGATTAAAGTAACATTATTTATATATCTTTATACTTGTTGTACCTGGTCTAAAGACTTTGAAAAGAAGAGTAGACACACACACACACACACACACACACACACACACATATATATATATATATATATATATATTTAGAACTGGACTCTATCTCTCTTCTTTCCTTCCTCCTTCCCCTTACATTTATTGTCATTTATTTATTTTTTGTAATTTTATGTATATTATTATTATTTCTATTATGTTCCATCTTCATTTTAAGAAAACGTTCATTCCGGCAGAAATTTTATGCCAGATGGAGGAAATATTGTAAAAGAGTCTGATGATATGAGCTAGTTAATCTCATTGAAATGAACTATAGTTTATAACTAATATGACGTTCTGTGTTTTCTTTTATAAACTTCATATCGCTCTGGTTAACACCCATCGAGCTCGCTATCTGGATTTAGGTATTAATAATTTATATTAAGGAAATCTTGTTGGATTATCCTCACCGTTTACGGACTGACAACTATACCTATATATATATATATATATATATATATATATATATATAAAACACATAGAGATAGATTTAATGCAAACTTCAACTAATGATATAAAAAAATAAAAATAAAAATGTAAAATCAAAACAAGTGAGCGTTAAAAATTAAGATTTATCAAGACAGGCTAAAAAAGGCAATTCGAATGAACAGATTGATACATACATTGTGTTGTGTATTGAGTGTAATTCAAGAAAATACGAAGATTCAGACAGTCTGTTCTGTAAAGGCTGACAGACAGAGAGATTGTCTGAAGTAATTTTATTTCTTTATATAATTGCATTCTTAGAAAAAGAAATACCTATTTTGTGTTACAGACTAAGAAAATTCTTTTCGTACATCAAGAAAATGTATTCAACACTGAACTCTTAAATATTTATTTCCTTCGCGAAATAATCTAAGCATGAACACAATACAACTTATGTATGTAATATTGTGTGTGCGCATATACACACACACACACAATATATATATATATATATATATATATATATGTGTGTGTGTGTGTGTGTGTGATGTTTGTATATGTGTTTAAATGCAAACATACTTATCAAGGCACAGAACGATTTTTTTTCTCATGAAGTCAAGTCAAAAGGCAATTTTGGTAAGATTTCCAAATTTAAAAGAAAATTATTTAAAAGAACTCACTTCAAACGATGTCTATTCCCCCACGTATGATAAAAAATGATTTTGAAAAGTGTTTAGGGAAATATTTTACGTACTTAATGTTTTAAAACCGTTTTTCATATTAAACGCTTTTCCTACATATCTGTCGTTTTACCTTGACAGATTTATACTTTGAGATGGACTGAGATCAGAAAGAAGAAAAATTGTGCAAAGAAAACAAACAAAAGCATAAAATGACAATTTAATACAACCATGGTTTGGTTACCGGGAGTTACCGGGAGTTAATATCAAAATATATGTATTACTATCAACTTTTTCAAAATATATGTATTATTAAGTTTTTCATGTCTTTCCTCAACAAATAATAACATTTTTATCACTTAAACAATTCTAGCAACAGATACCATGAGCCACATTGACACAACAATTCTACATGTCCATGGTTACATTTTCTTTAAGCTAAAAAGTAGGTAGAATCATATAAAGAAATTTTGTTAATGATTTCCTTTTAGCATAGAATATGACTTATTGAAATATTAAGTGCCAGAACTTGTTCTATATGATTCGTTCCTTCAAAAATTGTTCAAACACTCCTCTCCGAAACATTTAATTCTTAGTAACATTAACATATTTGCCATCACCCACCACTCACTTTTCCATCATCTATCCAGATAACCTTGTCAGGCTGGTGGCCTAATACACGCGATATGTTTTTATTTATATACCTTATGTATTTTTCGTCAGGTCGCATTCATCTTCCATAAACACTGACAAACTTCTCTTTTGGTTGAAGAAAAGCAGCCTCATATCATTGCATTGTCACCATTGTTTCATGGAGAAGATTATGTGCTTAGGATGATGTTCAGTGTTTCATTATCGCCACACGTGGCAGTTTTCATGAATTACAAAAATTGTCGTCTTATGAATCACCCGAGCAGGGCACATGGGTGTTTGTGCAGAACAATGAATGTCTATTATGTTTAAAACATAGTATTTTGGCTTTAATTTCAGTTGAAAATAAAGACAAAAGTTTTTCAAAATTTGCATAATTTTTTATGATGTTGGTTCTTAGTTTTCGGCTCTCATGAGCCATCTTCAGAGAGGTTACAAGGACATTAACACTAGAACATCCACCATCAGCGACAATTTTATCTTGTGTTGACATAAAACTCCGTAAGAAACGGCAACCGTTACCAAAAATAACAAACGCAGTTCGCAAATTTGTAATGCGGTTCTATGACGTCACACCGCGTGAGAGCTCGAAATGATAACAGAACCATCTATTTAAATGCAATATAATGTCTTATGACCAGATTTAAACGTGATTGTATTAAGTATGCGTTGTTTGGAATTAATGTAGTTGGTCTCCAATATCTGAAGGTGTTTTTTACTATGTGTATGAGTGAGGATTATTGTATTTTTGACTAAAATCTCTTTGATATTACCTATTGAAAATGGAAAATATTCAATGGTTCTACAATATTTTAAGACAAATGTGTACTGGTCTAACCTGTTAGGAACAAAAACTGAGTACTAAACAAGCTATCTATATATATATATATATATATATATATATATATATAGATTGTTTAGTACTCAGTTTTTGTTCCTATATATATATTTTTTTAGTACTCAGTTTTTGTTCCTATATATATATATATATATATATATATATATATATATATATAACAATAATAATTATAACAATATTAATAGTAACAAAAATAATCATGCTAATACTAGTAATAGTTATACTATATTTAAGTTCGTCATGAAAACCCACCGAGAACGAACTCGGATGGAAAAGTAGGGGAAGTACAAAAAGAAACAAACGAAGTACATGAACAAAAGTCAAATACTCGTAGAAATGATAAAAAAAACCAAGAGGAAAACCCTAACACTCAAGTGCTCAATACAAAAGTGGAGCAACAAAGACAAAAAATCTATGCAAGAGCCAACAAACTTACCTAGATTTCACCCTTTGGCTCGTCAGGGTAAATTGGCCAATTTACCCTGACGAGCTGAAGGGTGAAACCAAGGTAGGTTTGTTGGCTCTTGCTTAGATTTTCTCTCTCTCTCTCTATATATATATATATAGAGAGAGAGAGAGAGAGATAAAATAACTTGTTTCTAAATGAATATGTCTGTGTGTGTGTGCGTGTATGTATCTTGATTTATGATAATGTTCAGCGCCATGATTGTTGTTTTCTTGTAGTTCTGCTGATAAGAAGTATTTCGACGAGGTTTTATCGTAAAGTTCTCGATATCGATATACAGAATGAGCGTTGATAATTTTAGTGTAAAATAATATTTCACTTTTGCAGAAAGCTACTCACTTAAAGTGAAAAATTCTTTGCTCTAAAACTATATATATTTGCATTCGTAAAATAGATTGTTTCCCTTGACAGAAAGGGAATAAACGCCGTGGAAGTGGTCCGATCGTTTTCGACTTTTCTATCAGCCATTATCGAGGTAGGTTTTTTTTTCTGTTTAAGGGAATATCTATATTTTTAGCGTGTTGTTGTATAGAGGAGATAATAATAAAGAATTTGATTATTCTATTTCATTATTAACACTTCGATTTTATTTAACCATTTTGGATTAGTCTATGCTCGTAATTTCTGCGAGTAGGTTGCGGACAGTATTGGGTAGCTATTTGTCTAGGTTTAAATCTAAACTTATTTATAAATGGAACTTTGTCTGTGTGTGTTTGTGTGTGTGTTCGTATGTGTGTGTGTATCCGTTACCTATAGAGTCCGAAATGGCTTTGAACCGATTTTCTTGAAAATTTACACAGTCGTACTATAAGCGTCTGCGAGTGTTCTTAGCTAGGTTTTGTGTCCAGGTATCCCCGATAAATATCGATAATCGAAAAAATCGGGTTATAGAAAGGGTGGTCCGATTTAAATCAAATTTGATACACTCATAGACAAAGACATAAGAAACGATATTGAGAAATTTCAAGGTAGCATTTCTACAATAGTGCAGAAAATCGATAATATATATATATATATATATATATATATATATATATATATATATATAAGTTTCATTACATCCGAGCAACGCCGGGCTATACTTCTACTAATTTCTAACCGAGATCTGTTCCGAAAGATGCAAAGTATTTTTTCTTGGTAAACATCATGTGGCATAACCGGCGAAATTATTATTCATTTTTTCCCCCCGGTCCATGCTCTGTCTAGGAAATAAACCACTTGTACGAATCAGTGTGGATAGACATCCACATGCTTTGGGCCGGTATCGAACCCATAGTTAGGTTTTTGTCATAATTAAATTAGACCAGTACGCATTTGTATTTAAACGTGTTAAATATGTTTACTTTTTTAAACTTTTTAATATTTTTCATTTGCAAATGTTATTGCCGTGGACCCTCTTAATGGTCCAGAAAGAATAACACAAAACAATCAAAATAGAAAATAACGAATATATATTAAACACAGCAAAATACAACAATTGGAATTTTTTTAGTAGAACGATAATACGGGTTAGTGGGTAATATTATAATTCTACCCTCGAACTGGGAGTCGTAATGGTCGTTATGGTTAGCAGTGTTCGTAGACGACTTTCGGCTGATTTTAAGGCGTTCTTCTCAGGCTATCTACCTGGCTATCTACTCTCACTTCTGGTTGGGAGTGTTCGTTCTCCTTGTGGGTGATGCCGCTATGACAGTTATATTTGGACTATTATTTTGGGATAAGTTGTCCATTTCTGGTCTTCTCAGAAAATGCAACATTCTAGTGCAGTCACAAATTTGCTGCGATGGTCATATCGCAAGGATGAGTGACGATAGAATACCTAAGGTCATAATCATTTTCTTCACTGTGAACGAAGGGATGATACACGCTCAGTTTTATACAAGCTAAAGACTAAAGACCTCTCAGCTATCAATGTACCTCATACGAAATTCGAGTGTGTTTGCTCTGGATAGAAATAACTGGAGATATATTTCTGCCAAAGTGCTATCAGACATTTTGAAATCAGTTGTATTGATCGGTTGAAAGCAAGCATCGTCAGCAAAGACATAAACTATTTAGAAAACCCACCATCTTGCTACCGTGGCTTCTACCAATTAAATATCGTCAGGCAGTAAAGTTTTAATTCTTGTGATGTTCAGCAAACAAAGCTTTCAATTTGTTTCCTCGGAATCTGCCACTGTTATAGAGAGCAATCAAACTTGTTAGTTTTCTAAATATTTTTATAAAATGTTTATTTTTTTTAAAACTTTCGTTTTATTTTAATATTATTCATGGTATTTTCATTATTGTAACCTATTTTTGACAAATATTTACTTAAAAATGTTGATTTAAATAAAATATATATATATAAATTAAAAAAGGATTAATTCAATGATGTTGGATGATCATTTCGATATGAAAATCCCCACGGGGGATAACACATCACCTTAGCAACAGAAAAATCCTTTCAGAAACTGGAGAAAAATCAGTCTAATTTTCTCCAGTTTCTGAAAGGATTTTTCTGTTGCTGAGGTGATGTCTTATACCCCGTCGGGATTTTCATATCGAAATGATCATCCAACATCATTGAATTAATCCTTTTTTAATTTATATTTGCTCTGTAATATTTTATTACATAGAGCTCTTTTCCTGTATCATTTTTTAATATTAAAATAAAATTTTTAATATTAATTAGGATCGGGTTTTTGGAATTTACCTTCCTGCTTTTTCCGCTTGGATTAAAGTATCTGAATTAATATATATATATATATATATATATATATATATATATATATATATATATATATAGTAAATAATAACAAATATTTCACTTATCCGATTTCAATCTGTACTTTGTGTTTCATGCCTATCTTTGGAAATAATATTTTTTTAAATTTTTGTTTGGAAACGAAGTTTTTTTACGTATTTCCGTTTTATTTATTTGTAAATAAATAAATAATAATGACATGATTCGTACTGTATAAACTTCTGTGAGTGCAAAACTGAAATACACAAATCTCTAAGTTAGATTATATATTTTAGCCATTGGATAAAATGTATAATTAAAACGAAATGTATATCTGTAATGCGTACAGTATATATATAGAAAATAGTTCTTAAACATGCAAGCAATTTCTTGTATAATTCATACATCTCTAATCATGATTTCTCTTTTAGACAGTTTCAAGTGAAAGAAATTTTGGATATAAGCAAAAAAGTTCTAATAAAAAAAAGTCTCGTCACGATTTCTATCTGATTGTTTACGATAATGTCAAATAAGCAGATGATATTCAAAATGTCATTCACGCCATTGTTAACTGGGGTAAGAAATGACTTTTAATTGTAACGCCTCCAAAGCTAAATTGCTTTCTTTTCATTGTATTAAAGATGTGTATTGCATCCAGCTTCATCGCTGAAAACAAACACCAGGAGACTAACTGCGCTTTTTCAATCTCACTTACATGAATTGGGACGATTATATCGTTTCAATTGATATTCATCCTCTTTTGAATGTTTGTTTACTGCACTGTGCTAATGTTTCTCATCGGGATCTACCTTTTATATTAATAAGTCTAGCATCCACGTTGATATACACTTGCATATCTGTTCTGATATCAGTAATATATAACTCGACATTCTTGACTGTGTCCAAATTTCATCATTCCTGAACAGAAATTTCAGCATCAGTCATTTTCATACCGTGGTAGGTAAATTCTTTTTTTTTCTTTAAAAATATTTTCTAGCGAATTTTTCTGATGACATTTCCCTTTTGGTACATTAACTTTGAATGTAGTCACACATTAGCAGCAAGTCCTCATCTGAAATCGCATTGTTTAAGCATAAAATGTTTTCTATTTTTTCTATCACATCTCTCCAATATCTCTTGCAATTTCTTTGTCACCTACGATCCCCACAAAATTTAAATGCGACATAAATCGTCAAATCCTGTCTCCATGAATCTTGTTGATTTTTATTTTGTCATATTTCTACTGCAGTGATCCGTGCTAAGTAAAAACAAATGATAATATTTTGAAAACTGATTTTTCAAGTAAGTTGGATTCATCTGTGAAATATCGTATTTTGCAGTCTTCATCTAAATTCTCCAAAGATTTTATTTTCTGTTAGATTCCAATTTATGTGCAGAAATGTTTTATTTTTATGAAATTTTTCGAACAGTTTACCTCTAAGCGAATAGTACCTGGATGCGTGCCCGCTTGGGAATATCAGATACTGGAAGTTTGGATGCGAATAATATAAAGAGCTTACGGACACATCACGTTAAAATCGGTTGCTTTACAGTCAGTGAATTTAAGCAATGTTTATCCTTGTCAGTACCTGGATGGGTGACAACTTGGGAATATCAAGTGCAGTAAACGTACATGTGTGGTAAGGATAAGGTCTTAAGGCTACATCACATTGAAACACCTGTTCCGGTACGATAACCAAATTTAAGTAAAGTCGAGCCTTGGGTAACCGCTTCGAAATATCAAGTGCGGTACGCTTAGTTGCGTTGGTGGCGTAATGAATCGGTCTAATTCCAAATATTATATTCTGTTACATGCAAATACCATTGAGAAAGGCATGAATCGAACACTTCTCCTCTTCGTTTATGGATTAATTAGTAAGTCTACGTCATTCCACCTGACTAAAATAAATAATTCTTATAATCAAAAATATTTTCGGGCTTTAAACAACTTACGGCCGTTGAGAATCATTAATCTATATGATTCCACATTGAATATTTCATGCATTAATCTAGACTCATTAAGAAATGTTGAATAGTTTTTGTTATTATATCGTGATGTTATCACCGTTCTACAAATATACTCGATCAACTTTTATGAAGATCTCTTTTTTTTCAGTATTTAATTAACAAAATACAAAAATCTCTTCAGAACTAATTAATTATACTTATATAGATTTTTCTACTCAAATATTAATTTTGTAATTGCTATTACTGTTATTGATATTTTTCTACTTATATTAGAAGATATATTTGCCATCATGGTGGCTTTCAAGCTCTTATTAATTTAATGTTTTGTTTCCATAGTTTTTCCACGAGTTCGATATACGTAATAACGATGAAAGAAAATAAAGCGAAAGGTGATATTCTTTAGAAGATAATACTAGACACATTGTATCTTGACTGTTGCATATGATAAATATATAAGCTACATTTACAACTGATCTGAAACCACTACAAATGGAAGTAGTGTCTACGTTTCCTAACAATATTCACACCTGTCCTAACAAAATTGGTTTGCGTAAAAAGTATTGTTATATGCATTTACCTTCATTACCTCTTTGAATATATCTAGATGCAAATCAAATGAAGATAAAGAAAGGTTGAAAATATTCAAAATTACTTGAATATAGATATTTTGAACCATTTTTAATAAATCTGTGTACTGGTTTAATTTAATTATGACCAAAAATTAACTAAATACATATTTATTTGTTTCTTTCACTTACTTACAAAGACACTTGGTACAGGTACTAATCCGTCTCTTCTCCCTCCAGCTATGGATTGTGTTCTATAGCCTAGGTTGGTAACTAGTTTACCGCAAAAAAAAAAAAAAAAAAAAAAATGGAAATCAAGCACGGGAATATTTTCTGCCTCGTCAATTCTGTATTTATAGAGACGTGGTCGCCCAAGGTTATATCACGGAATGCAGCTAATTGGCATATATATATATATATATATATATATATATATATATATATATTGTGTGTATTTTGGCAGCATTTTTTCATTAATGCAGGTTTCATTGAATAATATAGACAAGTTTTGTCTATTAATTTTGTGTAGGATCCGTTCATACCGTCTGATATACTTGATGGTGATGTCGTTAAAAGACAACAAAAAATCACAGTATTTGTTGAATTTTTTATCGGGTCTAAGCTTTCGGCTCACATAAGCCATTATCAAAGAGTAAATATTAACACACAGTAAACATAGAACATTTAAGCTATTAACAATAAAGATAATTGAATTGAAAATATAAGTCCATCCCTACCGTGGCGGATGGCCAAAGACAGTGACAAAATAGTGGTGTTGTGGTCCCTGGTCTGATTACAGACATTTGAGTACGTTGTTGGAAATATCGAAATTGATTGTATTCAAACCAGGTTTAAATTTATATATATATATATATATATATATATACAGAAATAGGGATTGTTTCCATCGAGTGAAGTTGGTATAGAACACAATGTGCAAAAAGCCGCAAAAGTTTTGTTTAAAGTGTAGATTTATTGTTGCCATTATTATAATAATTACTTGCATTTTGTATAATTTATTAAGTATTTATAATGGTATTTGTGTTTCTACACAAGTTTCGAGTCAAAATTTGCATCTCTTCAGGCAAATAAACTTGCGATTTCAAATATCGAGATGTGCTTTATACTTCGACACAAATACCATTATAGACACTTAATATATAATACAAAAATCAAGTAATAATTATAATAATAGCAACAATAATAATTTAAATTTTAAACAAAGCGTTCACAGTTTCTCGCACCTTTTCTTCAGTATATATATGTATATTGTTTAATTACTTAGTTCTCTGACATAATAAAATTAAACCAGTACACATTTGTATTAAAAAAGTGTTCAATACAATTATTTTGTAGAACTTTTGAATATTCTTCATTTGTAAAAGAGTTATTAATCGACCTGGGTTTCCACCATATGGTATTTCAGACGATTTGCAAATCGCCTGAAACATCATATGGTAGAATCCTAGGTTGTGTAATAACTGGTTTACAAGTAAAGAGTATATATATATATATATATATATATATATATATATATATATATACTCCCGCACCAGTAAGAAACCTGGCCTGGCGGACAAACATAATCTCGCTGCTGACCTTGTACGGGATCTAAACTCTGTGGTGATTTGGGGCAAGAAGTGGCTTGTCAACTTCAATGCATCCAAGACCAAGCTGTTTTCTGTCAGCCATCACAGGCAACCTCTCCTGCCTCCCATAAGCATGGACCAAGCGATTCTCCCTGAGTGCAATACACTGCGCCTCCTCGGCCTTACCCTCTCTTCTGAGCTCAAATGGAACCGCTACATCGAATCCATAGCTAAATCCACTACTAAGAAGGCTGGGTCACTGTCGATCCAGGACGTTCTTTCCGCTTGAATCCACCCTGCATATATACAAGTCTACCATTCGACCCTGCATGGAGTACTACTGCCACACTCACCTCAGTGTTCTCGACAGGCTCCAAAGGAGAGTTAGTAACGTGATAGGTTCTGATTTGGCGGCTCGACTACAGCCACTTCCACACAGACGAAATGTGGCCTCCCTTTGTTCTATAAGTACTTTCATGGCTTCTTCTCAGACGAACTTAAGTCACTAGTGCCTCCTCAACAGGTGTTTACTCGTGCAAGCAGAATGGCAACTGGGTCCAGCCCATTCACAGTTAGGTTAGACAAATGCAGACGACAATTCTACTCATTCAGCTTCTTCTCTCGCACTTCCCGCCTGTGGAACTCGCTCCCATATTCTTGCTTTCCTGAGGGCTACAACCTCTAGAAATTTAAATGCAATGTCAATACTCATCTACTAACCACTTGAATATAGCCCTTCCCCCACCCCGTATATCCTTCCTTTTCTCTCCCCCCTTGCAACTGTCATCACATCTGCATTTTCATCTTTCTATTCCTTCTTTCTAAAGGGTTTGTAATCCTCTTCTCCCTCCTCTAATTAACTTTCTTTCAGTTATGTAGCCCTCCGCACAGCAGTGGAATTTACGCCTTGCCCGGGGTGAAATCATTAACTATATATATATATATATATATATATATATATATATACATACATACACACACACACACTCATATATATATATATATATATAATTATGCATCACACTTGATACTAAAAATTCTAACTGATTGAAATTAATTATCAAATCGGTATGAATTAAGCTTGCGAATCTTTAATCTTTGAATGACTGTCAAGTTCTATTAGCAAAGACTTGAATCACCATCTTGTCAATCAATCGTTTCTGTTGCGGCCAAACGAGTCAAAGCGCCGAAGTCATTTAAGTGCTGATGTCATTTTTAGAAATTTATATCATCGGGAGCAAGAGACTCTTCAGTTAATACCAATGTAAACATTGCCCTTCTACAGACTGCCCATCACTGTTATATATTGATCCAAGTTTCGTCGTCAGAAACAGAAGAAAAAATAATTTAAGAGATAGGAAACAAATCTTTTGTCTACCAAAATCTTTCGTTTTATATTTTCTTACAATGATGAATTATCCGAGACACTATCGGCCAAGCAGTCAGGTAAAGCTCATACTTGTGTACATTTCAATGGAATTATCGTTGGTAAATCGAATAAGAAATGGACTTGGAAAAATCTTATTGGCTCCTTACTGTGGAGACATTGAAACTTTTACGATAATGTATTTTGAACTGATAAGAGAATTTCCAAGACATGACTGAGACACGTATCGATTTTAGCAATCAGTTTGAGAGGCTTGGTATAATTTCTCAATATACGTATTCATATAAATAAAGGGGTACCATTGAATAAGCTGCTCAGTTCAATATTGAAAATCATTATATATATATATATATATATATGTGTGTGTGTGTGTGTGTGTGAGAAGAGGACTCAAAATTTTAGTATTTTCAGTACTCCAGTATTTATTTTATTATAACCAGTGCTCAATGTAATAAATATTATAAAGCTTAATATAAATATATAATTATGTATTAATTGTACATTGCGTCACAGAAATGTCGATGTTTATATCTATCTCGAAACATCGAAATTTACGTGTCGCAATGTACAATTAATACATAATTATATAATTTTATATACATATAGAGAGAGAGAGAGGAAGAGGAAGAAAAGAATGAAATATTATTATTATTATTATTATTATTATTATTATTATTATTATTATCTTTGATTTCTGGTGTATACACCTTTAAATCTTGGGCACAACCAGTTCAGAAATACCTTTCTGGCAATGAAACTGATCATTTTTATATAAAAAAAAAATTATGATCATACACATATTACGTAGATGAAGTATTTCGTGAAATGATTACTGTTTCATTTTATTTCTTTAATTTATAAGCTACCATGAGTAACCTTCGATCAGGCTAATGGAATATTTTCTGATCACTCCGATGGCTTCAACCACAACTGGAATTATTAATGCCTTCGTATCACAGTACTGATATTTTCCATTTCAAGATCCTTGTATTTTGATAGTTTTCGAAGATCTTCAAAAGGTTATATTGCAATCAGCAAGGGATTGCCATGTCAATACGGAAGCAAGTTCTGCTTTTTTAGTCCTTGATCAAGAAGCCTGGGCGATTAGCTTTCACTGTTCTGTATGTGTGTATTGTAAAATGCCATAAAATCGTTACAGATCCTATACCTGTAACCAGGTCTGGGTGTAGATCATACCACTTTCTTACACTTTCTTTCCGGAAAAGTTGCAAATTTTCCTGGGCATACTTAAGCCAACTCTGTCAGGCTGCATTCTATATTCAGTGGGTAGTATAACTGTACAAGTTGATACAAGATTTATTTATATTTATTACAAAACATATATATTCAAGACCCTGGAGTAATGTACATTTGATTATGAAGTCCGGTTCTTATCAAATTTGAAAATTTAGTATTTCAGAAGAGTACATTGGTATATTTTATTTAAAAAATATTTAATTAATATTTAACATTTTTCCATTGCCACCCCTAGTGTATATATATATATATATATATATATATATATATATATATATAAACTTATTTATAAATGGAAATTTGTCTGTGTGTGTATGTGTGCGTGTCTCTGTGTGTGTCTGTAACCTATAAACTCCGAAATGGTGAACCGATTTTCTTGACATTTTACATAATTGTACTATAAGCGACTTTGAGTGTTCTTAGCTAGGTTTTGTGTCGAGGTACCCCCGATAAATATTGAAAATCGATTATTGAAAAAATCGGGTTATAGAAGGAATGGTCCGATTTTAATCAAATTTGATACACACATAGACAAAGACACAAGAAACGCTATTCAGAAGTTTCAAGGTTGCAGTTCTTACAGTAGTGCAGAAAATCGATTATATATATATATAAGCTTTCATTACACCCGAGCAACCCCGGGCTATACTGCTAGTACATACATACACACACACACACACACATATATATATATATATATATATATATATATATATATTACTGTTTTGATTTGCTCTTTAACAAGATCAGTCTGTTCCCTTCTTATCTTCATTAACATCTTCAAACATTCTGCAGATTTCTTAGAAAATTAAAAAAGCAACAACCGTTACACTCTAATAGTGGTATGCGATATAGAAATATCTCCCTTGCACTGAACTCACAAATAGTTTCATATATTCTAAAGAATGGTTATGTGAACACAGTTGGTGTTGTATAGAGTAACTTTACTCAAAAATCATATTTCTCCGCTTCAGTAAGATCTTGGAATCGATTATTTATTTTCAGATACGTGGAACGAATAATTAATTTGTACCTATTTTGAAAATGTGGGTAGAAATAAAACAGATTTTTCATTACAGAGTTTACGTTTTAGAAATATCAGAAAAACGTGAGACCATATCAGATGATAATATTCTAATTCTGTAAAGATCTCACTATGTTTAGTTCAGATTTTCCAAGAACTTGGCTTTAAGTTTCTTTCTTTTTTCTGCAAGTGTTGCCAGATATTGATTTCCGCCAAAACGTCGACTCTCAGATAAAATTAAGCCGAAAGACCGAATGTATATTTCGTGATTCCGTTAAGGAAAGATACTATCCATACAGTAAACAAAAGTTTAAGTAACACGAAAACAAGGAAATGTGTGCTCGAACGTTATGTAATGTTATCCTTCTGTATTGCAGTCAATGCCTGAGATTTCATTATCGCTAAATAAGATATCGCTAAATAAGATAAATAATCAAACAGATATTTAATCTTGCATTAGAATTATGATCATTCCATGGACGGAATACAAGCACTTATTATCAGGAAATGAAAGCTGAACGTTCTGAGCAAATATAAGGAAAGAGGTTTGGTGATTATGACACTTATAAGATATATTGAAAACAGGATGTTTGGAATAAAACACTGTAGAATAATATTTTTCTAATATTTAGATTTTAATAACAAAACATAGACATGGAAAGGAACAAATGAGGAAATATAGCTTACAGCTACCAAAGATAGGATTTTGTGGAGAACCATAATTGTTCACACCTTGAAGGGAGACAGCACTTAAAAAGATGATGTATCAAACATAATTAATGATGACAGGAAATGTTTCTCTTTGAAGCAAACATTAGTAAATTCTCTTTTGATCATTATTATTTCAGTCGTCTGGGTCTTGATTAGGATTGGTATTTTAACAGACGCGAACATTTTGGATGGAATTTATGGAGCAGTAGTTTAAAAGATCGATTGAAAACCACTTTTACTGCGACGAATTCATTTATCAACGTTGCGGTTACTCACTCTTCTTCCCTATTTAATATGTACGGAACTTGGCTGGCCAAGTAATGCTTAACGGTCAGGAACTGGCGTCTTAGTCATAAAAATGAAGAGTTTTTGGAAATAGACGCCATGAAAGGAAGTTGCTTCCAAGAACACGTGAAAATACAAAACACTATACTTAAATATTGGATTTGTGATGAATCTCTTTTGTGATATTCGCTAGTTTTCTTTTGACGCATCGAGAGAAGGCATGCACCAATTAGAATATTCTCTTTGTATAAATGAAAATTTTCGTTCATTTTTTCTGAAAGTTGCTTTTTGGTATTTTTATACTTGCGTTAATATTTGTACCTATGGCCAGTAATATTAAAGCAGCCACCATATATTTGTTAGGCCAAACGTTATTACTATGTGTCTCATATATTGGTCTTGTAGCAGAATATGCAAAACACCGCATACTTTAGTCATCGTGGAAGAAGTCAGTGATTGCTCACAACGTTGTGCTTGATTTGTTTACATTAATCATTTAGTTGACATTGAAATTTAGCAAACAATTCTTTTGAAAAATGTTTGAACATCATGGAGGAACTGAATAAGCGAGTGAGGTTCTCAACTATTTTCGAACGATTAGACAGAAGTTAAAATCGGGTTAGTCTAACCAGGGACGTTTTATGCAGGATGTTACTCCAGGGTAAACTGATCCCAACGTGTGGCACTGTTGATGGTATTCCTGAAAAAAAATGCCAAGGATATACCCAAGGCTTATTAGGGAAAATGAGTTATCAACATTTTTCTAAAGCTATCAATTGCTATCTTAATAAGGTGTCTCAAGTCAGTGAAACCCAGGGCTCGCATCTGCTTTTCTTGCTTAACTTCAAATGATGTCATATCGAGCATTATTTGAGAGGATATGTAAATAAGGCGCATGCAGTATATCTTTAATATGAATCTCAGTTTGTATTAGTCGTTTATAAGTAACAGATTTTGTAAGCAATAGAAATTACCTATCCATAGATTAGAGTAGTCAGTTATATATATATATATATATATATATATATATATATATATAAGCAGGATATCCCGTCGTTGCTCGAGTGTAATGAAAGCTTTAAAACTAATCCATGATACTGGAGCTCAGACTCTTTGGACGTTGGCTCGAAAGACTAAAAAGCAATAGTTGTTTACAGATAAAGCGAAACCGTAGACTGAAAGAAAAATGAATGGATGTAAGTCAAATTTTTATTGCCTGGTATCGATATCAAATAGGTGTTTTTTCGTCGTAAACTGAAATTTGAAGGCTAAATAAGTCCTCTGAGTAAATGGTATCATGGATGAGGCTAAGAACTACAATTATACCTACTTAGAATCAAACGCAAAGCAAAAACTAAAATAAAAGGGCTGAAAAAATACAGATATACAGGCAGATAAACAGACACACACACAAACATCTTGCCTTTTATATATATATATATATATATATATATATATTATCGATTTTCTGCACTATTGTTAGAACTGCAACCTTGAAACTTCTGAATATCGTTTCTTATTTTTTTGTCTATGAGTTTATCAAAATTGATTAAAATCAGACCATTCCTTCTATAACCCGATTTTTTCGATGATCAATTTTCAATATTTATCGGGGGTACTTCGACAAAAACCCTAGCTAAGAACGCTCGCAGACGCTTATAGTACAACTGTGTAAATTTTCAAGAAAATCGGTTCTGCCGTTTCGGAATCTATAAGTAATGAACACACACACAGAGACAAGTTCCATTTATAAATAAGTTTAGATTAAATAGTCATCCGCAGAGAGATCTGAGTCCCTGTATCACAGCTCAATTGAAATGTATCTCAGTAAACTTAATACTTTTAGCCATATTAATAACAATAGATTACGTCAAAATATAACACTATAACTTATACTATTACAACCACAACCACGTCATAATATAACACTTTAACTTATACTATTGCAACCACATGCATAGTAATTACAAATATAATGAAACAACACTTAAAGCATAATATGTTGAAATGTTAAAACAATTATTCATAATAATCAAATTAAGCCCGTATATTATATAACATTTACAACAATGGACCTGATAGTCTCTAATAACCCTACAACTACACAACTAAATCTTTATAGAAAACCAATGTAGTGTATCAATTTACATCCACGTTCAGTGATTGTATCTCTGCTACTAATAATAAACCTACTGCATATATTAGTTTTACTATAACAACGCTCTACCATACCTTTACCTGCCACATTTCTGATCATAATTCAACTAAAAACTATTTCTTAGAAAAATATATCCATGTATGTAATATTAGTCAGATTTTAGTCGATAACACAATAATAATCACACATACACACAATAAAAAATAAAAATAAAAACTTTATATCTTGGAGGCCATCTATATTAAATCCTAAAAACCCACAATCAATAAAATCACATTTCAATCTAATCACAGCACATTAAATTGCATTTATACATATGATACTGTTAACATTTCACTCTCTAACGTCATATGACATCACAGAACCGCATTATAAATATACGATCTCCGTCTGCTATTTGGTGACTTTTATTGCCACATAGCAATTTTTTTTATGCCAACATAAGATAAAAATCTTCTTTGTTAGTGGGTATCTTTAGGTTAACGTCCCTGTAACCCTAACTTGTAAGGGATGGTAACATGAAACCTTATTTCTCTCGGATTTTGCTACATTTCCTCTGATAAATCATGAGTTTCGCAAACTTTTATCCGCAAAATCAAATGTAATGGTGCATGTAAGTCAAAACATTTAGAATCAGTATAATAAATAAATATCCAAATATTGGACACTTTTTCTTTATTTTTCACCGGAAATTAAAGCCAAAATACGATGTTTAAAACGGCTCATGATTAAAAATAGTAGACATTCCTTTTCTGTTATATTTAACAGTATATGTTTAGAAAATCATCTGCTACCTCGATACAATAAATACGCACGCACGCACACACACACACACACACATATATAATGTGTGTCTGTATGTGATACATTTTTAAAATATACTTTAATTTAACTCATGTTATATTTTATGTGTATTCAATATACGAGATAGACAGCATGTAAATATGAAAGTGGGAGGTAAAGTCAACACTAAATGGCGACTGTATTTTATGGTTCAACGTAATCTTCAGACCATATATGTTGTGTTTTGGTTGCACGATTTATATTTGCTGATAAGTGGTACATTATGGGGAGTAAAGTCTATTGTTTTATCCACTTATATATATATATATATATATATATAAGTAAAATTAAGGCAGACATTGTACAATAAAGACGGAAGCTGATGATGGCTCTCCTGAAATAGACATACCCCCGATTCACCATGAAATAACATGTCTGCCTTAATTTTTCTTATATTTGCTTTCTATATATTTATATACATATATACGTAGAGCTCTCTTAGAGAGTTATCCTACCACTGTATGCACAGGATTCTTTTTTGGATTCTTCTATAACTACACCGCATTCTGTTATATATATATATATATATATATATATTAGTTAATTTTTGGGTTATAATTCAATTAGACCATCACAAAAATGTATTAACAATTTAACAATGTTCAATACATTTATATTGTAGTACTTTTGAATATTTTACATTTTGAAATGAGTTCTTTCCGCAACCTAAATTTTACACTTTCTGTCCATTCAGGTTATAATAACTTATTTGGTTTACATGGACTTGAAGTTACCCAAATGTTCAAACCTAAATTGCGGAAAAAAATCTTTATGAAATTATATATAATGTCATGCTACGGGACTGAAATAATTGTGTAATTTTTATTGTCTCTAGTAATCGGCTTTTTAGCACAAGTTAATCTGTTAATGATTGAAGAAAAATGATGTTAGCGTGCACAATTTTCAAAAATAACTAATAAACAATATTAAATTCATCTATAAAATAAATATGTTGCTGATAGTACGTTGGATAAAACTCCAACAAAAATAAGTACAGTCTTCTAAACCAGGAAATTCATCAAATTAATGCATACGATGTTGTGTGCATGTTAGCTAATATAAGTTTGTCGCAGTAAGAGGGATTATAGACCGATCACTTTAGATCCTTTTATATAGATAACTCAAGGTTTCTGTAGGTTATTAAATCTTTGAATATGCAAAGGTTCATGCTCGCTGATACAGCAATAATATCAAGTATCAATAAAACATCACTGCCCATAGGCACTCACACGTTTTAATGACGTGCCTACGAGTTACGTTTATGCTAAAGATAAATAGAGATGCTTCTCGGAGTGTGAATTATGGACAAATGGGATTTATTGGCGAGATATTAACTCTTAACTCCGGATATAAATGGTTGTGTTCTGTTCTTGTTACACTACATCACTAATTTCTCATATTATGGTTTAATTTTTCGAAATATTCTTTTATATTTGTAGAGAAGGAATTTTTTTTATGATTAGATCTTACAAGAAACTATTTAAATTTTATCGCAAATATTCAGATGACCTTCATTATTTAGTTTCACAGTTTCAGACATTCACTTTTAGAACGCTACGCTATAACCACAAGGCAGAATTATCATCACTTACTTTTTATCGTAAGAAGAAAATTCCTTCTGCAAGCTTCTTTCAAGAATTGATAATGTTGTGGGGTCCTCCCTTTTCATCAAGATGGATTCGTGCAGAGTATACATATACTACTGCTATAGAAGCCAGACGGGAAAATGCCGCGTTTTTACGCGGTAATTCCACTGACACTGTCAGCTCTCTGCCTTCGGGCGGAGAGCATTAACACAGACGTGGCTCCGCCGAAGGGTAGAATCACGACTGAGCAAAATTAAACAGAAACTTTTGACTGGGCTCTATGGCCCGGAGGACCCACATTTAAAATGTCCTTGTACCGCATTTTGCTTTAGGGGGAGGGCAAATAAACACCAGAACATCGCGTTTTCTCGTGGTGATTCATTGACACTGTCAGCTGAGAGCATTAACTCAGTCCTAGCTCCGCCGAAGTGTAGAGTCAAAATTAAACAGATATTCTTGGATGGGCTATATGGCCCGGAAAGCCCACGTTAAAAAGGCCTTGTGCCACATTTTGCCATAATGGTAGGGCAAATAAATACCGAATGCCGCGTTTTCTCGCGTTAATTCTTTTGACAGTGTCAATCTCGCTACCTCCGGGCGGAGAGCATTAACCCAGTCGTGGCTTCGCCGAAGGGTAGAGTCACGACTGAACAAAATTAGACAGATAGTTTTTGGCTGGGCTATATAGCCCGGAGAACCCACCTTAAAAAGGACTTGTGCCACATTCTGACCTAGTGGTGGGGGTGTAAATCAATATTGAATACCGTGTTTTCACAGAGTTAACCGGAGAATACGAGAATCCAGAGAGAGAGATTAGCAGTCAGTACACAGTAGTTCATATTAGATCTCTGTTTCACTCATCGAGAAGGTTATTAAGCTGTATCCATCAGCGTCCGACGCGGACATACTCAATATACTAAGGCTTTACCTCCAGAAACTTGTACATATACTTTTTACTAATCCGTATTCCTGGACTACTAATCTTCATTCAAGTCTGTATCCTTACGTTAATACACTTATTTTCTATTGTAATATAGCAATCTAGCCCCCACCCGAAGAAGGTTGATGCAATCGATGATATTTCCCGTCGATGAAGGGGTCAGCGAACGACAGGACAGGTGTTTGAGAAATACATCCTGTCGGCGTCTGGAGCGGATGTCGCAGGGTTATGAGTCGGGCTGTTTTGACCTTATTTCCGTCTGCCGTGGAAATGACTACGGAAGTAAACAAAACAGGTGTCTCTTGGAATTACGTGGGCGTTGCGTAGGCGAGACAAAACCGGAAGGAAAAGTCCCGGTTCTAGAAGACTATAAAAAGAAATCGACACACAGATTCGCCAGCAGAGAACGGCCAGTGGAAGCAGAGAGACACCACAGGCAAGACTTACACTCCCGTCGACTCATTCTATGTGCGCTCTCATTCTTCCATTCTCTGTTCCACACAGGCTCGTCGTCAGGAATAGAAATATAATCTTATATTTTTATATATGCGTGTTCTCGTTGTTTGTCGTCGTACAGTGATATATAACACTATTTCAATTACTGGGCATTGTTAATTTATTTGTGCGGGCTCCATTCCCGGGATCCACAACAGTTAATTTGCTGAAAACACTCACGTGTAGATACTTCATTGAGCATTAAAATTTAGCTTCTTTAAGTGAAGTGTTAATATTGATGTGCGTTGTGTTGCAGTGAATATCGACTCGGAACGAGAGATCGGGATGCCGAGTTTGAATTCTATTTGAATTCCTTTAATTCACTTACTCACAAATACCATTGGAAAAGGTATTAATCAATCTATTCCCTCTAGTTATGGGTTAAATAATAGAACATATTGGGTTCTATAGCCTTGGCTGGTAACCAGTCTACCGCAGAAAGCATTGGCAACCTACTGCGGGATAATCCTCTGCCCAGCCCGTCATGTCTCTTTTGAGAGATGATCGCCTAATCGTGCATCACGTATGGCACTTAACTGACTGAGAGTAAATATTGATCTGTTCGTATAATTCCCTCTTCCAATTTTACGCCATCTACCTTTAGGCCAATGAGACCTCAGTCATTGTAACTCTTTTAGTCCAATGAGACCTCAGTTATCATAACGCTTTTAGGCTAATGAGACCTCAGTCATTATAACTCTTTTAGGCCAATGAGACCTCAGTTATCATAACAATTTTAGGCCAATGAGACCTCACTCATCATAACTATTTTAGGCCAATGAGACCTCACTCATCATGACTCTTTTAGGCCAATGAGACCTCACTCATCATAACTCTTTTAGGCCAATGAGACCTCACTCATCTTACCTATTTTTTATTTCACCCTAAGTCGATAAGGCAAATGAGATGCAAGGTGTTACTGCGAGTGAAAAATAATGGGAATAATTTAGTAAATCGAAAGTACAATAAAAGTATAGGGTTATGCGAGACAGAATAACATGAAATATCTAAATTGTGTGGCTCTCAATCTTTTTATTGCTTGATCGATATTATTACAATGATTTAACCCAACTCCATTAATGTCAAAAAATAAACCAAAATCTATTCGCTCAAAAATGAACAATAAAATTCTGTTTATATAGATTACGATTACCATCGGTCATAATATCACGTGGCAGCTGAACACTTGAACAGCTCCTTCCATATATTTAAGCCGCGTGCTAATGTAAAATACCTATGAAGGATGCAGCCTATTGCACTCATTGAGGTTATCAGCCAATATTTTAGTCTTTCTACCTCTCTTTTTTAGCTCGTACAGTGTAATATGATAGTGGAATAATTGTTTATTTTTATTAAGTCTTTTATTGTTTTAAGAACAAATCTTAAAAAAATTAAATGACTTCGAATTTACATTGTACCATTGTACATGAATAAAAGATTGATGAACTGAAGAATTCAATTCAAAATTTCAGATTTTGAAAAAATGTTACTCTTTTATTTCTGATAGTTCAACACCGATATCATCATTGTTTGAAGATAAAAGATCATTGAAGAGAAAACGTAACGAAAGGTACAGGAAACCTTACCTCTATCGGATTTTGCTACATTTCCTCTGATAAATCATGAATTTCGCAAGTTTTTATCCGCAAAATCAAATTTATAGAAATTATAATTAAATATTTCAGTTATCACTATTTAAATCAACACTTTGATAAGTTTAGATTCAAAGCTGCCGTATCCAGGGAAGGAACTCACAATTAATTGGATAAAATCACTGGATCCAAGCAACGATTTTATCTACTTGGGTATGTGTCCTTGAGGAAGAGAACAGTCTACCATAGAGGACGAAATAAAAAAATGTATTTATTACCTCTATTAGACTGACAGTTAAGTGCCATACGTGATATACTCTTGGACGATAATGTCTCAAAATTGGCATTACTGATTGCAAAGAATATTTTCCCGCAATAGGTTGCCATTACTTTTTGCAGTAGACTGGTTATAGACTGAAATTTGTCTTGCTATATCTACTGGGGTAGTGGATATTTGCTCGAAACGAGAAATCGGAGAGTCCCTTTCGAATACCAGTTAAATCCGTTTATTCATAAACACGCAAATGCTTTTGGGAAAGATATGTATCTGTCAGTTCTTCTTTCAGCTCTCTTAAATTGCAGGGCAAATTAGGTTCCAAATCCTTGATTGACAACCAGTCTACCACAGAATTTAATGCCAACCTACTGTAAAAATATATTCCGCCCTGTTAGTCATGTCTTTTTCAAGAGATGATCGCCCTAGCGTGTATCACATATGGCACTTAACTGAGTACATTGGTAACCACCTACCACCCTTTTACCGTTCAAATATTTAAATGTAACCGACTCTTCTACTCTGAGTTTCTTTTCTTAAACTTCCGAACTGTACAATTCCATTTTGTATACTTGCTTCTCTGGTAACTACAATCTCCATAAGTTTAAATGCAAGCCCGTGCATTGAATACTACTGCCACATCTGGTCGGGTGCTCCTGCTATTCTTGACAAAATACAACGGATAATCTGTAATGTGATCGATACCGACTTGGCAGACCGGCTTCAGTCACTCTCTCACCAGCGTGACGTGGCTTCCCTGTGCCTCTTCTATAAATACTTTCACGGCTTCTGCTTCGATGAACTTAGATCACTGGTGCCCCTAGGTAAGAATTTTGCACGAGATACTAGATTAGCAACTAGGTCCCAGAATTTTTCAGTTAAACCGATAAAACGTAACCGCAATTTCTACTCTAACAGCTTCTTTTCTCGCACTTCACGCCTGTGGAATTCCCTTCCATATACTTGCTTCCCCGACAGCTACAATCTTCAGGAGTTTAAATGTACGGTCAGTAGACACCTCCTAACACACTAACTCGCATCCATTCTATCAAACACTCTTCCCATCTACCTAACCCGCATCCTCGTTATCCTTACCAATCTATCACCCCCCTTCTGACATTTTCTATATCTAACCACTCTTTCTCACCACCTTCCCCTAAGTTATCCTCTGCGCAATAGTGGCAGTGGAATGCCTTGCTTGAGGTGAAATGATTAAAAAAACATCAGTTATTATTTCTATCTTCTTGATTCTCCTCGTTCTTTTATCTTTTTTCAACATCACTTGTACCGTGAATTTTATTTTACTGTAAACCCCTGCATAACAGTGTTTGTCCTGCCTTGCTTGGGATGAAATTATTATAGAAAAATAAGTTGAATTCCATGAACTATTATACAAAACAAATGTACAGACTGTACGTAATTACATTATTTTCAGCAAACGAATTGATTTGCGATTCATCATTCATTGGCATTGTGTCGATGGTAGATAATAATTGAATATATACTATTTTGACGTGTCTCTGTATAAGAAATTTAATATTAAAATATTTTCGGTCATTTGAAACAAATTAAATTTCGAAATAGCGAAGACAAATAGTGAATTATCACACCAAATTAAAAGAAAATAATTTAACTGCATTCATTAGGAAAATAAATCTTGGCATTCCGTGTGTTAAACAAAATTCTGATTGTGAACCCTTCATTACTCCTAAAATCATTTACGGGTAATTTACATTTCAGGGTGTGAGCTGTCAGAAAAAATCTATTGCATTTTTAAGCAAATTTTACTCTTTTTTCTCATTTCTTACTCTAACTGTTCTTTTATCAGTTCACATTATTATATAAATTGATCACCTCTACCATCTTTTCAACCTCTTCGCCTTAGCGGAGTTGCGCACATGAGGCCAATATTAGAAAGTCATCTATATATATTTCTTAAGGTAATCTGTGAGTCTGTGTGTGACTGTTCCCTATGCACGCCTACATTTTTTTAAGCTACGCCATTCAAACTGTCTAGGGACACATATCTACAGGGAAGCCAAGTCGACACATACTTTTTGAGTTTTAAGTTCAGCAAATTTTTCTTTCGCACTTTTTGGCCAATGGGGACGATTGTTTATATTTGCTCAGTAAAACATCTAAGATCTAAGATTGTTGCTAGATTACGTCACAGAATTCAAATCACACGTGTCAAACTCGATTAAAATATTTTTTATTTAAAAAAAATTAGCCTTTATATTTAATTTTTTTTTCCGTTGTTTTAAAAATTCATTAGGTTAACAAAAATTTTTCTGAGTGGCACGGGCAACGCCGGGCGATGATGCTAGTATATAATAAGTTTTAATGCACATTTTCTGACTCGTGAACCACTGACATTGTTGGGGCTTACTATGCAAGGCTAATTTTGGTTTGAATTTTACATGGCCCAACACCACTTCCCAAAGAACTTTCTAAATTCTTGCATACCAACTATTAATTTTATATTTGTTGTAATTATTCATTAAACAAGCAAATGGAAAGTTGAATGAAATTGACAAAGCATCAATTGTATCTATAAAGTATATTAAGAAATATATTCATTACACAGATGTTGAAAGTGTCTGTTTGAAAGTGTTTTCCATGATCTGCATGAAAATGGGTCAAAGTTTTTGAGGTAAGTTGAAATGTTGATTGTCTCTGAAAGATTTATCAGTGTGATCAGAAATTTGTGTGAGGAATATTATTAATAAATGAATTGTGCAAATTTTAGATTTCGTGAATAACGTTCATCTTTGTAGTGCACAGAAGAATGAATTTGTGAAAGAATGTGAGTTGGATTTAATAATTTACATAACGTAACTGGAAGGATTTATTGTGCCAATTGTAATAATTTGTACATGCCGCTATTGCGGGCAGCTGTGACTGTTTTGTTTGGTGTCGCACGTGAACTGCTGCACACTCCCTTGGTGTATCACGTGTCTGCTATATATACATCCCGTGACAAAGCGAAAAAGCATGATTATCACTAGATTCTCGCGTGTGTGTATGTACAATGAGTGAATGTAGCTATGCTGAAATAGACGTGATTCATGACATTATATCCACAGACACGTAAAATATTTATGACGAGCATGTATGCCTGAAATATTAAGTTGAATCTCGTAATACTATTATATTAAAATGATATTTCAGCTAGTAAATGATGCAGCATCTTTTGACAAAATTAATAATTCTTTACTCATGGATTTTCAAAATAAACTATCGACCCTGAAAATGAAAACTCTATGCAAAGACATTAAGTTAGGACTAATTACTTCCTTTGCTACTAACGATGTGAATAATAGCTGTGTGTACTGAATTCTATAGCATTTGCAGTGCAACCAGTTTTGGAGAAAAATTTAAATCTATCCACCCTGAGAAAGAAAAGTTGAAAGATCCTAGTATCGTTTACAACGAAAGATATGAAAATATGTCAATATACTGATACTGAGTAAAAAGAATCTATGGCGTGTTATGATTGTTAAATGTCTAGACATATTATTTACAAAATACAAATGAATATAAACATGAGATAAACAATTGAGCTGAAATTTATGAGTGTCTAAAAAGGCCAACATGGTTGTGAAAAAGAAAGACTTACTACATTGAACGTAGAAAGATAACACAAAAATACTATGCAATATTAACTGCAAGAAAAATATTTTCATATAATAGAAGCAATAATTATTAATAAAAAATGTAACAATCTTCAATATGTATAATATTATTCAATATAAAAATCATTATTCCAATTACAGGTTAAATAGATGATGGCTAGCAACTGAATTTCAGAGGACCAAAGTACATTTCCATTTCTGTTAGGTACATTTGCTTGTGGGCAAATACCCTTGGTAAACACGAATTTACATCTTATCTATTAATTGTTAAATAGTAGGACTTGTACAAGCAAATCATGTTTATATTTTAAAATATCTTGCAAAAGTAAAATTGTTGATAAATCGTAAGATAAAAGAAATCATTCAACAAATGATAGCAATTAACATTAATATTCATTGATTCTTTGCACCACTATTAAAGCATGGCCAACACTGTATGTTGCTTTAAAGAAATCATTTATCATACACCTTTTCTCCGCTTTATATCTATATAAAAAATGATTTCAATTCTTCGCTTAATATCTAATTCCGAGATATTTCCCCAGGGTAATGGGTACGGTTCCCAGCACTCCAATAAAAATTGTAATATTTAACCATTTTCTGTTTGTGGCATCTGGTCTGATTCTTCTCCTATATATGTGGAGTTACTGCAAAAAATTAAAAAATAATATGCAATTTTATTGGTGTTTACCTTATAGTTCAGCTTCCTTGTGCTTTTTTTTTTTGTAAATGTTTTCATGGCAGTTTGTTTTGATGATGTTTCCTTTTTCTTACACCGAATTTATTCATTTCAACCAAATATCATTGTTAGGATTGCTATGCATAACCGGAAGTTGTATTCCCCCTGTTTTTTTCATACTGTTTGCCTGCATAACTTACTTATTGCTTTCATGTCAATTAAAATTTTCAATTATTTACATTTAAAATCCAGCACAATCTTCCGACTCCTCCAATTCATTTATTTTCTATGCTCGCTTTCCTCAATATGGTTTCTGTTTATGTAACTCACATTAACAACTTGCATCTGAGTATCTTTATATCTTTTCTCAGTGAAAATGGGATTAAAAACATTTTAAGCAATGTTTAAGATATTTGATGTCATCTCCACTTCCTAAAGAGTCGGCTGCCAGAAAAGCGATATCCACTATTGCCAGATTTTTAATATTTTTTATTTTACTACGAACACATCTGAAATTTTGCATGTTTTATCATTATTATTATTTGATCTCATCTCCGACTCGTAGATGATTTGGCCGGGTGTTTCATTATGTCTCAACTCCTATCTGCTGCTGAGTGACACATTTTTCCCTGCAGATGAGTTGTTCCAAGCAATGCTGTCAGTTTCTAACTCCCAATGATGTCTGTTATTCTTAAGGCGTGTTGCGAAGCAGAAAGTTTCTTGGCAATAATCTTGATTGCGCCAACCAACATAAGGGAAATCTTGAGTTGCTTCTGGGTACATTTCTCCGATTTTCGTTGTCGGCTCTTGCTGCCTGTTTCTATTTTCGCCTGCTTCGGCAATTACTTCTGCCTTATGGTCATACCTTTAAAACATATTACTACACGCAAAAACATACATTTTGCAAAAATTCTAGTGAACAGCAGCTGCAAATTTATTAAACCTCACTTTCTTACCCCTTTCTGGATCATAGTGTATTTAAAAATATCTCCAGCATTATTAATACATTATCATTCAACTATTGCATATAATATAATTAATGATATTCCTAATTTATGACTAAAAGCCATCAGTAAATTGAGAGTTATTATGGTTGTCAGTCAGTTAAGTGTCTTACGTGATACACGCTTTGGGCGATCATGTCTCGAAAAAGACATGACTGACTGGGCAGAAGATTATCCCGCATTAGGTTGCCGTTGCTTTCTGCGGTAGACTGGTTGCCAGCCAAGGCTACAGAATCCTATATGTTCTGGCATTTAACCCATAACTAGAGAGAAGAGACTGATTAGTACTTTTCCCAAAGGTATTTGCGCGTAAGTGAATGCAATGAATTTAACTGGAATTAGAACTCGGCTCTCAGAGTTCTTGTTCCGGGTCGATATCCACTGCACCACAGCACACATTTCTTGCATGAGCTGACTTACAATATCGTTCCTGAGGACACTAATATTTCACGTCAACATGTGTTAAATATTTAACTCATTTTAGTTTAAGTCGCTAAAATTCTTGCTATGATTCATAATAGTCATAATGTTGATAAGCATCATAATAATTGGACTGATTGTGATAATTCAAATCAGATGTCGATAATAGAAATACGAAAGCTTCTATGAGTGAAAATGATGAGGTCGAAAAAAAAAGCGATTATGTGCGGAGCTTTTCGGAAGTCAACTTCCTTCCTCTTCCGTTCGTTGTGAAGAATGCAGTTCGCATGATGCAACAGGGAGGAAGTTAAAAAATTAAACGCATGCAAAAATAGAAAGGCTAAAATGCAATGACAGTTACCGAAAACATGTACAGAAAAAGAAGAAACGAAAAAAGAGGTAGCTGAGTGAGTGAATGGATAGGAGTGAAAAGAATTTTACTGTATCGTGTAAAAAGTATCAGACGGAAGGAGTCGTCGGGAAGGAAGGAGTCAGCAATATAGAAAAGACAGAGAAATAAGGTTATATATCAAAAGAAGAAAAAATGTTAAGAATAGAAAAAGTAGGAAAATTTGTGAAAAATCAAATGAGTTTTCAACAAAGAAATACAATGGATCAAGAAAAAAGATTCTAAAATCGAAAAAAAAAACCAGAAAAAAAGAAAAGTGCAGAAAACAGAAATTCACCTGAGGAAGGAGTAAAAAAAATTAGTCAGGTTCACACACAGAGACACACACAGAGATATTATATATAAGGAATTAACGGATTTATTTTTCATTCAGCATTTTTATCGCTTCGAACGTTACTTTTATTGGATACCCGTATTTAAAATATATACCCCATTTATTTATTATTTTGACGGATAATTCTTGAGAAAGTCACTATTGAACATTAACAAGACATACATCTGCGTCCAGAACATTTTCAATTATCACTTTTGTACAAGAAATGCTACTCTACCAACCGATCATAGCTAAATAAAAACGACTTTTTAAACAATAAAAAATAATTATCTACAAAACCTTTGATTGTCTAAAGTATATAATACAAGACATTCGGAAAATAAAACAATATAACGATTATATTTTTTTAAAATTTAACAATAACATTTACTCACTTATATATATACATATATGTATATATTTATATATAACTTTCAACATCTTGTAAAACAGACAAAGATATATATATATATATATATATATATATATATATATATATATATATATATATATATTCAGATGATATTCTAAGGTTTTGTACATGATGCACAATTTATATATATATATAGGCATCCGGAGGTAGATCTGTTTCGTTGTGTCACAGCTCATCAGTACGCTTAGACATCCGATTACTCTCAGTCAGAATTATATATATATATATATATATATATATATATATATATATATATATACTGAATTGTTTGTGTATGTATTCCTCAAACTTCATACGTATTTAAACATGCATGAATACCGCCACTGAAAAACAGATAGATCAATAAAAAAAATTTATGTTTCTCTTTTATGATATGCATTTGTATTATACAAATATATCTATTGTTTAGCAACATCCTTCGTATATCTCATGTACTATAATGTTTGCCTGACTATATATATATATATATATATATATAATTATTAGGTTAGAACATGTGCAAACTACTACAAATTAATATAGTTTGTTTCGACATTGAATGAACAATATTTCATCAGATAGTTAACAAACATTGTTAACTACAAGATGAGACATTGTTCTTTCAGTGGCGAAACAAAATGTACAATCTTTCAACAGTTTGCACAAGGGCTAATATAATAATTATTAATAAATATTCATTGCTCTATTTTTATATTGAGAACTGTTTAAATTAATGTTTTGAACTTTGCAATTATTTTCTTCGTTCATATTCATTTGTGTGTATATATATATATATATATATATATATATATACTTTTGAAAAAAATTAGATATTCTACAAATCCATGGGTAATAAATATTTTGCAGCTCAAACAGCCGCTCCTTAGACCCAAATCATACAACATTAACTGTTATAATTATTTGGGTCTGAGGAGCGGCTGTTTTAACTGCAAAATATTTATTATTCATGGCTGTGTAGAATACCAAAAATTTTTCAAGATTATGTTACTCTCTTAAATTTAATGAAAAAATATCATTGAGTTCTTTGGAGTTTTTCTCTATTGAAATTTACAAAAATACCAAATATTCTACGTTATATATATATATATATATATATATATGTGTGTGTGTGTGTGTGTGTTAAATTCAGATATAAGGTTTGTAAATGCAAGCCTTCAGTCAAAAAACAACATGAAAAACCTAAGGCACACACGGATAAACTAAAGCAAAAGTCTCTAAAAAAATTGTGAACCACTGCAAAAATATTGTTCCTAAAACAACAACAACAACAAAAAAAAAATAGATTGCGTAGAGTAGTATTCAGTCAAAATCGGTGAAAACAATTTTTAATTATGAAGACGAAATACATTTTCGTATATCAGTGAAATCTGTTCAACGAAGTTGAATGATTATCAAAACGATATATATATATATATATATATATATATATATATATATATATATATATATATATCTCAGTCAGTTAAGTGCCATAAGTGAAACACGATTAGGCGATCATGTCTCGAAAGATACATGAATGACTGGGCAGATTATCCCGCAGTAGGTTGCCATTGTATTATGGTAGACTTGTCATCCAATGCTGAAGAACTCAATCTGTCTTATTATTTAACCCATAACTGGAAGGAACAGACGGATTAATATCTTTCCCAAGGGTATTTGTGCGTATGTGAATAAAAAGGAATTCAACTGGAATTCGAACTCGGCTCCCTGATTTTCGTTTCGAGTCGATATCCATTGCCCCGCAACGCACATCCGACACACACACACACACACACACACACATATATATATATATATATATATATATATATATATATAATCAAGCTAAGAGATATGAAACGACATAATGAAGGATAAAACAAGAAAGAGAGTTAAAGAAGGAACGTTTGTATTGTAAAGCGGTGTTGTTAATGCTGGAGTTCAAAAAGTGAGTGACTTCTCTGATACGTTGTCAAAGAGAAACACGGTTCGACTTCTTAATCTTAGTAAAGAAGAAAAAAAGAAAAGTGAGCCGTATATGCCGCCGGCCCGCCTTCTACCTTCCTCGTCTGCCCACTTTAATCTGACAGCTACTTACTGAGGCTCTACTAACGCATGCGTATCGATTCGTCACAGGCGGATTTGAGCCGAGCTTTGCCGCCATAACTGCGTTCACCTTTTGCGAACGCAACGCGAGCGTTTGTTCACATGCGCTGACGGCATTGTATCATGAAGAAAGAGAAGAATGCAGAAGGAAAGAACTAGGATGGTGATGAGGCATGGAAATAATTCCAAAGTTGGAGAGGAATCTCGGGCGAGAGGAAAAGAATTTGAAGAATTGGCTAGAATAGAATATCTTATATTTATACATCCAGGTTTTTTTTTCTTTACATTGTTGCGTGTTGCATCGTCTTTCCCCAAAAGTACATCAAATATGTCTGTAAATGATGGACTTCTCCAATCATATGATACATACATAGAAACGCGCGCACACACACGCACACACACACACACACATATATATATATATATATATATATATGTGTGTGTATATATATATATGTGTGTGTGTGTGTGTGTATATATATATATGTGTGTGTGTGTGTGTATATATATATATATGTGTGTGTATATATATATATGTGTGTGTGTGTGTGTATATATATATGTGTGTGTGTGTGTGTGTGTATATGTGTGTGTGTGTGTGTGTGTGTTTTGTGTGTGTGTGTGTGTATATATATATGTGTGTGTGTGTATATATATATATATATATATATATGTGTGTGTATATATATATATATATGTATATATATGTGTGTGTATATATATGTGTATATATATATGTGTGTGTGTGTGTGTATATATATATATATGTGTGTGTGTGTGTGTGTGTGTGTATACAGTGAGAGAAAGAAAGACGGCGATAGAGATATAGATAAGTATTGTATGTGTGTGTATTGAATATATTTGTTTTAATGTTATCTGTTTGTAGTCGGTTTGTCATGCATGGCACAGATACACCTCTTGAGAATTAAATTCCAGCAGAAGTGATCTTGACAAAATATTCAGTTGTTCGTTTTATGTATAAATCTAAAATTCTTTTGACTCTACTTTCATGCATTGTCTTTGACTCAATACAAGAATCAAGAGCCACTCAAGTTAGAGGAAATTTAATGGGGGTATTGTAAATGCGTACAAAGAGGGATTAATAGATATGCAGAAATGATAACAGTTGAACTAAGATATAATAATATTAAAATTGGGCTAACAATGGAAGCATATTCTCAGGAATATTTTCCGCAAAATGACAGTTCTATGGGAAAACTTATATCAATGGAACTTCCTTTTTAATAAGGAAATATAACGAGAATGAGAACGATATTACACTGTGTAATTGACAGAGCGAGTCGTATCTGTAACGGTTTGGACTGATATTGCTCGTCTTAATATCAGTCATTAAATAAGTTATAGAGTAGATATCGGCTGTTAACCACTCACCCGTGATAAAGAAGTTATAGTTCGAGAGATAATTAACGAGGCACAACGCTGTATAGACTCTTTTGAACTCTCTCAAGACTGGGAAATAACGATTGGTTAATTATTTTCCAGGTAGGGCAGCAATGTTCTATTATGCTTTCATCACGTGCTTGTAAAGATAATGAGTAGAAGGAATTAGGTATGTTTTTTTATAATATTGCCCCAAGAAAGGCATTTTGCTGTCACTGTTGTGCAATGTGTTACATAGGAGTAAAGTTATGAGAAAAGTGACAGGCTATAGTTGAGGTGGGGGGGTAAGGAAGTAGATAAGAGAAGGAGAAGAATACAGATAAGAGTGGAGTGGACGGAGAAAGGACTGTGAAAGAGAGGATGCAAGTTAGTGAGATAGGACATGACTATTGACTTTACATTTAAATTCTTAAAGATTGTAGCTGTCGGGGAAGCAAGTAAACGGAAGAGAATTCAACAGGCGGGAAGTGTGAGAAAGAAGCTGCTGGAGTAGAATTTGCGTTTACATTTTATTGGTTTCACAGTAAAAGGGTTGAAACCTAGTTTCTAATCTGGTGGCTCGAGTAAATTCATATTTAGTTGGCACTTGTGTACTACGTTCATCGAAGCAGAAGCCGTGAAATTATTTGTAGAAGAGACACAAGGAAGCCACATTGCAACGATGAGAAATTGACTGTATCTGAGCTTCCAAGTCGGGATCGATAATATTACAGATTCTCCGTTGGATTTTGTCAATAACCCGTATGTGAATAGCAGGAGCCCCCGACCAGATATGGCAGCAGTATTCAATGGACGGGCGGATGGTAGATTTATATATAGGATTTTTCAGAAAGGAAAATTTTCCTGGCCCTACACAAAGAACCGACATTCCTAGCAGCGGATATAGCTGTGGATTCAATCTAGTCATTCCACTTGAGGTCTGTTGTGAGACTTAACCTAAGAAGGTGTAATGTTTTGTTTTCAGGGAGACTAGCTTTATCCATGTTAATGGAGGATACGAACGATTGTCTGTGTTAGTTAATAGATAGCAGCTTCGTTTTAGAAGCATTAAAATTCACGTGCCATTTCTTACCTCAACCCGCTACGGATTGTAAGTCCTTTTCAATCTCTGCAGCGAGGTTTGCTTTGTCAGCCTCGACAGATTTTTGATCGAGGCGTGAGCAAACTGTAGTGTCTTCAGCGTATATGCCCTCTTGGAATCTTATTTCATCGGGCTGATCGTTAATGTAGATAAGGAAAAGTATGGGACTTAGAATAGAGCCTTGAGGGACACCCGCATTCGTATGATAGTATTGGGAGGCATGTCCGTTCAATACTACCTTCATTGTACTATTTGAAAGGAATGACTGAATAAAGTCAAACAATTGTCTAGTTATACCATAGCCACGCAGCTTGCGTAGAAAGCCAGCAAGTTGTTACTTATACAACTTTCTGAAGTTGTATATGTAACCGACAATGTTTTTCAGAACCTGTAGAGAAGGATCATGTATACTATTTATGTTTGAGGTCTGGGACCAACTTGAGTCTCAATAAATATGCAAGACAATAATAAAAAGAAATTATGTATCATACCCTACAATAATTTTTAGATGTTTACACCTGTGATACATATTAATACATAAACACGGATATGATATTGGTGATTTGAATATAATCTCCACATTGGTGTTAAGTTGCCCACAACGGTTTGCATACACTGTTCGACAGTAATTGACAAAGCCGAATACAAAATATAAATGCACTTTAGTCTATTATTCATCAAGATGTTACAACATTACGAACGAAATTTTAATAACTATTGGGAGCTTTGATTTTCATATATCTGTACCCTTTTTAAAATGTTTACTTCAGAAATCCATTGTTAATATTTAAGCACCACAAAATATATTGAATTTAATAAACTGACTAACAACGATTTGTTTGTATGTATTATGATATTTTTTGTACATTTACACACAAAAGTTTCATTTGATTAATAAGTCGTTTAGGTGAAGAAACTGGTAGAGGAATAATTCAATGATGGGAAAATATTAGTAGAGGAATAAGTAGCTTATGGGATGGGATTAGTAGGAGAATAAGTCGTTTGTGGGAAGTTATTGGTAGAGAAATAAGTTGTTTATGAGAAGTGAAAGTCAGAAGAAGAAAAGGAATTAAATTAAAGGAATAGGGACTGAAATTTCACCAAAGTAGAGCAGCCCTAATTGAAAGCTACAAGTCAGGAATACCAAAATCAAGCCTGTGCAGAAACTTAAATACCTGGAAAGTGTTCTGACAGAAAACCGAATGTGTGACACAGACATCCGAAGTTGAATTAGCATGGCTAGAGGATGCATTCCAGAAGTTGAATAAAGTATTAAAAGGCAGGAAAATTTAGCAAGAAACAAAAAGCGTACTGGACTGTTATGCGGTCCGTCCATCAATATATTGCTCGAGTAGAGGATTTTTATTCTTCTTATTCTTCTTCTTTTATGTGTCTTTTCTTTTCAGGACGTAGGCGATCATGGCTTTCCACGTCTTGCTATCGCTGGTGTCTCTTAGCAAGTTTTCTCTTGTTACACCACGCAACCCTCGTACTGTCATCCACCTACTCAGGCCCTTCAAATATGTCATTCGCTGCTTTCCTCTGTGTAATTTTCGCTCTATCTAACCTGTTCGTATCTGGTTCTCTAATCCCTCCTTCCTCATTTCATGTACCAGGAGCTTCAGTAATCTCTTCCTAATAATTTACTAATCACTATCTCTTCCTAATAATTTATTAATCACTATTAATTTTCTTTTCGTTGGCATTCTTTCAACACCTCGTCATTGCTCTCATGCTCGGTCCATGATATCCGCAGCAACCTTCTGTAGAACCAAATTTCAGCTGTTTCAAATTTTTCATTCATCTTTGATGATATTGTCCAAGATTAACTATCATATTGAAGAACTAACATCACATAACAGAGTAGAGGATACGTTGCGCACATATTATGTTTATTAAGCGAACTATTATAAAAATATAAAAGAGATGTATCTTAATATTGGTATATAGTAATGTTTATGAAGGGCTTCATGAAACATGGACACTATTCCAAGGTTTTTACAAGGCTATAAGTTTTGTAAATGCACTAATATCGTATAAAAGCAACCACTTTTGAGTATTCAGAATGCAGAAAAATTCACTAGCGACCAATTTTCTAGGCAGGTGCCACTTGAAGACAGAATGTATTTAGTTTTTTTTTTTCTAGACACGCGATTGAAGCTTTCCTGCATTTATGATAAGGTGCTGATGCAAGAAATAAGTGCACATCTGGAAGTGTTTCTGTGTTTGTCTGTGTGATGAGCGTGCTGCACAGTTTGGAACAAAATGTGCTAACAGCGGATGTGTGAATGCGTGCCACGTCGCAATTGTTTGTATCAAATTCTCTTGCTGGTGTTACCACTGCATCCACTCCGACTGGTTTCCTTCTGGGTGTTAAAGCATACATTATCGTTATATGGCGTGTTGCCACGCACCGTGAGAAAATGCGTGAAAAACGAATTCTTCATGAAAACTCAAAAAGTGAGCCGCACCTGATCGAATTGTATTTGGTTACCAAAACCGTATTTTTATGCATTTATATATATTGATTTTTTTTAATGGAAATGCAAGGTTTTGACCCCTTTTTTCTATTGAATATTTTATACTCAGGAGACAATACCGTACACAGTTCGTCTTTTAAGACCTGTTTGATTGCAAAATAAAAAAAAATAAAAAAAATGAACTAACTTATATCTTCTTTTATGTACCGTGTCTCTTCAGAACATAGCCGATCATGGCCCTCCACATTTTCCTGGAACTTTTCGCTTTTAATAAGCTTTATTTTTTTGTTATCTCTCCCAAAATTTGCTCTACCATCAAGCTCATCAAATGTTTTTCGCGCTTCTTTCATCTATCATGCTTTCCCTAAATCTGTCCTGTGCGTACAAGGTTCACTAAGCCTTCCTTCCTTTTTATGTGACCCAGAAGTTTTAACTGTTTATAATTGATGCTAAGTATAAATTTCTTTTTTTGTTTTCATTTCCTCCAAAACCTTATCACTGTTCACATATTCAGTCTATGCTGTCCTCAGAATCAATCTGTAAAATCAGATTCTCTTTGCTTCAAGTCTCTTCTTGATCTTTGAGGAGATTGTCCAGCATTTGCTGTCATACAAAGAATAGACATCACTTAAAAGTTCAATACTCTACTCGTGTATAAACCCACTTCCCGTATTTTATAAAACCAGATTTATTTTCTGAAAGGTCTGATTTTTCTCTTTTCTTAAAACGTGTGTATAATGTGCTCCAAGCTTCAATGCAATACTAGCAGGTGTACCGTAGTTCGATATGGCAGTACTGGGAATCATCCCATACATAACCTACAAGAAATACATTGACTTTATTCATTTTTTTGTACAAACCTACGTCTATATAAATGTTTACATTAAATATAGGGAGGAATTATTTACAGTATTTACATCGTTCAGACTCGTGTACACAACTTCATTGCCAAGAAATTGTGTTTGCTAGTTATCACTCTGTTTGTTTACACACACACACACACATACATATATATATATATATATATATTCTACGCGTACACATGCTATGGCGCCTTTAAAAATTGTACTGTTAGTAAAATGATGTTAAACTATAATTTCTATAAGAAGTCTGCAATCAAGAGTTCAAATCCCGGACCATTAACAATATAAATGCTTCATTTTTTTATCACCCGACTTATTAGAACCTAGAATATATTCTCGTTGATTTTTCATGAAAAGTAATGATTTATTTAAGAAAATTAGGAATAAAAAATATTAGTGAATGTATTTTCCATCGCTAGCCACTATTTTTTTTCCCATCATTTTGAATTCCACATTGGATAAACGACACTTTTTTAAAGTGTATTACGAGTCGACCCATGTTTTAGCATCATCATAAGAACGAAAGTGACGCCCAGACGGTTCATGTGCCATCGATCATCTAGCGAATACGGCGTGTTTGGTTGGACTTCCCATTTAAGCATTTCCAAGTAGATTTTCACCCGTTTTGCAACATGTGGCCTAGGATTGTCATGTTGCAAAACCACTTTATTTTATCTCTTCTCGTTAGCGGCAGTTGGTTCTTCAATGTGCGGCTAAAACTTATCAATTGTAGTCGATAGCGATCTTCTTTGATCGTTTGAGGTGTTTTGAGCAGCATATAATAAACCAGCTTACCCAACCAAATGCAGAGCTGAAGCTTCGAACAATGATTATTCGGCTTTATCGCTGATGTTGATGCATGGCCAGGCTTACCACATAATCTTTTATGCTTAGGCTTATTGTAGTGTATCCACTTTTCATAGCCGGTCACGATGCGATTCAAAAACTTTTATTTTCCTAGCGTTGATCAGCTGTTCTCTTGTGACAAAACGCCGTTTGACGACTCTCCGCTTTAACTCGTACGACAGTCATTACTTTTGCTTTTGAATCATTCCTAATGCATTCAAGCGTTTTGAAACTTTTACGTAATCAACTCTTAATGATACTGCAAGATCAGATTGCGCCTGCCATGACTCTTCATGAAGTAATGCCTCTAATTTTTTTATCTCCAAACTTCTTCGGTGCACCAGAGAATTCTTTATCTTCAACTTGAAAATTATTAATTTTGCAGCGTTTAAATAAATCTACGCATGTTGTTTTTGACAGAACTTGGTCAACGCAATTTTTAAAAAGGCCTGTGTGCTTCAGCTGCAGCTTTCTTTTGAATCAAATAGTGCAGTAAAGTTCCCTGCAAAAATACTTTCTCTTGCACGAAATCTGACATGTTAAATTTTCTGAAAAACAAAGTTGTTTACACTTCGGCGAAATTTCAGAGTTGCTTATAGTTACTTCTTTGAAGATGCGTTTTCTTAATCATATCACCCCGAGCAAGGCGGTAACGCCACTGATCTGCAGGGGTCTACGTAAGAGTGAAAAGATTGGAAAAGAGAAAACCGGAAACCACATCCTAAACAGGGAACATAGATGAGCCTCTTCACCTGTTCAATAGATGTGGGTGGAGTGTGAACCGGGTAATTATTTAGTCTATGTGCGTTGTGGTGCAGTGGATATCGACTCAGAACGAGAAATCGGAGAGCCGAGTTCGAATTCCAGTTGAATTCGTTGCAATCATATACGCGCAAATACCTTTTGGGAAGGTATTAATCCGTCTCTTCCCTCCAGCTATGGGTCAAATAACAGGACAGATTGGGTTCTATAGCCTTAGTTGGCAATCAGTCTACCGCAGAAAGCAATGGCAGCCTACTGTGGGATAATCTTCTGCCCAGTCAGTCATGTCTCTTTCGAGACATGATCGCCCAAGCGTGTATCACGTATGGCACTTAACTGACTGACTCCAATTGAAAAAGAAGTGAAAAGATTGGAAAAGAGAAAGCCGGAAACCACATTCTAAACAGGGAACAAGGGATGAGTCTCTTCACGTGTTCAATAGACGTGGGTGGAATGTGAACCGGGCGATTACCATTTCAAACTACACGTACAAAGTTCTGGGAATACCTCCTGTTGGAAAAGAGCAAAAAATTATTAAAGGGTCTAATAGAATTAATAATCAAATTTATTCAGAATATTACACACATTTTTCAATGTTACTTTAAAAGTTTAATCATGGAAATACTTATTCGACGACAGGATTATGCCATTAAAAGGATTAACATATATTCTCTGTAAATTCAGTTCAAGAAGATACATTTAATTAAATATTATTGCCTAAATAAATATATTTTAAATATTATTTATAAACAGTGTGGACATTAAACTCAAATATGCGTGGTGATTTGCAGTTTTCTGAATTAACTGAACCTTTTTATCATGATGTAGGGATTACTTAAGGTGTGCAACTATATTGATTTTCGTAATTTATAGTAATTCGTATAAGAATTTTTTTTTCATATTCTTTTTTGAATTTATATTCTAAGCATACGTCAAGTGTTTCAATGTTCTTCATTCGTTCATTTAAATAATAGGTTCATCACTTGTTACTAGATGCTTATAATTTGTTTCTTTTTTCCATTTTCCACTTGGCTGTCTCTCCTTTCTCGAAAATATCAAACATCCACTTAAGAAATATTATTTTGCGCGGAAATGATTGAAGCATCACCAAAGAAAAACGAATCTTCTTACAAGACCCTCTTGTGTTGGTTTTATAGGCAGAGAAAAGGCTATTTTTTTTGTAAACTACCTCTCCATCTGCTTCCAATTGAACTTCCAGGAATTTCACAGTCTGCACATTTCCTGCCTGACAGTGTCACTTGATTTGAAGAAATCCGTAGCATGAACTGGAGACATGTGTCTGCGAGATAAAGCATCATTTATTTCATTTTATTTTTTTCGTTAAGAACAAAGAAATAAAACGAGATGGTGGGAAGAAAAAATAAGATTAATAAAATGAAAGTAAAACCGAGGACTGAAAGAAAATGTAATTGAAAGGAAACTGAAAAAATAAAATAATGGAATTAAAATAAGTGTATAAAAAATGCAATCTGCAGTATACGATAGAACATGAAATCATGATAGACAAGGAGGAAAGTGAAAAAAAAGAGAGAGAGAGGACGTGGGTGAAAGGAAAAATGCAGATGGAAAACACGCACTTGTAAGCCTTTCTCTGTTCAGCAGAAGAATTTACCTGTGGCAAAAAGCTGTCGGTCAGTTATTTCCTTCAAGGTTTATTGAGATAAATGTTTCCGAACGAAAACACCGAGGGCTGCTGAATGTGCAATTTCCTACTCCCTGTTGGCCTCTCCATAAGACATGACCGAGTTTAATACTATTATGCGATTGAAGCTAATTAAGTAATCACTACCACAGTACTGTTATGGCGTAAACAGATTCGACAGAAAAATTTGGGCAACAAAACCAAATGCAAATATATTCATATGTCAATATATGCTTTAAAGTCAGAGAGGCGTTATAGGCTTTTCGACGCCATTGAATCTAGGCTTGTTACATATCTGAATTAATGTTGTGGTCAGTTTCAGTACGAATACATATTCTTAGGGCGGTAATTGGCTGGTCGACCATAATTTTTGGGAAGGATAATCAGAGCAAAGATATTTTCAAGTATAAAGCCTGTTTTGTTTGATACATTACCTGTGATGGATGAGTGGCTGTTATTCCATTGTCTTTTTTTTTTTTTTTTTTTTTTTTTTATAAGCGTTTCACCCCGAGCAAGGCATGTCACTGCCACTACTGTGCAGGGGGCTACGTAGAGTGGAGAAAGGCTGGTTAAATATAGGAAATAACAGAGGGTGGGTGATAGGCGGGTGAGGATACCGAGAATGAGGGTTGAGTAGATGAGAGTGTTGTGAGAATAGTTGGGAGTTGGTGTGATAGGAGGTGTCTATTGACCCTACATTTAAACACCTGGAGATTGTAACTGTCGGGAAAGCAGACTTGTGGAAGGGAGTTCCACAGGCGGGAAGCGCGAGAAAAGAAGCTGTTGGAGTAGAATTTACGGTTACATCTTATTTGTTTAACTGTAAAAGGGTGGGACCTAGTTGCTAATCTAGTATCTCGTGTAAATTCGTGCTTGGGCGGCACCAGTGATCTAAGCTCATCGGAGCAGAAGCCATGAAAGTACTTGTAGAAGAGGCACAGGAAAGCTACATCACGCCGGTGTGAGAGCGGCTGCAGCCGGTCTGCCAAGTTAGTATCAACCACGATACAGATCCTCCTTTGTATTTTGTCAAGAAGCCCAAGGAGAGCAGCAGGGGCACCCGACCAGATATGGCAGCAATATTCAATACACGGGCGGATGGTAGATTTGTATATGTGCAGAATAGTTTCAGGTGGGAAAAATTTCCGGGCCCTGCACAGAGAGCCGACTTTCATAGCAGCAGATTTGGCAATGGATTCAATATAGTCATTCCATTTGAGGTCCGCCGAGAGTGTAAGGCCAAGGAGGCGTAGTATTTTACTCTCTGGGAGGCTAGCCTGCCCCATGCTAATGGGAGGTAGATGCGATAGTCTCGATAAGAAATATGCTTTAAAAATATATTCAAGGTTTGGCGTGAAAAATCAATTACTTAACAGATTGAAAAGAACCAATCAAATTTAGCCAGGAATTGACCTTGCTCATAACTTTTTTCCACTTATAACTTGCAAAATATTAAAATAAATAAACAAGTGTGTCTAAATGATAAACTCAGTCTTACAATATGATTAGACAAACTTCGGAATTTCTATTTTCGAAGATACTATTATTAGTAGCAGTTGAAATAACTAATAATAATAATAATAGTCGTGGTAGCTTTTTTAGAGATATATTAGCTATTTATGTGTCATTTAATACTGAAATTTAATTTTCTTGTGAGCAGTATTATTTAATTTACAAAACATAATTTTTGGTATTTTATTTTTAACAAAAATATATTGCTAGTAATTTTTGTTTTTGTTTATTCTTAAACATTTATAGATTTACTGTTTTGTTAATTATTTTTATAGAGTATTGACGCTAGTTTAAGGAGTAAGCTACACCATTTTGAAAATTAATTGAAACAAATGTTTTAGTTTCATTTCTTTCCATATACGTTCAGTTTTAGATCCACTGGAGTTCCAGGGTGTAATCGATTAATACTTTTTCCTCAGATTAGATCATTTGAAGTGGTAGACAGTAATATGAATCTGTTTTTCGGCGTGTATAATGAAAGTTGTTTGGCTTTGAAAAATATTGCGTCATCCGTGATTATATTAGATTTTTAACACATCCAAACTCTATTATCTGTAGTGTCGATAATTTTACTACCTCCATTATCTGCGATAGATGTTACTCAAGGAAGCGTATACGTGATTAGAGAAAGTCTGAAACATTCTATGAAGAAATTATTCGTTTTGCCTCAATTAATTTGACCAGAGTTGAGAACCAAACAAGTTTTACCATCGCTACTCAGATTAGGGATATGCGTTGTGGTGCATTGGATATCGGCTCGGAACGAGAAATCGGGGAGCCGAGTTCGAATTCCAGCTGAATTCATTGCATTCACTTACGCGCAAATACCCTTGGGAAAGGTATCAATCCGTCTCTTCCTTCCAGTTATGGGTTAAATAACAGGACAGATTGGGTTCTAGAGCCTTGGTCAGCAACGAGTCTACCGCAGAAAGCAATGGCAACCTACTCCGGGATAATATTCTGCCTAGTCAGTCATGTCTCTTTTGAGACATGATCGCCCAAGCGTGTATCACGTATGGCACTTAACTGACTGACTCAGATTTGACTAGGAAACATCAGTAATTAATAGGTATGTCTAAGCTTAAAAAAACAAAACTGATGAGAGACTTTGCTGCTAGATATAGTTTAAATTCATAGCCAGGATGGTAGTAGTAGTACTACCAATGATAATATTAGTATTATCTCCTGTAGTATATTCTCGCATAATTTATTACTATAGAGGAAATAATCTAATTAGGCTGCTTCCCAAAGGTAGGATTAATGATACGTTCATTGCAATTTTACGTTGAAGAATCCTTCACGAGTGCCGTAACAGGTAATATAGGTCCTGCGTTTTGTTTTCGTTTAATGCTATATATATATATATGTGTGTGTGTGTGGAAAAAGTTTTCGCGTGATGAATTTTCCCCTTTAAGGATTCTTCTAGCTAAAGCTAAATTCCTAACATGCGCATGAACACGAAGAAATGTCACTGTAATTTTCTAATTTAAATTTTATTTTATTTTATTTTCTAAATAAAAGTATCGGGTATGTAGTGTAGCCTATTTTAGTTTAAATAAAATATTAAATAATTTAGAAATATTTTCCAATTCATATTAATTTTTTATCAAATTTTTCTTCACATGCAAATTAATATATCATTTTAAGTTATGATATATTCATGTATGAAATTAGTTAAATTTTGAAACATATTGTCACTTCTTGCTGTGAACATCAGTGCCCAGATTTATATTTGCATACATTTGCATATATTTGCATATGTCTTTAATATTGTGCGCTTTTACATTTTACTTTGTTACCAAACATATAACACACCATATATATATATATATATATATATATATATTACCGGCCATAATTATTAGGCCACCCCAGTTTAAAAAAAGAAAAGATTTATTTCATTATATTTTTAGTATTTATTGTCAAGTAGATAATTCTAAATGAAAATAGAATGATTCTTTAATTTAATACTGCAGAATAACATGTGCATCAAGTGAACTGATATGGTGATTTTCTTTTTTTTTTTTTTTTGCTCTCTTCCCCATGCTAGTTTCTTTTCCTTATTGGCTGGTAGAAGCAAAGGCTTCCTGGCTACTTTGTAAAATTTTGCAATATAATTATTTTATTTTCATTTAGAATTATCCACTTGCCAATAAATACTAAAAGTAGTATTAAATAAAAAAAACTGGGGTGGCCTAATTATTATGGCCGGTAGAATATATATATATATATATATATATATATAAAATTTTATTTCAATAACCTTCTATCTGCTATTTTTGAGTGTTTATCAAATACATTTTAACAATTTTTTGCTTCATTTCGTTTCATTTCTAATAAAGATTTCCTTTTTTATTATATCATTAATGTTAATTTTGTTAATATAATAAAACTGCCTTAAATGTGTTCTAGGAAGATGAAAAGATAGTCCTTCGAATGAATTATTAAAATCTGAACGTCAAAATTCTGATAAACGATGAATATAATCAGAAATATAATCACAAGAGAAAACGGAAGGAAATACATTTGCAAAGAAAGAGTTGTTTTCAAAACAGACTGATAGCTCGAAGATAGTCAAATGATAAAAGTCTTTAACTTTTCAGGTTTGAACAATGTTTGAATAATTATCTGGAGAGGTGAAGATGACGGTAGGAAATTATGAAGGCGTGTTGTTTTCTTAGTAAAGGACTAAAAGAAGTGAATTCTTTTAACTTTGCATTCTTTCGTATTTTCAATTTTTTTAATATATAAAGGCTTTTATCATCTTATTATTAACCGCATTGTATTTTAACATTGCTTCTGTGTGTTTAAGAAGAAAATTAAGACGTATCTTTTGAGATAATTTGAACAAGAAACACAGAAGACATTGAACAAGGTTGTTTATTTCAAATAAATATGCAACTTTTACTGCAAATAACTGCAAGAAACTAGAATAAACAACACCCAAGCCTCGTTGCAGATATAGAACTTATAACAATTTTATGGGAATTCACAATACACACAGACAGAATAATCAAAGCTAATCGCCGAGACTTCGTGGCCAACTTCCTCAAAAACAGAATGTGTTTTCTTATTGACATGGCACTTCTTGCAGACTGGAATGTATTTTTGAAGATCTTTTAAAATACTTTCAAAACAAAAGTCTGTTGAAGTGGAAATCTGAATATGTGGTTCAATAGAATGCAAATAAATCCAGTTGTAGTTGAAGCACTCGGATAGATTAGAAAAGATATCGATAGACTCATTGATAGCCTATGTCTTAAAGGAATACAAAATTGTACAGTGAAAATGCCACAATAACAGGATGAGTTTAAATTTCTGGTCAGGACTTGGAATGAAATGATTATACAAAAATAGGTAATAATAATAATAATAATAATAATAATAATAATAATAATAATAATAAACCAAAGACTGATAGAGGCAACTATTTGAATCCACAATGGTTGCAAAAAATAGTTTGAAATCTGAATCCGAATCAAAGTTTTACCAGGGATTTTTAAGATAACAACCGGCGCATAATTTCTTATCAGGAGCATATTTTAAAAACTCGAGTATTCTCAAATTGACTTATGATCAAACACTCAATAATTTCCAGTTTATTGTGTTACATTCCGCTGTAACTACATCACCAAACCATAAAGGTGACAATGTATATTGTCATAAAAGACTTCAAAGAACATGGTCATATTGTATAAAAAATTCATTTCAGGAAACAATTTGATAAAAATCTCCAAATATAAAAATTACAAGATGTATTTAAACACAAAAATAGTTTCATTAGTACTAGCGACAATAGAAACAATTTAAGCGAATATATAAAAACACAAAACAAAAATGTAGTTCTATTGAAGGATATTGAGAATTGAATATGAGCCACGATATTTATTTTTGAAAATGGAAAAAAATACATCTGAAAGAGACAGTTGAAATTTGTAGAACACATATTAACAAAGAAGGCCTGCACAAATTAAAGGGCAGACGAAAACGACACACAACAGACGAAAACAAATCACAACACACAACAGCGCGTAATCTACCTTAAAGTGTTGTTTAAATGGATGGCAAAACAGCGTTTGGAAAAGATAAAAAAAAGAGACAAAATTTATTAACAGCTCCAAGAAGAGGAAATCATGAAAATTCATGATCTTCAAAGTCTTGAAGAGACGCGGTGCTTAGAAAGAGAAGAATTTAAATACTAATACAACTCTACCATTTGTAGCGAAAAGAGAAAAGATTTAAATAGCTGTCGATAAACATACTTAATTTCCAGTAAATCCATCCTAATTTGAAATGTTTAAGTTAATGAGTGCTATTTATCATCATGACTGATCATCGTTCTCGGTAACTTCCTATTTCTCATTAATGCTTGTCTACATTCTATCAATCTCAGTCCATGTTTTGTCACCGATTTACACAAGCCTGTTAGACAAGTTTTTCGACTAACTTTTTGCTTTCTCTATGTCAGGCGAGCGTCAAACATAAGATTTTAATTAAAAAATTTAAAACTTTGTTCATATTAAATATTTTTTTATTAAGTCAGTTTAAACACAGCAACAATTATTTTGAGGTTAAAGAGTGGAATTATGGAACACAAATTTTAAGTTCTACTTAAAGAATTTGTAAAAGCTTTTAGTAAATAGATATTATATTCTGAAATCTTAATAATAATTTATCTTTGGCAGGAAAAGGCAGGAAATTTATATGGTTATTCATTGTAGCACATATCCAGATGTCAATAAATTGATACCTCATGCTCCAATGCTTCACTTTTCAGTATATATCACAATAATTTCATTTGTTTCTTTAGGCTTTTCTCGTCGCCTCACGTTACTTTTATAGACTCAGTTTTCTGGTGCCTGATCGCATAATTAGCAAACGTTTTTTCAAACTAATATACTCAATAATTCTCCAAGAAATAATTTATTTCGCTATGATTTCAGATGAAACTATTGGAACAAAATTCACCTTTAGTTTGCATATAACCGGAACGTCGTTGCTTCAACAGTCTGCACTTGGATAAGTTTTACAATAAAGACATCCATTTTTTAATTTCTTGTTTATTATTATATAATCAATCTGTTTTATTTTTATTTTTTATTTTTTATTTTGGTCACATTCTGGTTTTCTTCATTTCCATAAGAGTCTTGGTTGTTCTTGGAACCAGGTGTTAGATATTAACTGGTCATTCGCGGTGAATCGTTGGAGCTATTTTTTCCTAGTCCATTGTGGTTCCCTAACCCGAAGTTGTCAAATATTACCCCTTCTCTCTCCTTAGCTACTTTAGCATTCAGGACTCTCATGATAATGTAAATTTCTTGGTTTGTCTCTTACTCAAAAAAATTATTCTATCTCTCCGACACACACACACACACACACACACACACATATATATATGAATTGAGTACTCTCGGTGACTAGCGTGTGCATACACCGCTTATATATAACACTCTAAAATTTCCCATCTCTCATTCAATGGCTTAGGGAGAAGGAATTCGGACTGACGCCAAATCTGTCTAATTTCGATCCTGACTGGAAGCAAGTGGATGTCTAGCTACACAGATATGCTGTGATACAGCGAATCAAGATTTATATGGATTTCAAAAAAAAAAAAATATATATATATATATAAATTAATAACAGTATGTATAATAATTATAAGAATTCGCCGACATTCCACGACAGTAAAATAACCGTTAACTTTTTATTTTATAAACACTTAAATGCGTACGGAAAAAGAAAGAGCAACGAACGACTGTTTCGTGAGGGGTAGGCTTTAATGTTTGCTAATAAAATATTAAAGGAATTTTTCGGAAAGTGAGTCAAGTCAAAAATAATGTCAGAGAAAATTCATTTACGTCAGAAAAGCAAGAAAAAACTACACGAGAACAGATATACAAATCCGAAATACTCTCGTGAACTCCGAGACAAGCATGAATCTACTATGATAAAAAAAACGCAAAAACATCAATTCTTCCAATAATCAATAAATGCCAATAGGAAAAATAATTCCTGATTGATCAGGTCGACTGCAGAAAGAAGCCATATTGTTTTGTACAGATTTGATATATTCATTCCTTCACTCATTTTTTCTTTCTTTTATTTCCTCATTTATTCAACTAATTTAACAAAGTTCATATCTATTTATCTGGGAGAATTAATTTTGCCTATCTCTCTATTTCTCTATCTATCTACGTCAGTCTACAAATTTATCTGTGTATCTATCTATATATCTACCTATCTACGTCAGTCTGTACAAATCTATCTATCTATCTAGCTAGCTAGCTAGCTACGTCAGTCTGTACAAATTTATCTATCTAGCTAGCTAGCTAGCTACGTCAGTCTGTACAAATTTATCTATCTATCTATCTATCTATTTACGTAAGTCTGTACAAATTTATCTGTGTATCTATCTATCTATCTATCTATCTATCTACGTCAGTCTGTACAAATCTATCTGTGTATCTATCTAGCTATCTATCTATGTCAGTCAGGACAGACTATATATCTTTGACTGCTCATGCCTATATTTTCTCATATCTAACTAGTACACACTCTCTTTCGCTTTTTCTCTATTTATCTATATGTCGCTTTCTATTATCTTTAGCATAAACTCAATAGAAAAAATAGTTAAATTAAGTCTCACGAGAAATGATCGATCCCATTTTTATCTGCACCTTTTCCTAACGTCTCATATCTAAACCAAATATCTAGATATTTTCAAACGACGAAAGGTCGACAGAGTAGAGAGCAGGGGAGTGAACTCTTGTTCAATGCAATCGACGCGAACTACATTATGACATGTGCAGGTTATTGGGGAGAAAAATTATAGGTAAATCTCATCAACATATTTAATTCCCAAGGGGTATTTTTTACACTGATTGTCAATGTTAGTGGAGGTATCAAATGATTATGTCAGAAATATTCCACATATGACAAATGACAAATATTTTTTTTAAAATGACTAGACTTTAATGTTTTATAGATAACACCACCTTGTCATCAAGTCAGAAAATTGTAAAAAAAAAAACGCTGATATTCGCTATCTGAATGTTATATTCTTATTAAACTGATTACTTTAACAAATATAAAATTCTACAACAATATATAGACGTACCGATTTCATTTACAGTCAGGCCACGTATAAATACTTTAATAGATTTCATCATACCGAAGTGAGAAAAAGAACGTTTCAAAATGTCTTATAAAGAAAATACAAAAATCAAAGAAAACATTTTTAGAGTTTGATAAGACAAATATTATTTTCATTCACATGTCTATCGCATCTCAGTACAGCACGGCAAATACAAGATATTGATAAATAAAAATATTTTTGCCGAAGCGGAAAGAAAATACAGATATTTGGTAAATTCTTGCTAAGAAGAGTTTGAATATGCATAGATTTTAGAAAATTTAGAAAATATATCTTTATGAATATTTAGAATGGTATCATGACGAACATGAAAGGAAAATATTTTTCAAATGATGCCAGAGTAAAAATAAACTTTGGACACATATATATAAACAGTGTCGTCATGAGATTCAATATTGTATGATGACTGTCGGTGTCACATTCTAACGCAATCTTCATAAGAATATATATATATATATATATATATATAGAGAGAGAGAGAGAGAGAGAAACAAGGATATAATGGCGAAAATTTTAACAATCTTTTATCCTATAAATATGTAGAGGGGTCGTCAAAGCAGGTGCCGTTAACCCAGCAAGGAGTTAAAGTAATACGATCGAATCAAGGACAAGGAATACGACGATTTATAAATTCAAGCCAAATTTTATTTACAAAATCTGGCAAACGTAAGTACAGAATGTTCTGCTTGGTAGTTTCAAGGGCGGTAGAACAGTGGCTGGCAGGGCAGGGCAGAGCAGTGCAGAGGTAATGCTGGTTGCTACAGGTTCTGCTTGGTAGTTCCAGGAAAGACTGTTGCTGGTGGCTGCTGCTCTCGCTGGTGGCTGCTGTTGGAGACAGTTAGCCCTTAGAAGGGCTGTAACATATGTAATCAGAGAAGTCCTGAGAAGGACTGTACCATATGTAAACGGTTAGTTCTGCTGGTGGCTGCTCCAGGTGGCGGCTGCTGCTATGATCAGCGACAAGAGTCGACTAGGCGCAGGTGGTCGTGGGAGCCCAGGTGATTTGGTGGAAAAAATCGGTCATGTTTTTCTCAACCGTGATCAGCAACGTTGCCCAGTTAAAAATGTCATTTGTTTGTGTATTAACATTTTCTTTCCACTTTTGAATGTACACAGGGGTTTTATCTGAACGCCATGTGTATTAGTTTCGGGTCATTGCTTTTAGGTACGAGTGCTTGTGTGTGTTTATATTTCGTTTTGTTGCTGTTTTTCTGTGTTTTGCCATTTGGAAACGCTGAATCACCGGAAATTAATGGCTTCGCTCTGATTTCCGTGGTGACGTTTGAGTAGCCGGCAGTAACTTCCGGCCGGGTGTGATAAATATATCTGCGTGCGTACGCGCGTGAACTAGAGATCAAATATAGATCGGCATTCAAATTTGATAAAAATATAAAGAAACAAGAAACGTTTATCAATGTAACATGTTTCACTTTTACTAAACTTCGTCAGAGAAAACTGACAGAATGACACATTAGTAGCATTTACAATTTTGCTTTGTTCATAACTCATCAGTCAGTTATATATCACGTGTATTAAACCGTAGATAATTCTATATGTATGTAATGTTGTAAAAACGTTCTAGTACGTATAATTAGATATCGGATGATAATGTTTTTTTTTAATCATATCACCCCAAGCAAGGCAGTCCACTGCCACTATAGCGCAGGGGGTTACATAGAGCTATTGGGTATAGGAAATGTCAGAGAGAGGGTGATAGACGAGTTAGGAGGTACGTAGGAAGAGTGTTGGAGGGAATGGGTGTGAGTTAGTGTGTTAGGGGTGTCTATTGACCTTACATTTAAAGTCCTGGAGGTTGTAGCTGTCGGGGAAACAATCATGCGGAAGGAATTCCACAGGCGGGAAATGCGAGAAAAGAAGCTGTTGGAGTAAAAATTGCGGTTACATTTCATCGGTTTCACTGTAAAGGGGTGGGACCTAGTTGCCAATCTAGTATCTCGTGCTAATTCACACCTCGGGGGCACCAGTGATTTAAGTTCATCCGAGCAGAAGCCGTGAAAGTACTTATCGAAGAGGCACAGGGAAGCAACGTCACACCGGTGAGAGAGTGACTGCACAAAGACGCAGATACCAATCCTACTGCGGGTTTAGGGATCTTCTACGGCCCTGTCCATATCTCCTGGAATCTCCTCCATGCTCTTGAGACTGTGCTGGGAGATACAGCAAACCTTCTTGCAACGGCACGTATTGATGTGCCATCCTGGAGGAGTTGCAATACTTGTGCAACCTCTATAGCGTCCAGGTACCGCACCAGGCTTTCAACAGTGATATTGATCCAAGACAAATGAAAAACTACAGAATTAGAAAGTCAGTCAGTAAAATATCAGCCAAAAGAGATGAGAAGGGGTATGTATCAGTGGTCTCAATTATTCCTGTTTTGGGGGTGTCTCATTGTTGACACTTTAAAGAACCTGTTGTTGATTTCATTAACAACAAAGCTGCTGAAGTTGATTAACAACCCCCTCTGGTACTTAACCGACGAGATCAATATCCCAAAGGTTTGGCTGATAAGTTGCTATATTCTGAGTAAAAAAGTGTTCCTCGAATTTTTTGGAGCAGTTTATATTTATTGTCTTCATTTAGGTATTTTCTAGATATTATCGTAAGGTCGTTGAATAAATCCTATGATTAGCCCAGACTTAATTCTTTGGCGTTTTTTGTCCCAACATCAGCAACTATTATTTGTACCATCCCAGAAAATAGTTGCAGTATAATAGACGTTGTGTATACTGAAGAATTCAAACTTGCTGCAATGTAGATAAACCGAAACCATATCAGATGTGAGTACACAAGAAATAGTAGCAAGTAATTATGAATGCACATATGATATAGCCTTGGTTGGCAACCAGCATACTGTAGAATAAAAATAGAAATCTACTGCGGAAGAAACTGCCTAATCAGTCATGGTTCGAAAAAGATTTAATTGCCCAAGCGTGCATCACGTATGGCATGACTGACTGATAAATATGATTGTATGGATAGACAAATGTTTACTGCCTTCCTATTTCATTTCAAAGGCATTATTGTTACTTATATATGCTAACTTGCAGTACAGCCCGGCGTTGCTCGGGTGTAATGAAAGCATTAAAACTAATTCATGGTCCTGGAGACTCTTTGGACGTTGGCACGAAGGATTAAAAGGGAGAGTTTTTTCCAGTTAAAGCGAAACCGTAGACTGAAAGAAAAATGAATGGATGTAAGTCAAATTTTGATTTCCTGCTATCGATATCAAATAAGTTTTTTTCATCGTAAACTGAATTTTGAAAGCTAAATAAGTCCTCTGAGTAAATAGTATTATGGACGAGGCTAAGAACTACAATTATACCTACTTGGTGACAAACCCGAAGCAAAAACTAAAATAAAAGGGCTGAAAAAATACAGACATACAGGCAGATAAACAGACACACACACAAACATCTTACCTTTTATATATATATATATATATATATATATATATATATATATATATATATATATAAAATCGATTTTCTGCATTATTGTAAGAACTGCAACCTTGAAACTTCTGAATATCGTTTCTTATGTCTTTGTCTATGAGTGTATCAAATTTGATTAAAATCGGACCACTCCTTCTATAACCAGATTTTTTCGATTTTCGATATTTGTCGGGAGTACCTGGACACAAACCCTGGCAGATGCTTATAGTACAACTGTGTAAATTTTCAAGAAAATCGGTTCAGCCGTTTTGGAGTCTATAGGTAACGGATACACAGACACACACACACACACACACAGACAAAGTTCCATTTATAAATAAGTTTAGATATGACTCTATTCATTGATTTAATAATAATAATAATAAAAAAACGTCCGTTATAATCTTAAGCGTTTCTATCAGGAAGATTCTACGAAGGATAAATAAAATAAACATGCCAACATCGGTTAAGAGATCACTTCTTAATCGGATTTAAGCGAAATGTATCAAATCGATTAAACGTATTTATAATTCTTTCAACTTGCATCATGTATGATTCTAAACTTGTATCGGTTTTACACTCTAGGGAAACAATAATCTGCTCCCAGTTTTTTAGAAACTAAAACCAAAAACAACTGATCTTTTAATATATCATGCTAGTTATTCTTTTCATGCCAACTCTATCTCATCAATGGTGTCCTTAAAAGTGTATTTATCACTTTCTCTCTTTCAGTCTCATATATATATATATATATATATGACACCATTTTAAGGACACCATTGATGAGATAGAGTTGGCATGAATAGAATATATATATATATATATATATATATATATATATATATATAATGTAAATAAATTAGAAGAATTTAAAAATTAATTGCTGATAATTTATTTCGTGAATATTTTCAAAATATTTTTTAGGAAAATCATATTTCTTTTAAAAAATATTCATCTCGTCAGACTGAATTTTATTTTTTACAAATGAATGGGTTGAATTTATCCAGACGAAGAAAGAGAGTGAAGAGAAAGAAAGAAAGCTTTTTTATTGATAGGAAAGTAAGTTATACAATATTAATTTTTAATCGCGTGTGTCAAATTTAATATTTTTTATTTCCATCACAGACGGTAAGATGATCTGGGATTAAATTATCAATTACATATTCTCAAACACAGGTCAGCAAACTTAGGAGCTGTATTTTAACAATAAGAATTGAATCGTTATCTTTTATATCAATGTCGACAGCAATAATAATATCTTCATCTTATAAATATAATCATTTTGGTTTCCTAAAACATTATGACTATCAAGTATGATAATAAACTTAATGTTGATAAAAGTATTACCAAAATAAAATTTAGAAGTTTAAATAAAAAACCGAGTGTATTATTGTTGACAAATATATATTTTTCAAATATATATATGTATATACATACATACATACATATTGTCATCCGCAGACAGATCTGTTTCGCTGTATCACAGCTCATCAGTACGGTTAGACTCCGATTGCTACACAACCCAGGCTCGAAACCCGACCGACTTGGCGTCAGTAGGCGACTCTATCCCTGGGCCATGGGGCGTTCGGTGGAAGAAGGCTGTCTTTTTAGCGCATATCATATTACACGCCCAATAGCTAGAGTGCTCAAATTCATTTTTACTGAATGAGCGATGCGTACACGCTAGAGTGGCTACTGTTTTTCAAAGTTTACCTTTCTTCTAGAGTGCACAATCAGGGTGTGAGAGCGTAAATATATATATATATATATATATATATATATATATATATATATATATAAGAAAATTATAATAATAAAATAAATAATCAAAATATAATAATAAAATAAATAATCAAAATATAATAATAACAACAATAATAATAATAATAATATTAATTATCAATACTATTAAAAATTAAATAATTATTAATACTTATTTAAAATAACTAATAAACAATTTATTATAATGCTAAAAAGAAAAATCTTTAACGTGGTGCTGTTTTAAGTTACGTAAATATATAACTATTTGCATATTAATTTTTACTTGCACACCCATATATATATAATATATATATATATATATATATATATATATATATATGAACAAAAACTTATAACTATACTCGTTTCGAAAAACCCTCCGCGTATGTACGTGGAAGGAAAAATGTTTGTAACAAAAAGAAAGATCTAAGCACATGAACATGAGCCAAAGGGATTCAGGCCGAGCCAGCACCTAGCCCAATAAAAAAACCCGAAACGAGATATCAACTAACAAAAAAGCGCTCAATACTTAAGCAGAGCAGAATAAGTAAATTAAACCTAGTGAGCCAACAAACCTACCAAGGTTTCACCTAAGCGGATCTTCAGGGAACTCTGGCTGAAGAGGAAATTAACAACGACAAGATGAAGGTAACACAATAACCCACGTGACCAAAAAAAAAAAAAAAAAATGGAAGACACTAAATAGAAATAGGAGGGGAACTTTATTTAGAAACCAAATATCTAAACATTAAAATAAAATAAAAATTATAAACACTAACTTAGCGAAAAACCTACCAACGACAACTCATGAAAATAAGTGAATAGGAAAACCTACCAAACATACATAATCCAAAAGCCAAGATTTCCTATGTCTACACTTATTAAGTATTTCTGTTTTAGAATTCAATAAACTACTTGTGGGTTTAAACGACACTATTACAAGTTTTTCCTCCATACACAACCTGCAAAACTTCTGGCCAACTTTAAAATTAGTAGGGCATTTTAATATTTGCCATTTTAAAATGGGGTCTATATTCAGTTTTTGTTAAATAGACCACACCTCAGTAGAAGGTGTGGTGCTGTGTTTATATTTTTCATTGTTAAATCTACTAGTGTGGTTATAGTGTCTTTTTTTAAAACTATCTTGGGTAGCACCTAAGTATGTTTTGGGTTCCGTATCTTCTACGCTTTTATAAACTTTAACCCGGTAAATGAAACAATTTTGCTGGCATTTACCCTGTAGCGGACAGTTGTTCTTAATTCTACAATTACAGCTAGTTATAACTACATTAGTTTCATCCGTAATCTTTTTCGTAATCAATCCACTAACAATTTTACCAATATTTGGCATATAACAATAGCTGAGTTATTTTTATTAAATATTTTGTATAACTCATTTTCCTTACCAAAATTTTGCTTTAATAAACTGAAAATATTTTACGAATTGTGGTTATTACAGCTAAAATACAACGGGGATTAAACCAAAGGTTGTTCTTACTTCTGTTTTTACGACTGCCTCTTTTAATATCGGTATATATCAAACTATCTGTATGTCCACATTTAAATAGAGTGGGAGGATTTTTTTTCTTCCACGAAGTAATGGTTTCACCAAAAAGGGTAAATTAAATTTCAATTCTCTTTGTATGCACAGGGCAGGCTTCCGCATATTAATGACAACGGATTCAAAAATATCAAGATGAAGTTTATTCCGTGCCGTATATATAAATGTATACACCAAAGAACACATATTAATATTTTTAACTACCTCAGTTTTCGATTGCTATTCCATTTTTGTGTTTTGATATAAATTAAATTATACCCTAAATGAATGAAAAGAAATTCATATAAAATTCATAATTTATAAAATGTATACCAACGCTTGTTCTAAAAATAAAATATTAAATTTAAAACGGTCAGTTAGGGTATGAAACTCCGAGCCGTGCCTTGAAAAAAGAATATATATATATATATATATAGTCATCTGTAGACAAATCTGTTTAGCTGTATCACAGCTCATCACTACGGTAAAGACATACGATTGTTTTTAGCCAGGTTTGAATCCCGACCGAATTGACTTCAGATATGGGCGCTCGGTAGAAGAAGGCAGCCTTTTAGCGAATTATATACAATGTATAGAATAATATATATGTGTGTGTCTGTGTATTTTATAGCCTTTTCCCCACAATTCGAAGATAGCTGAGAGAAAGTGAACTTCTGCATACACTTTATAATCAAATATCAGATTTGACGGTAGCCTATAAAATCTATTCTCTCATTCTTCAGTAAGTTAAAAAAAAAGGAACCACCCTCTTATTAACATAATGCCAAATAGTGGATTTCTCTTCTTGCAATTAGTAGCACTACATTTTTTTTTAAAAAAAAGACGAACTCTTTAAGCAAGTATTGACTAAACAGTCTTGAAAATGATGCAGCTAACAGATAAAAAGATATAAAAATTTGACAATTAGAGTTCCCGTTTCTTGAAATCGACACTTTCACGAATAAAATTATTCGCAATAAAATATTGGATAAATAAATAAATAAAATCAATATATCGTCGTTAACTTGTTATTTTTTTTAAAACATTTTCCTTGATTCTTAAAATAGTTTACTCAACACTTATTTGTTCCCTATTCAGTTCTCTTCCATATATTTTTCACTTTCCCAGAATTTTTCAAAAATAAAAATAAATTCATTTCATGCATAAAAGTATTCACGTCTGTGACTGCATTTCTTTTAGGTTTCCAACAAAAGTTAAAACCACACTTGATCGAAACACCGAATAAAAAATGTTCTTGGTAATTTTAATCAATAATCTCTGAAAAACGATATATAGATATTCTATAAGCAAGAAAAATAAACTAATAACAACGGTCAAAAGATTTAACACGCTACGTATTCGTTTCATTCATCGATGTATTGAATTTTGTTACTTGACTTTTGTGCTTCCATTACAATCACGCATTTTTAGCTAAAACGTTCTTCAGGCGTTAATTAAATCTAGAAGTATTATCAATAAATGTGCTTTGTCAGGAGAGGAAACAGCAGAAAATAATATTGGATGATTGTCTTTCAATGAGAATGACTTTAACAAATAGGGGACGACAGTGATTGCGATCTTACATGCGAATTCGTCTCTTTTTCGAGTATCAGGTCAATTTCGATCTGAACAAATAAAGAGATCGAATCTCACTTGTGCCCACATATCCAACCACGCACGCACGCACACATTACATATGTAATGTCAAGTGCGTGAATGGGATGATAATCAGTCAAGATTTACCTAATATAAAATGTTAAGTATTAGACCTGTATAGAGAGCTCAATAAATGTTATCCAGAGCAATATGATATCAATAAAGGAGAAATCAACACCTCATTTAAAGTGATTATAAAATGTTATTCAGTTCTATGAAATAAATTAATTTATTTGATCAGATCACACTATATTAGTACTATTCGGTACAAATATTTTCCCAGAATGGGATGAAAGATTTTGTTATTGTTGTTTTATAAATAAGAATTGTACTTCTCTAAAGAAAGAGAAAAGAAAAAGATGCATAACGAGTACAATGTGAAGAGGAAAATAAAAAGGAAAAATTGAGAAAATGTAGCGAGTGAAGAAAGGGGAGGAACAATGGAAACAGCCAAGAGAGAGAAAATTTAAATTTCGGTAAGCTTTGAAGTGCAAACAGATCTACACATAGGATACATGGTTTCAATTTAAATCTTTTGGCATTTTTTTAAAGGAATGACGTCAAATACAAAAACAGAAAAAATATTCATAAGATTTAAGATAAAGGATATTTAAAAAAAATAACACAAATATATAAATTCATTAGACCTAATATAATGAATTGTTAAAAAGACAAATAAATTTAAATTTAAATTTAAATTAATATTAAATTAAAATATATTTAATTAAAATAAAATTAAATTAGAGAAATATAAAATATTATATTATAAAAATAAAAGAAAATAAATAAAATATATTATAAAAATAATAATCATTACAAATATAAAATATATAGCAAAATAATATAAAATTGTAATGAAAATAATAATATAATAAATATTAAAAAAATGTTTTTGTTATTTAATCCAGCTTGATTTTAATATTCAAGAGTTATATATTTTGATATGAGTAGACAAACCGCTTTATTTTAAGATAATTTATTTCTCTTACAGACCTGCATAAAAATTCAAAAAACATTTAAGTAATTAAAATACCATTAGTACATACTCGAATTTTAGTAGAGCTGAAATTAAAAATGACATTTGAAGTATATATTTGCTTAAACATTATTTTTAAACAGAGTATCTACTCGTTTTGAGTAGATACTCTGATTTTTATACTTAAACATATATCTATCTATCTATCTATATATATATATATATATATATATATATATATATATAAGAATCAGTATAATAAAAAATATCCAATTGGTGGTCAATTTTAGTCTTTATTTTAACCTGAAATTAAAGCAAAAATATGATGTTTAAAACGGCTCATAATTAAACATCATGGTCGTTTATTTTCTGTTATATTTCACAATATATGTTTAGAAAACATCTGCTGCCTATATATATATATATATATATATATATATATATATATATATATATATATATATATGGGGATTTAGTCAGCAAACTTTCCTTTTAAACATGTCAGATTAAATAAATTGCAAACAATATGTTTGCTTATTTTTAATAAAATCCGTTCCTACCCTCGGATAATCTTTCGCGGATTAGAATAAAAAGATGTCAGATATGAGCTGTAAAAGAAAGCTCGGAAAGAGGTTGAAAGTACTTGGGTACCTTAAGAAATGAATGAAAATAACATATATCAACGTTATTGCATCTTTTGTTTGTAATACGGGAAAGATTATCCGTGAGTATGAACGGATTTTATTAAAAATAAGCAAACATATTGTTTGTAATTTATTTAATCACACACACACACACACACACACACACACACACACACACACACATATATATATATATATATATATATATAAAAGATGTGTCCGTTATTTGTCTGATTGTGTCATATCTTTTGTGTCATTTACTCCATGTAATACTACTTATTCTTTAATAATGTATTATCAATGTTTCACTACTTGACTTTGTATGCATTTGTAGTTATATATATATATATATTATTAACACCTAACAGTTAATAAAAATTAATTTATATAATTAATCTTATTAAAAATGTGTTTGGAAATAAGTCTTCTGCGTAACATGAGGTTGCGTTACACAATTCTAACATGTCCGGTACATTTTAGTTTCAATTTCTAATACAAGCCAAGTATTTCCAAACGTGTTTATATATATATATATATAATGTGTGTGTGTGTGAGTGTGTGTATGTGTGTTTCTAGTATGTTTCGTTTTTTTACTGGAAATTTCTAATTAGCTTTAAACATACTTTCAATTGTTGTTGATTTATCCTCAAATGTGTTTCTTGCCATTTTTCTTTTTCTGGTCATGTTCCATTTGGTAAACACACCAATGGTCTTGACAATCTTTTTTCAGTCTCGTATTTTCACTGCATGTTGTTATTTCACGGCGTCTTTTTTCTAATGCAGATGTTTTAAACAACACCGGAGTAACAATTTAAAACAAAGCCTAATGTACAAATTAAAAAAAGGAATGAAGACAAAAAACATGACAAGGAATGCTCGTCTGTGTCTTTTCTGAAGCAATCCCACTGTCCAGAATACTTTTAATTTAATTTAAAGGCTAACAAATGAATCGGCCGAAAGCATTTTATTATAAACAGGCTTGGAAATACTTGGCTTATATAAGAAAATGAAACTAAAATGTACCGGACATGTTAGAATTGTGTAACGCAACCTCATGTTACGCAGAAGACTTATTTCAAAAGACGTTCTCACGATTAATTATATAAAATATATTTTTATTAACTGTCAGCGGTTAATAATTAATAGAATGTGCGTTGTTGTGCAGAGGATATCGGCACGGAGCGAGAAAAAGGAGATCCAATTTCGAATTCAAGTAGAATTCGTTGCATTCACATATACACAAATACCATTGGGAAAGGAATGAATCTGTCTATTCTCTCTCCAGCTATGGGTTAATTGACCGAATAGATTTTTTCTGTAGCTTTGATGAAACTAGTTTAACGCAGAAAGTAACGGCAAACTACTACCCGAAAATCTTCTGCCCAGTCAGTCATATCTCTTTAAAAATATAATCATCAATGCGTGTATCACGTATGACAATTAACTGACTGATTAATAATCAAAATATATTCAGTTCGACAAAATCATTGGTATTTTTAAATTTCCTTCCTTTGTGTAACGCAGGTCTTCACATGAGATGTAATGAGACTTCAAGACTGGTAATATTTATTGGACTAAATTATTTCTTTTTCATGAAATAATTAAAATCGAATACTGAATGTATTAAAAATGATATAAAATATGTATAATAGTAACAAAATCTGTATTTCCTAATAAACACAAAACATGAGCTTACACTTTATTTTCCGGATATTTTTTCCATCAATAAAAAGACAATATCGTAAATATTTTAATGACGTTCACTAACCGGCAAATTACCATTTTTCAGGTTAGAATTATTTGAATTCCCCGTTCTCTGTTTGAAATAGGAATTGTTAGTTGGATATTAGAAAAGAAGCGCATGGCCGACATTTTTGTTTTTCCCACTCGAATGATGTGATTGTAATCAGGAAGTTCATCGAAGTGCGGTGAAGCATCTGACAATAATCTGTCTCAAGCGAATTACTCTGCCCATTTAAACAATAGAAAATAAACACCATATCTCTAAGTAGTGACAGACCTAGAACTGAAAATTGTTGAATAGATGAGAATATACATAAGAATACGGTCTCAGGTCTAATAGGTTTCTTTGAAAATACTTACAATCAATTTAAAACGACTATTAAGAGAAAAAGAGTTTCTCTTCTATGTGCCGCCTGCCTTCAAATGATACGCAGTCATGTCTCTCCACATCTTTCCATCTTAGCAGCTTTTCTGCATCCGCTAAAACATATTCCACTCAGTCTTCCATCCATTCAGACGAGCTCGGCTGATAAGTGACCCACTGCCTTACTCTCAATCTGTTTTACTCTCCCCGTGTGTTAAGTTTTCTAAGCACTTATTATGCATCTAAAGAATTTGAGCCGTTTTGCGTGATTCTGAGTGTGTCTTCTTTCTGTTGGCATTTAATTTGAGATTTAGTTGTTTCTTAATCGTCCTGTCTGGAATCTTCAGTTTCCTTTCGAGGAATAAATAAAAAAATATGGGAAAATATGTGTATGCATGAAGTCCTTATGTACACGCATTTATTAAAATACTAGCAGTATAACCTGGCATTGCTCGAGTGTAATGAAAGCTTTAAAACGAATCCATAAAGCTCAGAAATTTTGGACGTTGGCACGAAGAGTTAAAAAGCAATAGTTGTTTTCAGTCAAAGCGAAACTGTAGATTAAAAGAGAAAGGACTAGATGTAAGTCAAATTTTTATTTATAGTATCTATGTCAAAATAAGTTTTCCGTCGCAAACTGAATTTTGAAGGCCACATAAGTTCTCTGAACAAATGGTATCATGGCTGAGATTAAGAACTATAATTATACATAGTTAGAGCAAAACCCTAATGTAAAACAAAATTTAAAACCCGAATATAATAAAATGTTAATCGTTACTACTGTTCCAAATATGAGTTTAGGAAGGTAATTCCTAGCAATACAAAATCCAATGAAGAATCTACAATGTAATCTACCCTGACTTGGCATCTCAACGTGAATCATTTCTCACGGTCGTTAAGTGGTTTCCTTTCTTTTCTTTTCTACAATCATTTCCATGGCAATTGTTCTGACGAGGTTCCTGCTTCTAGATTCTAAACCACATAAATTTAAACGCGATAACAGACTGGCATCTAAGTTCAAATCTTTAACCGTTAAATTGTTAAATGGAGCCGCCATTTGTCATCGAACAGTTTCTTTTCTTGTACTTCCCACCTGTGGAAGTCCTTGCTGTTTACTTACTTCCTTTAAAGCTACAATTCCAAAAAATTTAAATGCAATGTCAATTGCATCTTTTATCTTTTTGAACCTCGTTCACCTTTTATCCTGTCTATAATACCCGCTGTACTTAGTATTTTCTCTCACTGTAATCACCTGTGCACTAGTGGTCCCCCCCCCCGTTTGGAGTGAAATGTTTAAAAAATAATAAATACTAGAAAACGCGATAACAGTTTGAATATAAATGTTTCGTCATCTGATGGGCTTTATCTAAACAAATGTAAGGATTTTATTTTGCAACAACTATTTATAAACAAAAATAAAATATTTACTTTTTCATGTCTTTTATTTTACGAAACGCTTGTTAATATTCATCAGTTTAGCTGAAACGTTTCGGTAAATTATGGGGGATGCTAAGTGGAGTAATTTAATTAACAAAAGCGAGTAGATTATGTTCTTTTTCGATTTTTATAATGTAATTAACATTTATATATTCGGATATTAATTTATGCATTATATGTTTTCAGAAAAAGAAGATTAGGAATTTAAACGTTTTCTTTCAATTTTATAACAAATTTATAGACATAGCTTCGGTCACATATCAAGACAGAATAGTGTGTCTCTAAAAGTTATCAAGTACTACATATAGAGTGTAGTGGAAAATTCTCGGCCTGGTCTATATCCTAATATCGGACCCAATGACCAAATAACAGAAAAAAAAATCAAATTCATACTTGGTTTCGCAAACAATTTGCTTTCATCTACTGGCATTTGGGCATTGTATAAAATTCAGAGATATTTTGATGGACAAAAGAATATTCGTTTTCATAATATATAATTTTTGCCAACACTTTACCTCAGATATAATGTATATGCTATATCTCGTTATATATATATATATATATATATATATATATATATATATAGTCATCCGCATACAGATCTGTTTCGCTGTATCACAGCTCGTCAGTAGAGTTAGACATCCGATTGTTTTAGCCAGGATTGAGACCCGACCGAACTGACGTCATTCGGTGACTCCACCTCTGAGCTATGGGCGCTCAGTAGAAGAAGGCAGACTTTTAGCGTGTTATATAACATATAAACATACGACAGTAGCTGGGAGTGTTCTAATTTATTACTGAATGAACGATGCGTAGATGCTAGAGTAACTACTGTTTTTTCAAAGCCTACTATTCTTCCAGAGTGCTTAATCGGTTTGGGAGTGTATATTCCCAAAATCTATGGAAAAGTTTGTAGGTTTTTACACACAAAAAAATTAAATGAATCCTACATAGGCAGATCACGTTTCTACAGTCTTCAATGTAGTGTATTTAATTATGTATTTAAAGATCGGGATTCTGCTACTGGACAAACCTACCCCAGTCACGTCTTATGATCTCACTTGATGGTGTTTTGGTTGCATCACAAGTCCATACACGCACATGTATTGTAACATAAGCCAATATTACCTCCACTACGTCCCTAAAGTTTTTCCGCGTCCGTGCGTACGATGGTCGGTTTAATGAGTTTTTGTTTCAGCCAATGACGCAGAATGAAACATAACAGTCTTGACGGCAAATAGTGATCTAACAGTTCTTCATTACGCCAAGACAATTTAGAACGTCTTATGTTTTTATTAGTGGTAATAAAAAAATGGTTATTTTTCTTGATATGCGTAACCAAGCAGAAACGTATTTCAACCAAACAAAAAACAGGTAGCATATTTCTTTCCTTTCCAATTTTTCCTAAAAACAAAAAAGAAAACAAAAATTTTCTATTTCGTTTATTTTTTTCTTTTATACCTTTTTACTTTTTTACAATTAAGATTCTTCCGAAATGAAACGGCTTTAAATTACAAATTAAACACAACGTCAAAAATGACGGCCGTGTAACCCTGATATAAGAGAGTTGCGGGGTCGGATAAAAAGTTATCTTATATCCGGGTTTTGTCTATTTTATATACATTACCACAGGTTCTAATTTGGGACCAGAGAAAATCTATCTTATATCCGGGTCATACTAATTTTGCATTAGTGGTGACTATATTTTCTACCTGATTAATCTAGAGGTTGTGTGTTTAGATGCAGTGGATATCAATGGATATCAGCTCGGAACGACAAATCGTTCGGATTCCCTTTGAATTTCTCGCCATTCACCTACGCACAAATACTTGGGAAATGTATTAATCTTTCTCTTCCCTCCAGTTAAATAATAGGACAGATTGGGTTCTATAGTCTTGGCTGGCAACCAGTCTACCGCAGAAAGCACTGGCAAACTTCTGCGAGATAATCTTCTGCCCAGTCATCATGTATCTTTCGAGATATGATCGCTCAATGCGTGTATCACGTATGGCACTTAACTGACTGACTAAATCTAGATAAACATCTATGCATTTAACTTTATTTGTTCTGATGAAAATAATATTTTACTTCTTCAATCATTGTAAATAAAAACATTAAACGAAAACAGTGTAGAAACAGTATGATTCTTGTGACTTTCGAATGGGAAGCTTTGTAGATAAAGCATGTTCAGTTCGCCTCGTGGCTTTCTTTAATGTTTCTTTTTACCTGCAAACACAAATATAATTAAACTTCAACATTTAATAATCAAACATGTGTTTATATTTCATAAAATACACCCACATAAACCTAGCAATATTATAAATTTTCAGGAAATAACATGTTATCGAAAATTACAAATCAGATAGTTGTAAATGTAATAAGCTCATACAATGTTGTATTCTTTATATCAGCAAAGAATCCGTCTAGCAAATAGTTTATTAAAACCTACAATGAAATATGAATCATTGAGGCATCAGCGATGTGGTTATACTGAAGGATACTGGGGATACTATGGATATATGCTTTTCAACGATGACGTTTTAAGGAAAGCATTAAAAAGGAATCTCTCTCTCCCACTCTCTCTTTCTCAACTAGAGAAGGTAAGGATTCGTAACTTTTAAATATATAAACTCAAACTTCTTTTGTAATTTCGCTTTCTCCGAATGAATTTGTCTATTTTAATATCATTCAATAATTTCCTGACATGACTAAACTTAGTCGCATTTTTTTTAATTATGCATCATTTAGTTTTCCTTAACATGCATTGAAACATATTTGACTAAGTATTTCGTGTGAGATTTTAAAAAAATATATTGTGATTTCTAATTTGTAACTCACATTGTGATTCACCTAAGCACTTTAAATCGGATTCTGAAATAACGCCGTCTATCGTCAGTTTATTGATTGTTTAAGACATTCTTTGATAGTATAGTTAATATTGAGTCCTATAGATATTCTTTGAAGTACCTAAAGTATTAAAAAAATATTGTGTCTTTCAATGTTAGCGGGAAATATGTATAAATTATTCTTTTTGGCTCCTTGAATCTTATATTTAGATCAGACGCTTTCGAGATTAATTTCTTTCGTTTGACATGTGCTCAAGTAAATCAATTATATAGCAGCAGAAAAAGGTTTTAATTTATCAGAGTCCCCAAAAGGCTGCCATTTAATACGAGGCTTCAAAAATATATTTGCTCATAAGGAAATAAGACGTAAACGCAATTCAGTTATTGCTAATATTTCTCAGACTTTTCTCACCTACATTTAACTATCTTATATTCTGTAATTTCAACTTACTCATATATAATTTACAAAGCAAAAGATCATTGACCTATGTCAAAATTAACCATCATTGTAAGAAATTACCATTGTGACTAACGGGATATATAAATGAGTAATTGCATATGATATCTTGTTGCGACTCTGTTTAAGTATCTTGGCATGTCAGTGACGAAATATTGGCTTATATCTCTGAAAAGTAGGTAAGTTCATAGACGGAGATGTATGTACAGTCAGTCAGTTAATTGCCATACTTGATACACGCTTTGTTGGTCATTATTCTTTCAATTCATAACTGACTAAGCAGAAAATTTTCCCGGAGTAGGTTGCTATTTCTTTGTGACGTAAACTGGTTGTTAATCAACTCTATATAACCGTATCCGTCGTGCTATTCATACCATATCTACATGGTGTAGAGTTAGAATAATACCTGTCCTAAAGGTGCGTTAGAGAATAAAACGAATTCGACTGGAAATCGAACACGGCTCTCCGATTTCACATTCCGAGCTGCATGTAGGTAGGCCATTCCAAAAAGCCGGAACAATATAATAAGATCTGCATATAATTAGAAATCATTACGCTATTAGGCTTTGTTCTTCAGCAAAATTTACAGAATGCTGCTAAATCGTAATTCGTCTATGTGTCCTTGTTCGATAGTAAATCTCTCCAACATCATTGTTGCATATCGACAAACAACAAACACGCATATATATAAAAATATAAGTTATATTTTTATTAATGACGGTGAACCGTGTAGCCTAGGGAACAGGGAGTGTTGAGAGAGCGCGCTTCTAAGGGTTGACGGGAGTGTCTCTCTTCACCGGCCGATCTCTGTCTGGTCTCGTCTGTCTCTCTGTCTGGTGAAATCCGTGCGCCGAGGTCTTTTTATAATCTCCAAACCGGGACTTCCGGATTTTGCCTCGCCCACGCACGCCCACGTAATTCTCAGAGACACCTGTTCTGTTTGCCTCTTGTAGCCATTTCCGCTACTGCCGGAAATAAGGTCAAACAAACATCCGTTACTTTCAACGACCGGAAACGCCCCCGCTTGCATCAGCTTCCTCGGGTGGGCCCAGATTGTTATATTACAATCATAACTCTTTTAGCCTTCAGCAAGCTTTCTCTTTTAAATATTCATTCTACTCCCTGTTCTGTCTTTCATCTGCAGACACTCATTACACTACTCACTAATTTACTCTGCCACTTTGCCTTTAATACATTATAAGAATGTCAATATTTCTAACCGTTCTTTTCTCATGATGCGAAGTAGATATTTCGTAGTGTAGTTGCTCCTTATGTAGTACCGATCTATGCAGGCGAATCCATCTTACAGACTATCCCTATTAAGATCTTTCTATCGAGAGACGAGAGTTCGACCGTCTACAACCTAAAACCACACGTAAGAATGAACTGGCAGTTGATGAAACTGTATATCTGTATGACGAACTTTCTAGATTGAATTCAACGGCTAAGGGACGTCGGTTTACCAGATGAAATCAACGGCCACCTGTCTCTTCTCGATTCGTGTCTACAAGTTGGAGGATATAGGCCCTTGTCCGAAACAAATAGGGATAGGATCCGCCAGGTCCGCTTAGTTGAAAACGCGAAAGGCATGAATAAATAAACTAAACATTATTTAAATATTTTGATAGATATTTCAGCATAAACATTGATAAATTACCATGATTTTTTAGAGTTATTGCTTTCGTAAGAGTAAGGGGTGCTTCTGTTGACTTTTCCTTCATTTGAACTGGACCATACTTTTATACAACATGAATGCATAGTATATGTTAAGGGAACCCTGATGGTGTATCCAAAAATAATTGAATAATTACTATATCATCTTTCAGAATTACTTAATATTATGATATCATAAAGTCAAAAAGAGCAACATTTTCGCGTCTTTATTTAAATTATTTTATGTAAAAATACACAGTACGGATACTTTTTACTTTTCTTTATATTTGTCTTATTATTACTGTCCAATAAACCATGTTCCATAAATATGTAGACATTTCTGTTGGTTGTATGTATTTGCAATATGTGTCTTTTCGCTATCGCTTCTAATTCCTGCTCTGCAAACGTCTACACAAGCTCGTTAGATTGGATATTCGCTGCTTTCTTTTTTTGCTCTTGCTTTCAGTGAGTCCAGTGTCAAATTATTCAAACCTTTTTTGTGATCTAGAAATTTCAGCTGTGTTTTCTATGAAATACGGGCTGAATGTTGTATGTTTCTCTTATCTACTTCCCTTCCTGAATAATTTTCACGACAGACTCTTCCTTGATCAAAAAACACACTTATCGTTGTTCTTTTTATATATATATATGCCACTAAAGCACAATTGTTTTATTTGCTAGCATTCTTACTCTTAAAATATGTAAGCACACGAGAAGGTTTTAAGAAAGATAGAACAAAGCTGGAAATATAGATAGAATCAGAAAAAGATTATTGAAGTCTAAAGAACAGATAATGAATAAATATGTTTGGAAAATTTATCAAATTCTATATTTGCAAATAGATGACAGCAGGGAGAGGAAAGAAGAGTAAAAATACAAACATTGTTAAAAGCTACAAAGGAGATCAAAAGAAGTTGTGGCGAGTCATGATCATTTGTATCCTGAAGAGAGATATGGAAGAAGAATGATTTAGTAGTAATCTATTATATCTGTAGTAAAAAAAAGAAGAAAAATAATCGTCCTAACAATTTCTAACCCAGTCAAAAGTCTTCTAACCCATTTTCTCATGATATGTTGGCAAATTAAATTATTTTATTAGATTTTAATTATTCAATTGATAATATTGTCTGCTATAAAAAAAATAATATTTTTTTAATCCGAGCTTTTAAAATGTACATGACTTGAAGAGTCAAGTAACAGCATTCTTCTATTAATGGAATCTGAATCATAAAAATGATACTATTTTTATTCATACAATTACTTACTTATTTCGCTCTATTTACATGTCTTTTGGAGGAAAACGTTTTAAAGCAAGTGCCTCGAGCAGACATCTTGTATGTGAATAAAAAGTCTAGTCAAAGAATATTGAAAAATACTGGAACAACAAAACAGTAGCAACGGCAAAAAATGTAACAATAAAGATGGTAATATCGAGACACCGAGAAAAAGAATAGGGAATATTGATTCTTGCCTGCTTGATTGACTGATTGATCTATCAGAAGTTTTTCATATAAAAACCTGATTTAATGTCCGCTAAATGCTTCATTGGAGATTGCAGTATAATTAATATCAAGCAAGCCACCCAGAGAACACGTGATGTAAATTCTTGTATGTTTTGGAATTAAGTTTTCTTTTATTCTTTAGTCTCCTGTATATTTACAATTTAGTGCGATTGTATTGAATCGACCAAAGAATTTGGTTAATAGAATCTGGTATTATATTGAATAAACGGCTAAGTCTACTGCTAGGGAAGTCAGTTCACTATGGCGGTTTAGATATTTTTGTTATGGTGAAAAGCACCTATTGCTCATATAATGGAGACTCTCTCCTATAGTCATAAGAGTTAACAGGAAGTTAACTCGAGAAGTTCTTGAACGTTCTAGAGAGTTCTATTGGAGTTCAGTAGGACTACTAGGCAGTTGATATTAGTCGGCAGTTAGCCGAATACTAAGAAGTCAGATTTCAGTGGAAGATTACCAAGTTCCTAACATTCAGGGTGCGTTAATTCGATTAGCAACCGACATAGCACGATTATAACTTTCAATGTGAAAGCTACTCTACAACAATTTTTTCATCATATCAAAAGATATCTAAACATAAATGGAACTTTGTCTGTCTATCCGTTACCTATAGACTCCGAACCGGTTTAACCGATTTTCTTGAAAATTTACACAGTTGTACTATACGAGTCTGCGAGTGTTCTTAGCTAGGTTTTGTGTCGAGGTACCCACGATAAATATCGAAAATCTATAATCGAAAAAATCGGGTTATAGAAGGAGTGGTCCGATTTTAATCAAATTTGATACACTCATAGACAAAGATATAAGAAACGATAATCAAAAGTTTTAAGATTGCAGTTCTTACAATAGTGCAGAAAATCGATAATATATATATATAAGCAGGATGTTTGTGTGTCTATCTGTTTATCTGCCTGTATTTATTTTCAGCCCTTTTATTTCAGTCTTTGCTTCGGGTTTGGCTCTAAGTAGGTATAATTGTAGTTCTTAGTCTCAGCTATGATACTGTTTACCAGAGGATATATTTAGCCTTCAAAATTCAGTTTACGACGAAAAAGACATTTGATATCGATACAAGGAAATCAAAATTTGACTTTCATCCATTCATTTTTTTTTCAGTCTACTGTTTCGCTTTAACTGGAAACAACTATTGCTTTTTAGTGTTTTGTGCCAACGTCCAAAGAGTCTGAGGTCCAGGACCATGCATTATTTTTAAAGCTTTTTTTAAACCCGAGCAACTCCGGGCTATACTGCTAGTCTTGAATATTTAAAAAGCTTATCATTCGGCCGTTCCTTAAATATTGCGACAACATTACCGACAAAATCTAAAGACAAATCTGTAACTTTATCGGTACTGAAGTAATTTCGGCTTCAGTCATATTCTCAACGCTATAACATAGCTTCTGTTTGATTTTTCTTTTAATATTTTCAGATTGGTTTGATTTACTCTTTTGTCTCTCTACTTCACAAACATAAACGCTGTAGAAGAGTTGGTAGGATTTAAGACAAGGGTGTTTCTTCTCGCCGGATTTCTTAAATGTACACAGCGAGGCGATTCTGAGACAACTTGAAATCTTGCCAGGTTTCATCTGTACCAGCTATATTTTGTAGATGACAAATTACTGATTGCTGACACGGAAAGGAAACTACAATACTTTTATAAAAACTAGAAATATGTTGAATGCATGGTCACCAACAAAAGAGAAAATGTGTCTAAAATGCTAATTACAAGTTGGGGATACTAAAATAAAGAAGCATTTACATTATTCCGACTCTTGTCTTCATCTTTTTTTGCTATTTGCAGGGTTAGTTGGAGGTAAATCATGACTTCCAATCGAGGTATTACTACTGCGCAAGGAATGAGAATTATATACCCCAGTGATGGTAATAAAGGGTTCGGTTTCCAAATTCCTAGCACCTGAAGAATGCCTGTGCGTACGACGGTCGAAATGACGTACAGATGGCAAGAAAAGTTGAAGACAATAGTCCGAATAATGTCAATACTGTAAATACTACCTCATCTCAGAAATATAGACAAATACAAAAAACAAGCAGATGCAATGCCATTTTAGATATCAGCGGACAGTTTTGCTTTATCGGAAATGAGATTAAGAAATCTATTCATACCTATACATGAATATTTTTATTTAGTTTCATATATAAATTTAATATATATATATATATATATATATATATATATATATATATATATACCCGGGATGTATTCTAACGGAGTACGGAAAGTGCGATACATTTCTAAAGCTAAGTAGAGTATTGAGGGATTGGAAAATTTCGTTGAAAATATAGAAAAGAGTACAGAAGTGTTATGTGATATCTGTCCTCCTCCATGACAATAAATGCTGGATATTCTTCAATAAGGTGAAGAAGAGGCTCGAAGCAAGAGAAATGTTGTCTAATAAAGAAGGATTCTGAGGGTTTCATAGACCAAACATGTTAGCAACGAAGAGGTTTGGGAGATAACGGAAACAAAAGGAAACGTATACTTAACATCAGTAAGATAGAGCTGAAATTTCTGGGACAGGTAATCAGGAAGAAGGGCTTGAAGAATATGATACTCACGAGGCTGATAAAGAGAAATAGGGACAGAAGTCAACATGCCTGACTTTACAGGTTTGGGCAGTTAGATGGCAGAGCAAGATTTGGGAGAAATAACAGGACAACATATATTAGTAGCTACAAGGAACAGGATGATGGGAAGAGCCATCATCGCCGATGTTCTGAGAGACAGCGCATAAGATAAAGAAACATACATTAGCAGCTTGGTTTTATAATTTCAAAGTTGTTCGTTGTCATTCAGTCAGTTAAATGTCATACGTGATACACACTTGGACGATCATGTCTTTTTCGCGACAGGAACGACTGGGCGGAAGATTGTACCGCAGAAGATTGCCATTAATTTTTGTGGTAGAGTGGTTGCTAGCCAACCCTATAAAACACAAACTGTCCCATTATTTAGCCAATAACTGGAGAGTAGATACGGATTAATACCTTCACAAGAGGTCTGCGCGTTAGTGAATGGAAGAAATCCAACTGGAATTCGAACTCGGCTTCTTGTTGTAATTACTTGGGTTAAATTGATGAATATATGCGTTTTTTATGAGTTCTTACGTATTTGTTTTCTTGTTCTGGATATAGATTATGTAGAAATCATCCGAGTATTTGTACGTCTAAGGGCTTTTCGCTCTTATGATTGTATGCCAACTCTCCTAGCGCATATGGCCTGGGGAATAATATTCAAAGAAGGACAAATTCTCAATTAAAAGACCAAATTGGGACTGATATTTGACATTTGATCAAAACTGGGATCAACTTTGCAAGTTACATGATGCAATCTTGGAGTCCTTGATGTAGCATCGACATGCAATTATGGAGAATGTATTTTGTTGAACATTGGTATTCCATCTGGATTAGATTTAGACAGGACTGGTGAGCAACGAATGAAACTCGACTGACCCGCCATGAATTGGCCACGGCTTTACTCCCATTATACACTGTCATGTACAGGCTTTAGATGAGTTTATGCTAGTTTCGCATCAGTTTCTTTGCCCATCAGGACAAATCCTCCTTTGTAGTATTCTTGCAGATATCATTAACTACCTTATTTTTCAAATTCCCTTTAGCTCCTAACAACTCATTCAAAAAGTGGAATGATATAATATACATACATATATAAATTATTTATTTATGCAGCAATACTTAAATTTATCCAAATTACGTTAAAAACGAGTGATAAAGTACTGCAGGTATTTTTTTTTATATATTCTATTGTTTATATATATATATATATATATATATATATATATATATATATATATATTCTTTTCTAGAGATAGATAATGTAGAAATTGTTCCAAAGTTCAGCCTTTCCGATTATTTTAGTTGTTATGTTGGTGTGCAAGATTTATAAAATTTATTTAGATATGAAATTCTTCGCTTTAACAATTTACAAATTCTGAAGTCATTTTGCATATTCACAAAGCATATTCAAACTGCGGCATTTAAATAGAAAAAAATCGCTTTCCTTTCGCTTATGTGACCAATTCTATAGAACGTAGTCGCTTTTTGTTGTTGGTTTTGATTCTGTTAACGATATCATGTCATTACATTCCCATTTCGCAGCATTTACTAATTCAGTGAGTAAATATTCAAAGCATGGCCATTTTCCACATTTACATATAAAAGAATATATTTGTTTTATATTTAAATAATATTTCTTAGGTTTTCTCATTAGAAAAGATGCAATAAATAAAAGAGTTTGCTAGGTTTCATGTGCTTCATTGAGATTTTTTATATCAGAAGTATCTCACTCTCTCTCCTTGTCCTATCTATCTATCTATCTAGCTAGCTAGCTAGCTATCTTTCCTTATATATATCTACCTATCTATATATATAAATATATATATCTTTCCTTCTCTCTATCTATGTATCTATCTATCTATCTATCTATCTATCTATCTATATATATATACTAACAGTTTAGCCTGGTATCACTCGGGTAGTTTAAGGAATAAAAAGAATAAAATCAAATGATTAATTTACATACCAAATACTTACTTTTATAGATATAGATAACAATGTAGAATGTCTTTATTGGATTAGGGTGTGAGGGGGAGGGGTAGCGTATATAGATATAGAAAATAAAAAGTGGAGTGATTGATTCCATGTTATAATCATCACATAAACTGATATATATACATATACATACATACATACATATATACATATATATATATATATATATACATACATATATATACATATACATATATATATACATATACATATATATATACATATACATATATATATATGCATATACATATACATATATATAAACACATATATATATATATATATATATATACAGACAAAATTTATATATGAAATTAAATTAAAAATATTCATATATAGGTATGAATAGATTTCTTAATCTCATTTCCGATAAAGCAAAATTGCCCGCTGATCTCTAAAATGGCTTCGAATCAGTGACAGTTGAGCAAGTAATGGCTGATAAATTTTAATACCACCAGAACAACAATGTTTTTGTGTTGTAGTCATCAGGAGATAGTATTACCTTCAATCAGCATGACTTTTGCTAAATCGAGCAGAACATTTCGCCTTCTTGGTTTCACAATTTTCGACTGACATGAACTAAAATGATTATATTATATCCATTTCTAGGTCTGCTGCTAGAAGATATGGTTGACTGTACCGAGGAAAAAATATCAGAATGCCTCTTGCACAATAATACATTTACAATTCGTCCGTGAATTGAATATTGCTGACATTTTTGCTAATCTTGCTATATATCTCGATTCTTTTTATAAACCAAGGAAGTACTTGTAATATTATTGGTCCCAACATGGCATCTCTGTTTTAGTCATTGTTCGCCATCTTGAAATCTATTCCTTGTATCTTTTCTATAAGTATTTCGATGGCAATTGTTTTCTTGATACCTCGACAGCATGATTTTAATCGTATTATCTGCATAACAACTAGGTCTCATCCTTTTGGAGCTTGATTAGCTATAAATGTTGTGGTCGACGTGTCTCTCGAATTCTCTTCACCAAGTTGTGGTCGACGTGTCTCTCGAATTCTCGTCACCAAGTTGTGGTCGACGTGTCTCACGAATTCTCGTCGCCAAGTTGTTGTGGTCGACGTGTCTCTCGAATTCTCGTCGCCAAGTTGTTGTGGACGACGTGTCTCTCGAATTCTCGTCGCCAAGTTGTTGTGATCGACGTGTCTCTCGAATTCTCGTCGCCAAGTTGTTGTGGTCGACGTGTCTCTCGAATTCTCGTCGCCAAGTTGTTGTGGTCGACGTGTCTCTCGAATTCTCGTCGCCAAGTTGTTGTGGTCGACGTGTCTCGAATTCTCGTCGCCAAGTTGTAAATAAGTGTACTAATCTAAGGATACAGACTTGAATGAAGATTAGTAGTCCAGGAATGCGTGTTAGTAAAAAGTATATGTACAAGTCTCTGGAAATTAAGCCGTAGAAAATTGAGTATCTTTGCGTCGGAAGCTGACGGGTACGGCGTAATAATCTTCTCGATGAGTAGAGCACAGAGCTACTATGAACTACCATGTAATCACTGCTAATCTCTCTCTAGACTCTCGTATACTCCGTTTAACCCTCTGTGTAACCTCAGTATTCTCCATGAAACCTCGGTAAACTTCGGTCTCGCTTCTCTAGCCGTAGTATAAGTATATTTTGGACGAGTTCATTTTTATGAAAAGAGAGAACCCCATAACACTATATGTAGCCGTAAGTCTTAGTCTAATGTTTTATTTTTCCTTGCACGTCTTGCCTATGGAACTCACTTACGTTTTCATGCTTCCCTCTCAAGAAAGAATTAACTTCTACTCTCAATCGTCAGCTTCTCTCTTTCTGAATTCTGTTCTTTTATCGTTTTCGCCTAACTAGCGTCTTCATGTTCTTTCTCTCATAGTAAAAACTTGCGTCTTAGAAACATTATCACATTGCTTGGGGTGAAACTATAAGAGTTTTTCAAACATTATCAAACGTCATTTTGTATCTATATATAAAAGTAAGAAGTTTGTGTGTGTGTCTGTATGTCCTTTATACAAATCGACAATTTTTTTTCCGATTCTCACAAAACTTCACACAAATATTTTTCAGGGTTCCGATCAGGTCATGGTCTAACTATTTTTTTTTATTTCTCTCCGATATTGTAAATCGATGCCCCGATATCCAATCAGGTCTGATCAAGATTCCAGCCGTTTTATCGTGGTTCTTGCTGCAGAATTTTCTCTAACTTTGTAAAATTATAGTTTTTAGTTTCAAACATTAGTAGATCTTCTCAGACGCCTTATTTTCACCGATATTGAAAATCGATACCCATGCTATTCTATCGAATCTGATCAAAAGACGATATTCAGCCATCAATATGGCTCATTTTCTCCCATTTTACACCCGATGGGTACGATAAGGTTTCATGAACTTACTTAGGTTAGTTTATCCTTGAATGACTTATTTGACTCCGATATTGGAAATCGATACACTGATATCCTGCCGGAGCTGGTCAAAATCAGGTTTTAGTTCTTTAATTCTGGTTTTTGCTTCAGGTTTTGCTTTAAATAGGTATAATTGTAGTTCTTAGTCTCAGCCATGATACCATTTACTCAGAGGAATTATTTAGCCTTCAAAATACAGTTTGCGTAGGATCAAAATTTGACTTACATTTATTCATTGTAGTATGTTCTACGGTTTGGAGATCAACCTTTCAACAACCTACATTTTTCGAGCCAACGTTCAAAGATTGAGAGCTCCAGGACCATGGATTACATTTAAAACTTTTATTACTCTCGAGCAACGCCAGGCTATACTGCTAGTTTTTACTAAACTGTTTAAAAATGGTTTTATAAAAGTTTAGAACCAATAGATGCGTGGTTGTATAAGCGAAAGCTATGAATATATTAAATAATGAAATCTTAGGAAAGATTGGTATTGCAAGCAAACCAAAATGTACGATCAAATGTAATATATGATTTTTTTTTTATAATCATTTCATCTTAAGCAAGGCAGAACCACTACTGGTCCATAAATTGTTACAGTGAGAAAAAAAACGTATAGGAAATGTCTGTAGAAGATGCAAATAGATGTTGCACTTAAACTTTTGGAGAATATTGCTGTTAGACAAGCAAGTATAGGGAATGTAGTTCCACAAGCGGGAAGTGTGAGAAAAAAACTGATAGATTAGATGTGGCGGTTAGATTTGACCATTTTGACTGTAATAGAGTGGAATTTAGATACCAGTTTAGTAGCACATGCAATTTCATCTTGTCGGAACACCAGAGAAAGAAGCTTGTCACAGCAGAATCCGTGAAAATATTTGCAGAAGAGTCAAAGGGAAGCTACATGCCGTCGATGAGAAAGTGACTTAAGATGAGCTGCTAAATTGGAATCGATCACGTTGCAGATAATCCTTTGATAAAAAGCAGGAGCACCCGACCAAATATGGTAAGAAACACATAAAGAGAAAAAATAATGACTGACAAAGTTAACTCTCTCGGGTTATTGACGCCAAATGAACAATTGGGAAAATCGAGTTAATTGGATGAAAAATATAAGTAAAATATAAGCAGGACAGGAATACAGAGGAAGAGTAATTTCCGAAAAGAAACTTCTGAAAAGAGTAACAAATGAGAGAAAGTTTTGGTAAGCCATGAGGACCCGCGTCTTAAGCTTGTTAACATAAAAGAAATGAAAGATAAAAAGAAATCAAATTTACCATCCCACAAATAAAATGGATGCGAATTTTTTATGAAGAACCTTAAACTTGAAGGACTATGTAACTAATTTAGCAACCTGTTTTTGCTTATATTATATTCGATATTTCTGGTTGTAAATTATGTATAAATTCCGAATATCAGACTAATGGAAACAAAATATCTGTCATCTTATATTTCTAAATACGACTCCATTCAGGTACTTATCACTTTTGTAAAAGGTATTATTTTATGAAGGCGAAAATATATGGAAAGTATATTAATCACTATGTATTCAAATATAAATTTACGTCTCCGTTCATACAGAATTTCACCTTTTTTTTTTTTTTCAAAATTTACACTGATATTACCATATGGGATGTTTAAAAACAACAGCAATAAAAGCTCCAAAAATCTATAATGGGTATAATGTAAACAGATAATCTGAACATCTAGACAATTTTATTCACTGGTTCACCGATCAAATTTATATACCCGTGCTACTAGAATCGCATCAAGATCCCACCCCTTTAATGTCAAAATACTTAAAAGTAGCCACTTCTTCTAGTCTGAAAGTTTCTTTTCTCGAACTTTTTTGTTGAACCTTCTTGCGTTTGCTTGCTACCCTGATACCTACAATCTCTAGAAGTTCACATTCAACGTCAGTAGCTATCTTTTATCTCATTAATTCCCATCCGACACTTATACTTTCTTCGACACTCACTGCATCTTGTTTTTATTCACTGTAATCCTCTGCACAACGGTGGTGATCTTGCCATGCTTGGGGTGAAATGATTATGAAGAAATCGGATACAAGCCATTAAAAATCTACATTTTATGTTAAGTGTCTTGAACTTTTTAAGACGCAAGGGACTGCTGAGCGTGAAAGAATGAGAGAAATCTGGGAGAGGACAATAAAAGAACGGGATTTTACGAGATAGAAGAGGATGACTGCATTTGAATTTTTTAATTTCAAAGTTGACTGGAAAGCAACAAGTGAAAAGTGCGAGAGAAGTAACTGTTAGCACAGAACTTAAATCTAGTAAAATGGTGAGACTTTGCCATCAGTCTACTGCTGCTTTTATATTTGTGAAGTCAAGGTTGCAAAGAGGAAAAGCTTATCAGAATAATTGCTGGGAATATATTTATAGAAATGTAATACGGAAGCAACGTCATGACAGGGGAAAAGCGATTGAAAAGGAGATGCAAGATCAGGATCAATAATATTGCTGATTGTTCTTTAGAGTTTGTCAAGAATCTCCATATATATATAGCAGAAAAACCGGGTTAGGTAGTTCGACTAATGCATGAACAAACAGTAGAAAGATTTTGCCATGAAAAAATGTCCAGTGAAGCAAGGTGAAGCGACATTCTTAGCAGTAGACATAGCAATTCATTGCAGTGTGTTTATATATTCGCAGTCCGAATTCATGCATATTATTCGATCAATAAAACAGTTCAGTCTGAAATGTTCTTTTGAAAAGAGGAAACAGTTTACATCGGTGTATTTTTTTTAATTTTGTTATACAATAAACTGACTTTAAATTTGTTTGTCTACATTTCTTGATTTTAGTTTCCGTATTGACTTGAAATGAAATGTATGGCATTTATAATAGGTCATTTGAGATTTAAACCCATAAAATAGTGAAACCTACAATCTCTATAGGTTAGACGAAATCTTATCTATTTATCTATCTCTCTCTCTCTCTCTCTATATATATATATATATATATACACTGCTTATCATGTAGGTGGATTCTTTGTTTAATCAATCAATTAATCAACATTTCCGCTTCGTCTGGCCCTTGAGGCAGTCAACGATATTCACTTTGATCGGTCAGCAATCAGCACTCTATGTTCGTTCAGTTATTGTACCCTCCTCTGGTTTTTTCTCAGATGGTTCATTGCCAGTTCTCTTCCGACCATGTTTCCGTTTTCAATCAGTAGAACCACCATACTTCTAGGAATACAAACCAAGTATGGTGGATCTTTGACGCATGGCCAAGCCATTTAATCTGCCGTTTGTAGATTCCCTTCGAAGTGGTACATTATTTGGCTGTTTTTCTGTCTCACTTTATTTGTTACAGGTTTTTACGGCCTTATCACGCTGAAAGAACGTTTGTTGTACAATAAGCAATATCGAAATAAGTTAGCACAAAGAAGGGTGACGGATTTGAAATACCGGAAGCTATCAGACTGAATACTCGAGATGTGTATTGTATCTGAATTGATAATCGGTGAGCTTACTTTCAATTGCAGTCAGATTGGTTATATTTACAGATTAGCATATAATCTTGGGAAAGTTATAAAATCGCCCTTTATACCCAATTATAGATTAATTAGTTGAACTTGTATCCGTGAATTATAATAATCTATAAAAAATATTGCAATCAAAAATATTTTTCTGGCTTTAAATAACCTCCAAAAGAATTAATAAGCCATAAAAGAAATCAACCAATCCTTCCATATCTGTCTATATTTCTTAGATGAGAACTTGCAACGATTTACATTTGTTAGTCGGGCGGCTATCCTCATTTTGGTTGGCATATTCTCGACGTTTCAGATATTTTACACTCTAGGTTTATTCATGTCAATGTAATTTCACAGTGAACTTTTTATTTCCTCCACCGGGATAGATTATTCTTGTTACACGTGCCCTATCTTTAAATTCAGAACCCTTTCTTTTAAGCATCTTTCATTGAATACAGCGAGGATGATATAATCAATATTTTATTGCGTTTTTTTTTTTTAGCATACTAACATTTTATTCGTTTTTCAGAAAATGAAGAATATGAAATTCCCCAATATAATTATTGTTTAAAGCGCTTTCGGCTAGTCCTTTAGTTATTTTCAAGTCGGTTGTATTATGGATATAAGTTATCCATGCGATTTTACTTTGTGACTATTCTCATGGAAGAATGACCGTTTCGAGCAGTCACGTGCCATGCACGGCTGGGTTAACTTTGGCATCACATCTATTTTTTTTTAATCATATCACCCCTGATGTGCAGGGGGCTACATAAGAGTGAAAAGATTGGAAAAAAGAAAGCCGGAAACCACATCCTAAACAGGGAACAAGGGATGAGCCTCTTCACCTTTTCAATCGACGAGGGTGGAGTGTGAACCGGGCAATAGTTTAGTATATCTATTCCAATTGAAGAAAAAAAAGAAAGGAGTGAAAAGATTGGAAAAGAGAAAGCCGGAAACCACATCCTAAACAGGGAACAAGGGATGAGCCTCTTCACCTTTTCAATCGACGAGGGTGGAGTGTGAACCGGGCGATAGTTTAGTATAGCTATTCCAATTGAAAAAAAAAAGAAAAAGGAGTGAAAAGATTGGAAAAGAGAAAGCCGGAAACCACATCCTAAACAGGGAACAAGGGATGAGTCTCTTCGCCTGTTCAATCGACGAGGGTGGAGTGTGAACCGGGCAATAGTTTAGTATATCTATTCCAATTGAAGAAAAAAAAGAAAAAGGAGTGAAAAGATTGGAAAAGAGAAAGCCGGAAACCACATCCTAAACAGGGAACAAGGGATGAGCCTCTTCACCTTTTCAATCGACGAGGGTGGAGTGTGAACCGGGCAATAGTTTAGTATATCTATTCCAATTGAAGAAAAAAGAAAAAGGAGTGAAAAGATTGGAAAAGAGAAAGCCGGAAACCACATCCTAAACAGGGAACAAAGGATAAGTCTCTTCGCCTGTTCAATCGGCGTGGGCAGAGTGTGGGAAAACACGTATTACGTTATGTCCGCTAGTTAATCAATAAGGACTCTCTAATAATACTCGACGTTATATTATTATATTATGGACTCTCCCGCCACACAAAGAATTGTTTTGAGTGGTGAAGGCTTGTGTAGCACCAACCGTCATTTTGCAACTGTTGTTAACAAACAATCGGTGCAGAAGTTCGCCACAGATAGCATGAACAGCAAGCCTCAGTCATTTAACACATAATTGAAGTTGAAGGGACGGATTAATATCTTTCCAAAGGTGTACCAGTGCGTAAGTAAATGCAGTGTGTTCGACCGGAATTAGAACTCGGTTCAACGATTTCCCTTTCCAAGCCGATATCCACGCACCACAACGCACATCCGTCCATAAAAGCTTACAGCACCTGGAATTCCTAAGCGGTCACCCATCTAAGTACTGACCAGCCTCAACGTTGCTTAGCTTCGGTGAACGAGCGGGAACCGGTGTATTCAACGGGATATGACCTTTTTTATCTATATATATATATATATATACATACACACACACACACACACACACACACACACAACATCATCTTACATATAAATATATTTCTCATTTATGTAAGCAGTATTAGGTGATGTTAAGGAATTTAGTTTTTCACGAATATTATATTTTTTCATAACGACGGCTATAATTAATCGTAAAAAAATAACTTTTGTCGAAATTACTGTAATCTCTCTACGATATTTTCATTTAATACCGATGATATTTTTTACTTTTTATTCCACTTGCGAAATTGGTCCTAAATTGAGGCTTTCTTTTTCTGTAAAAGAAGTTACATACACCCTATATGATTGAAAATTTTAGGCTGTTGTATTTTTTAGATTAACTATATATATATATATATATGCATGCATGTGTGTGTGTGTCTTTATGATACACTCTTGCCGTTAGAGAATTTAAAAAAATTAGAAATACTAAACACAGAAGAGCACAGTTTAAAAAATGAATTCCATTTGCATTTGGTTATTGAAAGACTGTACGTTCTGATAATATATACGGAAGAAAATAAAGAATAAAAATCTAATTCCAGTCTCTCTATCATCGAACAATGAGATTTGATCAGAAGTCATTTTCTTTGTACTCACTTCCTTTCTTATTTTTCTCAACATTTTGTCTGTACTTTCGAGAAGACTACTTTGGAGAAATCACGAGTTATTCATTGCTGATTTTAGAAATTGTGATTTTTTTCCCTATCTACTTGATTTAATGTTGTATAAGCCTACCCATACCTAAAATTCGTTATTTACAATGCAAAATATAACGTGTGGGTAGTCATATGCTTATATTCGTATCTAGGCATACCTACATCTATATAACTTTCTATGCACCGATACCTGAATATTTGAATCTTCAGTAAACAAATATAGTTTTATAAATAGACATGCATACATATATATATATATATATATATATATATATATATATATATATATATATTCTAAAAATATACTGTTAAATATAAGAAACAATGAATGTCTATTATATTTAACCATGAGCCGTTCTAAACATCGTATTTTGGGTTTAATTTCAGTTGAAAATAATAACAAAAATTCTTCAACATTTGGGTAATTTTTATTAAGTTGGTTCTAAGCATTCGGGTCACATGAGCCATCTTCAGAGAGGTTACAAGGACGTTAACCCTCTAGGGTCATTCGTATCATATTTGATACAGTATGAAAACAAGCCTTGAAAGAAATATTTTCCTGAAAAACTTTTTAAGAGAAATATTTTATAAATTTCAAATGAAAGCAGTACTGACTGCTCAGTCAATGAATACCAAATGTTTCCTTATAGGGAAATACCAAATGTTTCCTTATAGGGAAATACTATATCAAATATGATACGAATGGCCCTAGAGGGTTAACATAAAAACATCCACCATCAGCGACGAATTTATCTTGTGTTGACATAAAACTTTGCTAAGCAACGATAAAAGTTACCAAAATAGCAAACACAGTTCGTAAATTTGTAATGCGGTTCTATGGAGTCACAACGCGTGAGTGCTCGAAATGTCAACTGAACCATAAATTTGAATGCAATGCAATGTGCTATTTTCAGATTTAAACGTGATTTTATTAAGTGTGGATTGTTTGGATTTAATGTAGCTGGACTCCAATATCTGAAGGTTCTTTTTAATGTGTGTATGACTAAGGATTATTGTATTGTTGAACCAACTTAATGAAAACTATTCAAATGCTGCAGAATGTTTGTCTTTATTTTCACCTGAAATTAAAGCCAAAATACGATGTTTAGAAAGGCTCATTATTAAACATAATAGACATTGATTGTCTCTTATATTTAACAGTAAATGTTTAGAAAAATATCTGCTGCCTCTATACACACACACATATATATATATATATATATATATATATATATATATATATATATATATGCATGCTTACGGGCATATCACATTGAATACACCGGTCCTCAGCATTGTTGAGCCTGGTCAGTACTTAGATGGGTGACCGCTTGGGAATACCAGGAGCTGTAAGCCTTTATTGACGAATGTTCGTTGTGGTGTAGTGGATGTCGGCTCGGAAGGAGAAATCGGTGAACCGAGTTCCAATTTCAGTCGAACATTCTGCATTCACTTACGCACTGGTACCATTGGGGAAGGTATTAATCCGTCCCTTCCCTCCAGTTTTGGGTTAAATAACTGAGGCTTGCTGTTCATGCGATTTGTGGTGAACTTCCCCACCGATTGTTTGTTATCAGCAGTTCCAAAATGAAGGATGGTGCTACACAAGCTTTCATCACTGAAAACAATTTTCTGTGTGGAAGTCTAACTGAGTTAAGCACTCATAAGTCGAATTCGACGGGAGAATCCATAATAATATTTGTATATTATAAAGAAAGAGAGGTTGAGCGAAAGAATTATTGTAGATAAATTTGTCACTTAGCTAAGGGGTGTTATTTCAGTTATGCTGACTTCGAAGTTTCTTGTAGGGATTATTGTAATAATTTAATTGGTTTTTCTCTCCCCAAAATGAATGATACTGAAGAGTGAAGACTTATACATCAAATTGACGACTGCCGAGTGAAAATTAATTTTGTAAGAAACAGAGAGAAATGTTACTTATCTAAATCTTTGCACATTACATATATAAATATATATAGTTTTAGGGCACCTGCTCAGTTAAATGGAAACTTTATTGTACTAAAACTATCAACACTCTATCGCCACACGTTATCTAGTCCATTACGTTAGAGAAACCTGCTTTCCAAAATATTTTATCAATCCTGGTGCCAAATATTATCATAACCCAACACTATATATACATATACAGTTCTGTGCAAAAGTATGAGGACAAGAACTATTTTATCTTTTATGAGGCATATTGACAGAAAATAAACAATTTAATTAAAGTAATTTTATTTGATTTACTCAAAAAATGCTTAAACAAGAAAATATACTTGTTACAAAATAAATGTAATATTTATTATAATAGACTTTTTCTTTGATCACAGGTTTCAGTCTGTCAGGCATTGGCATCACAAACTTCTTCAATGTATCTAATGGTAACTCCTGCCAAGCAGCTTTTATTTCTTCACAAAGTGTGTCTTGGAAAGTAACATTGGATTTATCAATTTTCCTATCCAAAATATCCTATAGATGTTCAATAGCATTGAGATCAGGGCTTTGTGGGGGTCAATTCAAATTCTGAAGCCTTCCTTCCTCTTCCTTTTTAGTTAAATAATTCTTACTAAGGTTTGGCTTTTGACCCTGTATTTAAATTTCAGGGAGTTTTTCGGGAAAATCACCACTGTTTAATACTTTTGCACCGAAAGTGTGCAAAAGTGTTAGGACAAGGATGATTTTAAACTTTATTTTGATGCCTCATAAAAGATAAAATAGTTCTTGTCCTAATACCTTTACACACTACTGTATATATATATATATATAATCAAATGAAAAATATAATGTTTCGCTGATGTTATTTTTTCTGACTAATTTCAAAGACAACAGTTGTATATGCATATTTGTATTTATGTACACATGTATGTATTATTTATGTAAATATATATATATATATATATATAATATATATGTGTGTGTCTGTATGTGTGTGTGTGTGTATGCCCCAAACGACATCGAAATTTGTTGCATCTCATTTGGAAGGTCCCATTATTCAAGTTTGTGATTGCTGCCATTTTCATAGATCTAGGTTCATTTTCGGTGTTAAAAAGAATTTTGTTGTCCTCTCGCTCAATTGTGTTCTACATATAATAATCAAGCTATTTCAAAACTAGCCTGTTAATTGGCCAAATGTAAAGTGTAATGTGACGGCCATTACTGAATAATCCTGCTTGTGTGAACTCTTGCGAAATATTGTATCCAGACACAGGTTCTTCCAGTAGACAGCCATTAGACGTAGGGAAACAATACCTCCTCAAGGCACGATGCAAGTCTCTGTATTGAGAGTTAATTTTCCACCAACAAATTCGAGAGACGTTAACTTTATATATATATATATATATATATATGTATGAATGAGGAAAACGTGTTTTTAAGAACAATATATATTGGGCGGTAAATTTCTTTACATTAGGGATTGAACATAAATAAATATGAAAGTGTGTCAAAACTTAACGGCGACTGTTTGGTTAATCATGTGTTTCAGAAAGAGTCTGTTTTATTATGAAACGATTTCTCCCCTAAATGCGTGTCTCTATATCGCTCTCCTTTTATATATATATATATATATACTGCATGAATACATATGATGACACTTAAACATAGGCATATTTTAGCCCCATTAACTTTTAATTCTACACGTGAATAAAATATGTCTGGCTTTCTAATTTTATCTATCTAACGTAGAAAAAAAAAGCAATGAATCTTATGTAAAAGTACATCATATTTAGACAAAAACTGAAAACAAAAGTTTATATAATCTGAAAGGGAAGCATTCACTGCAGTAGACGCGTTATAAAATTTTTAAAATTATAGCATAAATCAATATATATATCTAAATTTCTAGGACAGGATAAAGTTATAGAAATCGTAGCTTTTGTTTCGTTTTGTTTTTCTCCTTCCGTACATTTCATATGAATATTCTGTCTGAATTCAACATTCACATTTTCCAAAGAACAACCTCGTCTCGTGATGTAAAGAAAGAAAATCACGTGCTTTCATTTATTTATGATAAAATTTTGTACATTCATTTTAAATATATGTATATATTAAACCGTACAATAATGTAATATATATATATATATATATATATATATATATGTGTGTGTGTGTGTGTGTGTGGGTTTCGTTATTATACAACTTAATATATGCTAATTATTAAAACAAATATTGATATTTAATATGTACTAATTATTAAAAACGAATCGTTTTTCAAAAACAGAAAGGTCAGAACCCTGTAAGCGAAACTGGCTGATTTTCCTAGTTAAATATCTAAATTAAGTACATGTAAAATATTGATCTTCCTTCAAACATTAAATGAGATCTTACGAATACAATTGTGAAATGGCTTAATCTAAATTTGAAATATGCAATATATATATATATATATATATATATATATATATATATATATAATTATACATGAGAACATGTTCAAATTACAATCTTCTACAAAGTGTACATTTTGTTTCGACAATAAAAGGACAATGTCTCATCAGTTACTAAACGCTATTTTTGAAGGGAGATGGAAAATTATCTTTCTTATATTGGTAAAGTTTTGTGTGCGAGGTAAAGGGGTAAGGAAAATGAGAAACAATGATAGTAAATCATGAAAGGGACAGGAAGGAATTAAAAATTAATAAATAATACATAAACATATGAAAAAGGTAGAGAAAGAACTAAAAGAGACCCAATGAAATGCTCAAAGAAAGACCCCAGGTTTAAAAGTAAGAAATAAAATATAGTCAAATACATTTAGCACGGGTCATCAATTGGTTGTATTAGATTGTAATATGAACATGTTCTAAAGCATAATTTAAAATATATAACCATACCTCTATTTCTATATTGATCACTCTTTTAAATCAAAGTTTTGAACGTTGTTAATATTTTCTGTGTTCCTTATTCTTTATATATATGGATGAGTGTGTGTGTCAGTCGGTTCTACGCATTATGTAGTTACATCAAGCAATGTTTATACAACTAAATATTGAATGTTATTTATTTTATGACTATCTTTTTCTTTACTTTTTGTTCACCTAAAAATAGGGTGATGCAATACAGAAGGTGGCCTGTCCTTAGTTGCTTAGTACATTTAAATGTAAATACCGAAAATAAAAGCTGAAATTCTGAACTCTTGTCCCATATTCAAGTTTTGATATTAAATCCAAACACAGGCATACAAATAAATATCAGCTTAAATATATTGATCTAGATTAATTTTTACTGTACATAGGCAATCTCACTTCATGATTAATATAAAAGTTTAATATTGACAACTATAAGATAAACCTTTTGACTCACAGTCATGCATATATATATATATAGTTTGTTTTTAATATCCAATATTTTTTGTAAGTTAAAAAAGCTGGAATTCCTGTATATTATAAGATATAATATTTGCGATAATCAGGTATCTTCATAAGATTCTAAATTACGTAACTGTCAGTCTGTACTCTACTCAGAATCTGAAAATTGCGTTTTGCATAAAAATACAAGTCGTGCTAACGGTGAGGTTTTATATATATATATATATATAAAAACATATTGATGTAAATAAATAGTTTTGATATATGATTTTAAGAATAACCCACGTAGAAAAAAATTTCTTTTCAATAGAGACATTGGTGATAAATATCTATGCTGTGCATTGTTATAAGACTATTCCAACATTGATTTTAGAGTTTAACTGTGAGCAATGCAGCTTAACATCAATCTGAATACATCACCAATAAAATCTTTCTTCTGAATAGTGAAAAAAATACCGAAAATACATTTTCTAAAACTGTTGCAAGATTATCTTTTTCAAAAGGCTGACGCTAGTCGATAAATATACCTACTTCTCTAAAAAGGAACTTTCACGGATAATTTTTTTTAATCGAATTGTAACTATCGGAATATGTAAAACAAACACAAAAAATAATTCGTTATATTTGTAGTAATAACAATTTGGAAACACAAAGAAAGAAGCGATGTCCTTCTCTATTATCCCTTGATGTAAAATATATATTTTGGAAACAATACTGAACAGAAACATATATATATATATATATATATATATATATAGATTATAATTACACTTGCGTCGAAAACCTTCCTCGGAAACATTCGAGGGAAGGAAATCATGTTTTTAAAAAAGCGCTTAGTACATGAACGTCAGTCAAAAGTGTTTGGACTGAGATCAGCACGAACCCCCCCCACCAAAAAAAAAACCGATACGAGTAATCATCTAACAGAAAAGCTCAATACAAAGGTAGAACGAAATAAATAGATAACACCTAATGAGCCAGACGAAACTACCTACGTTTCACCTAAACGGATGGTCAGGGAAAGCTGGCTGTGTAAGTGAAACTTAGGTAGGTGCATCTGGCTCATTAGGTTATATATATATATATATATATATATATATATATATATATAACTTATTTATAAATGAAACTTTGTCTGTGTGTGTGTGTGTGTGTGTGTGTGTGTGTGTATCCGTTACTTATAGACTCCGAAACGGCTGAACCCTATTTTCTTAAAAATTTACACATTTGTACTATAAGCGTTTGCGAGTGTTCGTAGCTAGGCTTTATGTCGAGGTACCCCCGATAAATATCGAAAATCTATAATCGAAAAAATCAGGTTATAGAAGGAGTGGTCCGATTTTAATCAAATTTGATACACTCATAGACAAAGACATAAAAACGATATTCAGAAGTTTCAATGTTGTAGTTCTTACAATAGTGTAGAAAATCGATAATATATATATATAAAGCAAGATCTTTGTGTGTGAGTGCCTGTTTATCTGTCTGTATGTCCTTCATACAAATCCACAATTTTTATCCGATTCTCTCCAAACTTCACGCAAATATTCTTTAGGCTGAGTCTGAGCTCCAAGACCATGGATTAGTTTTAAAGCTTTCATTACACCCGAGAAACGTCGGGCTATACTGCTAGTATATAATATATATTCTTTTAAACGTGACATTTGTTTAACTTGAGTAGGTATGTTTCGCTATAACGCCATTTGTATAAAACCCTTCAGCGTCGCATTGTATGAGAATTTATTAGTTCGTTGGTATATGTGATATTGCTCTTCTAAAACTTATCATTTTATTCCTAGATTTTCTAATCGTCATATTATTAGCTACAAAGTTTCTTTTTCTTTTCATTTTGATAGTTTCGCATATGTGCCACTAAAATTTGTTGTTATTTTAGAATAACATATATCATATTTAAAATGTTAAACTTACTATTTACTAGTAGAATATAGAGGGAATCGGTTAGATTTACATTTGTGCACGTGACATTCTAAAACAGTGGTTCGAAACATGTTATTATGGGCCGCATTTTCGGAATAAATATTTGCTCGCTCCTCACCAAATTTTATGTCCTAACAATATTTTAGATAGATAATTAAAAAACGAAAAACAGTGAAGGTGAAATGCAAATAATCGAGAATTAGAAGTCAGAACATTATCTTTGATAACTCTTCTCTAATTTACTGACTTTACGTGATGTCAGTTCTTCAATGCGGCAGTGAATGCTGGACAATATCATCGAAAATGAGGACAAAACTGGAAGCGGCCGAAATGTGGTTCTACAGAAGGATGCTACGGATATCGTGGACTGAGCATACATGCAACGACGAGGTGTTAGAAAGAATGGCAACAAAAAGGAAATTGATGCTGAGCATTAGGAAGAGACAACTGAAGTTCTTGGGACATGCAATGAGGAAGGAGAGCCTGGAGAACCTGATACTGACTGGTCAGATAGAAGGAAGGAGAGACAGAGGAAGGCAGCGGATAACATATTTGCAGGGCCTGATCAGGTGGATGACGGAACGGGGGTTGCCAGGAGCAACAGGAGCAAACATACTAAGAGCCACAAGGGATAGGGAGACGTGGAGTGCCATGATCGCCTACGACCTGAAGGGACAGGGCACATAAAAGAAGAAGAAGAACTGTTGCCATATCTGGTCGGGTACCCCTGCTATTCTCCTTGGGCTTCTATACAAGGTACAGCGGAGGGTCTATAATGTGATCGATACCGACTTAGCAGACCGCCTGCAGTCTCTTTCTCACCGGTGCGACTTGGCTTCCCTGTGTCTCTTTTATAAATACTTTCACGGCATCTGCTCCGATGAACTTAGATCACTGGTGCCCCCTAGGTTCGAATTTGCACGAGATACTAGATTAGCAACTAGATCCCACCCTTTTACAGTGAAATCGATAACATGCAACCGCAACTTCTACTCCAACAGTTTCTTTTCTCGCACTTCCTGACTGTGGAATTCTCTTCCACATGACTGCTTCCCCGACGGCTACAATCTCCAGGAGTTTAAATGTAAGGTCAATAGACACCTCCTAACAAACTAACTTCCATTCTTTCAAACACACTAACTTCCATTCTTTCAAACACTCTTCCCACCCACCCAACTATCTATCACTCCCCCCTTCTGACATTTCCTATATCTAACCACTCTTCCTATTTACCTCCCCCTATGTAGCCCAAGCGCAGTAGTGGCAGTGGAATGCCTTGCTTGGGCTGAATATGATTAAAAAAAAATAAAATAAAAATAACACTTGATATAATGCAAAAATATCACAACGATAAAATCAGTAAATATTTATTTTTAAAGATTTATACTGGGAGTTATGCATACAGTTAAAAGGAATCTATAATAATATTAATAATTTTGAAAACGTTTATTTTTAGCATATAAACAATTTCTAAATTATTTGATTATCTTTCAATTATCCGACCTCACAGTCTATTCTCTTCCTCAGTATATATAAGCCGCGACGCAGTGTTTAAGAACCGCCATAACTGGATAAACATATTTGAATCCTTGCCCAAACTATTATTATTAACATGTGTTGCTGTTGAGCAGGAGTTAACATGATAACGTTCAAAGTCCTTCGTTATTGGTCGATTTTCGCAACACAACCAACCAATATTTCCATCATTTTGCCTTTCTTCAGTGCAGAACTAAACGTTGCAAATATTAATAATGTATATCTTCACCTCAGTTCAAGGGATATTAATACGTCAATTCGAAGTGAATGATTTGTTGGACAGTAGATCAAAGGAGATTTTGTGATTTCATGCTGACTATTTTATGGTATCTCAAAGCAATATCATTTGTCGGTAGCTGAATTCTCTTTAACTAAGATGAAACAGGTAGTATGAGGTAACAAGGTACTGGGGTTAGAGTGAAATCGTTGGCTTGTGCGCAATCTCTCTCAAATATCAAGGCTTTCAAGTGATAAGATCTAGCTTCAGGATATCTGGAGAAGCAATATCTGACCACACATTTTCGAGTATGCCTGGATTGCCTGCGTTAGAGGCTATTGCAGATCCCTTTACAAGCATATTTGGTTTTGGTCAAGGTGGGGCTAACACGGAAGCTAGGATCCTGCAGAGATATTTACATTTCCTCGAAGTGGATGCATGACTTGGTTAATCAACATTTCGAACAAGACGAGTATACTCAAGTCCTCGGCCACGATACTTGTGCAAAAGGTTTTCCTAACAGCTGGGGCTACAGGATTTCACTCACAAAGCGTGGTTTCACTCGTGATATAGCTATTATATATATTACCAGAAATAGTGAGATCCAAACGCAGGATTCATGGTATAAATGCTAACTTTTTAGGAACACGGAAACAAAAACTAATGACGCAGTTAAAACTTATCTATCTGCTAAAGGAGACTGTTGAAAAAGAAAATGAAAATTATGTGTAAAATAGTAGTGAGTTTTCATTTCTAGGTTATGTGACAAATATACACACGCAGAACCGTGTATATATTTATACATATTTTTTCTAAACATTTACTGTCAAAAATAAAAAACAATATATGTCTATTATGTTTAATCATGAGCAGTTCCAAACATCGTATTTTGGTTTTAATTTTAGATGAAAATAAAGACAAAAATTCTCCAAAATTTGGATAATTTTTATTAAGCTGGTTCTAAGCTTTCGGCTCACATGTGCCCTCTTCAGAGAGGTTACAACGGCGTTAACACAAGAACATCCACCATCAGCGACGATTTTATCTTGTGCTGATATAAATCTCCGCTAAGCAACGGCAACATTTACCAAAATAGCAAACGCAGTTCGCAAATTTTGAATGCGGTTATATGACGTCACACCGCATAGAATATATATTTATATATATATATATATATATATATATATATATATATATATAATGATGTCAAATCTGTAACCGGAGAATATATTTCAAGAATATCTATTTAATTTAAAACATTGGGCAGATAGGTCTATATGGAGCATACAATGAATATTATCTAGAGAAATATGATCTGCATAAAGAAAAACTCAATACATGATTTAAAGCAGTTACAAGTTATGATATTTTTGGCGGATATTTTTTCCCCGTCGAAATAAATCATAGTCTATAACCTCTTTAGTTGATGTGTTGAGTTTTCCTTTATGTCTCTCTCTCTCTCTCTCTCTCTCTCTCTATATATATATATATATATATATATATATACACATATATATATTAGAAGAGAGGTAATTAGACAAATAGAATCTCCAAAATTTTAAATGCTACGACAATTGTCATATCATAACCTACTTGAACCCCATCCATCTCTTATCATTTATACCTCGGTTTTTCGCTTAATGTTACCCCTTGCGCACAAAAAAATATAGATATACGCATATACATCTGTGTCTTTATATATATATATATATATATATATATATATATATATATATTAATCATTTCACCCCGAGCAAGGCGGAAACGCCACTGATGTGGAGGGGGCTAATTAGCAGAGGGGCCTGTTTTGCTGTACCACAGCTTATTAATACGAATAAACATTTGATTGCTTCTAGCTGAGATCGAAACCCGACCGATTTGACATCAGTCGGAAATTCCAGTGCTGTCTTACTTGATATATTACGGAAATATATGTCCTTTGAAATTTCCTTCATTTATTAAATATAAACAGAGACATAGAAAAATTATAAACATTGGGAGCGGGGTCCTCACATCAAGAGAAAAACAAATTCCATATAAATATGCCCTTAAATCCTTCCTTTTTGAGTTATGTATTTTAAATTTACGATAGATGCTAATAAATGCATAACCCAAAACAATAACTGCCTGCAAGCGGTATGAATTCTCAGTTAACTCACTACTTCACACGTTAAACGTAGAAAATTGACTAACCACAAATGTAACGAATGACAAGTGTAATTTAGTCTATATGACAATGCAATGCCATCAGCCATGAATTTTTAAAACTACTTCTTTTTCTGTGTGACCTGTCCTTTCAGGACATAGGCGATCATGGATTTCAACATCTCCCTATCCCTGGTGGCACTTAGCACGCTTTCTCCTGTTACACTACGCAACCCCCGTTGTGTCATCCACCTGCTCAGGCCTTTGAGATATGTTATCCCCTGCTTCCCTCTGTCTGCTTTTCCCTCTATTTGGCCTGTCATTTTACGGTTCTCCAAGCCCTCCTTCAGTCGTCTCTTCCTGATGTTCACTATTAATTTTCTTTTCGTTGCCATTCTTTCCGACACCCCATCTTTACTCACATACTCGGTCGATGATATCCCCAGCATCCTTCTGTAGAACCACATTTCCGCTGCTTCAAGTTTCTCCTTCATCTTCGATGATATTGTCCAACATTTACTGCCGTATTGAAGAACTGCTGTCACATAGCACTCTAGTACTCTCTTCTTTGATTCTATTAAAAGTTTCGTGTGTCTTATTACTTTACTCAGCTTCTGGAACGCGTCTTTCGCCATGCCAATTCGCATTCGGATCCCTGTGTCGCACTTTCAATCTCCTGTTAGAATACTTCTTAGGTATTTAAATTTTTATACACGCTAGATTCTAGTATTCTCCATCTGTATTTGGCATTTCGGATTGCTCTTTTAGCTGACGACCATACATTCAGTTTTCTTGCAGTTTAACGGATTTGCGGACATATGTTTCTATTGACTGCTGTAATTGTTTAGTTGTGAGTAACCTGCTCCCAAAGTATTTTTAAGCATATCTTTCATATATTCTGTATACATACATACATACATATATATATATATATGTGTGTGTGTACTTGAGTTTTTGATGTGTTTATAAGTGTATACATTTATTCATGCATCGCGTCTCTCAGTAGATATAAATTAAACTAAAGCGTTCAAAAACTTCAGTGTTTGAATGCATGTCTCACAAGAACGAATTTCCAAGTCAAAGAGATGAAAAGAATCATTATTCGATTTAGTAAATGTCTGGATTAGGAAATCGATTCGGATTTTAAATAAGCCAAATATTGATTTCGATGTATTGGCATTCCCATCCAAATGGTGATATTAGAAGTTTGCGTGTTCTAGGGAAATATTTTATTGTCCGAAACGACAGTCTTTGCAATAAATTTGGTTATAGCTTTATCTTTTTTTCAATCGTACACACAGTCCTCGAACGTACATGAGTAAATAGCTAACTGTTTTTGCCGGAATTCCTGGTCCGTCCAAATGTTTAGAATAACAGAATTGAAACGCGTGTAAAAAAATTATTCCGTACATTTTGATAAATCTTGTACTGAACACTTCAAACATTAATTCAGAATATAAATTGTAGTTTCCTTTAATGTATTTGCATTATAGAATAAGAGAAAATAAACTAGGCTGGAGTATTTGCGCCATTCTGAGGTCATTCCGCATTAACTCCAGCTTGTAAGGAGAAATATATATTTCTGGTTTCGATCATTATACCTTGCGGCGTAGGGTGTATCCGCAAGGCATATTTCACTTAACTCTCTTGAGCATTCTTTTTTGTTATTCAAGAGAGGTTAGCAGTGTGATTGATCGTGTTAAACCAGCTTTGGGCGAAGGGTTAGTAATTATTGGCAGAAGTGCCTTCAGCCTAAACTAAAGAAAATTTTATTTCTTTTTATTAGCTGTAGATAGTTAACTTTGCCTGGGAAGTTTGTAGTAACGCGGTTATCACACTAACGATAATTTTCTGATCTTCACTCATTATTTTTTTCTCATCATCATTTTCTCCTTCATCACACTTCATTAAAAGTTGTTTATTTTTCTTTGTGAGAGCGAAGTTTTCAGAATAGCACTAAGTAATGCGAGTATGAATTAGGAGTATGATAGAGCTTACTGCTAGTTTTAGATATCTGCATATTTTTTTTCGGCTTGTCTGCCTGTTTTGTGTCAGTCGAGTTCCTGGGACATGCAGTAAGGAAGGAGAGATTGGAGAACCTGATACTGACAGGCCAGATAAAAGGAAAAAGAGACAGAGGAAGGTGGCGGATAACACATTTGCAGGGCCTGATCAGGTGGATGACGGAACGGGGGTATTTGTGCGTAAGCGGATTCAACTGGAATTTGAACTCGGCTCCCCGTCTCGGTAAAAAAAAAAGAGTGACTTAAATAGTCGTTAATACATTTCTTAGTTGGAGTTGAAATATCTTAAATTATCTCAGTTTTTTTTTCTGATTAAAGTTAAATTTCTATTTCATTATCGATGTATCTTGAAAGTAAGAAAGTTAAAGATGGAATAGCTTTAAGAGCCCCTTTCGAAATAAACCTAAAGTTAGATATTTGTGTAATTATTCAAATTGTGTCGAAAGTAACATATTTGATTTTTTTTTCAATGCACTTATATATATATATATATATATATATATATATGTTACGGAAATTAACGAATTTTAATGAAACTTGGTTATAAGCAACCGACAATTTGTAATTAATTATTTTGAACATTATTTTTACCGAGACTCGTATTTAAGTAGATTTTCTGTTTTTAATTAAATAGTATTTTATATTTATATCTACCGGCCCGATTATTTTACAATAAATTTTATTGAGAAAATGTGTTCTATCCAGCAGGATTCGAACCTGCGACCCCTATTTACATAGGGGAAGCTACCATTTGATCTGGGACTGTCTTAACCACTCGGCCATGAATAGCCTCTTGATCAGACGAGGTTTTCATCATGCTTATATATATATATATATATATATATATATATATATATATATATATATATATATATATATATATATATATATATATATATATATATAGTGCAAAAGTATTAGGACAAGAACTATTTTATCTTTCATGAGGTTTCAAGATAGATTTCAAAATCCTCCCTGTCCTTACCCTTTTGCACACTCCCGGTCGTGTGCAAAAACAGGGTTGAGTTTCCTAAAAAACTCACTGATATTCAACTATAGAGTAACAAGTCAAGTAAAATGCTAATAAATATTGTTTATTTAAAACTAGGTGTAAAAGAATTGTATTGAAAAGAATTTATATTTAATTTTCCTATTTCTACTAAACAAGTTACTTTGAAATTACTCATTATTCTATTATCCTTGGATATGACTGACTTTTTCTTATTTAGAATCAAATACAAGCTACTTGGTAGGAGATACCATTAGATAAGCTGAAGAAGCTTTTAATGTCACTGACTGACAGAATAAAGGCTATTATACTAAATATTAAAATTTATTTTGTAACAAGTATTTTTCTTATTAAAACATTTGTTGAGTAAATCAAATAAAATTACTTTAATTAAATTGTATATATTCGGTCAATATGACTCATTAAAGATAAAATAGTTTTTGTCTTAATACTTTTGCACAGTACTGTATATATATATAAATGAATGAATAGGAATCGAAAAATATAATTGCAACATTCAAAATATTAATTTAAAATAGTTCTCTGTATTAAATTATAATGATGAATATATATATTATTAATTATTATTTTATATAGTTTGTACATGTTCTAAATAATAATTTATATCTATCTATATATATATATATATATATATGTGTGTGTGTGTGATTAAATAGATACTTAACATAGTATAGTTTCAACTCTAATGATAGTAGACTACTTCGTTCGGTTATGGGCAGCTTTCCACAAAATATATCTATACACAGCTGCTAGGCACAGACTGCGTTAATTTGACAGCAAAATCATTGGGTCTTGGCTCACTGGAATTATAAGCAACCAAGGGAATTATGTTGATAGAAGCTTTATTGAAAATAGGCGAATATTAAAACTGAATATCAGACAAAGTGGCTTTAGTTCACCTCTTTTCTTTTGTGCCTATTCTTTATTGCGCACATTAAACATGCTGAACATATCGATACAATTCTCCTGGTGTTTCCATGAAACGTTTTTGGAAATATTCCATGACCATATATCATTGGACTTCAAGTTATGGAAATATTTTCTTTGAATCGGCCTTAACTTTGAATGAATATGATAATATTCTCTTTGAAACATGATTGTTGGATCAGTTGTTATCGGACACGTTGTTGAATCACAATTCTCCATTTCAATGCTTTCACAGAAAAAAAAACATGTAAAATTTCCATTTAAAAAGCATAAACTTAAATAAGAAACAGGTTAAGTCAGTTGCAAGCAAGTCTTCGTATTAGATGTTGATTAGATACACAATATTATTAAATAATGAAAAACATGTGTTTTTAAAACTTAAAATATACATGTTTAGATAAGCTCCTGTGCCTCAGTTAGTCGTTAATACATACTGCTAATCAAGTCTTCTTAATTAGATTGTGGTTCTGTAAGAATTATCTGAATAATTCATTTATTTTATTTAAAATATAATTTTAGTATTATTTTTTAATAAATTTACTTCCATTCAAGGCAGTAAAGCCATTAAGTCACAGAGGGTTACTAGATGTGGAAGAGTTAGAAATAGGAACATTGCTATAGAAGAGAAGAGAGGAGAGCAATCATGTCAATAGATGAGGATTGACCATAAATGTAATTTTTTCTAGATGAAAGTTGGCGGAAATGCATGGAGCGGGAAGTATGATAAAAGAAACTCAGAGGATTTTAACATAGGATTTTGTTGTTACATTAATTCAACTGTAAATTGATGAGGACACAACGATCAATATAGAAATATTTTCAAGTTTTGATTGATAAGTAAAAAACGACCATATCAAATATGCTTTTAAAATGTTTAGAAAATAAGCGCATTTGAATAAAATAATTTAAATTCGATGTTGATAAAGAAATATATCAGTAAAAGAAGACAGACGAAATCTTTAAAATAATAAGAAATAAGCCTGTTATTTAAGCAATCATTTTTTTCTGTAGTTCATATACGATTATGCAGACATTAAGTACTACTTACATTGTTGTTTTTGTCAAATCAATATTTCTTTGCATACAAGTGACTGCAAAAATAAGCGTACAGAAAGTATAATATTTATCGTACTCCCCCACTGGAGCGAGATGTGACAGTCTTTTTTAAGGTGAGGAACCGGATCGTTTACAGACGGGCATAAGAACAAAAATTCACCGGTCCCCTCAACCGCCGGTTGTGCTTGCTCCAGTGACAAGCACCTGGACCACCACTCTGCTGCAGTAGAGTGGCGCGGTCGCGGGACCCCGTTGCCCAGGACCAGGCTTCTGCATTGTAATGTATCTAAGAAGCAACCCTGCCCTCGCGGACGGAGCTACAATTGAGTCGCACTCAGTCCTCGAGGACAGAGACTTGACTGAGACATGTTTGGTCACAACCCGACACAAAACTGTGCCAGTTAAGTATTACATCTCTATTGATATGTTTCTACAATTAACAGAATAGGTTCTGTGCACAAGTTTTGTATTTCAATACATTATACCGATTCCCAGTCGCTGCAAGCCATGCTTTCTAGAATGGGCGTCAATGGATATCGGCTAGGAGCAAGAAATCGGAGAGCCGAGTTCGAATTCTACTTGAATTCATTACGTTCACTTACCATAAAATACCTTTGGGAAAGGTATTAACTCGTCTCTTCCCTACTCTTATGGGTTAAGTAACAGGTCAGGTTGCATAGCTTTCGATGTCTATCAGTTTACAGTGGAAAATCCACTAGCGGGTAAGTCGAGTCTCATTCGAGACATGATAGCCTAATCAGGTATATCACTTAACTGATAGTGATGTTTAGAAAATAAGAGTATGGCAGTGTTGATCTGAGATGCCACCCGAGCAAAGGGCTGGTGATCCGCGATTCACGCAATGCCTGCCTAGCTAAGACTGATTTGTGTGCACACGAGGAAAAATCATGAAACGTTAGAAGTTTTCTCAGCTGTCGTAGACAAAAAGGCAATGACTCAAAGATGAACTTGTCCGAATCACCTTAAATTTTCTTCATTCTTTCATTGATAAAACTGCAATAGAGGTAATTTTTAAATATTTATAAATTCATTTGATACATATGTTATTGTGCAGTATTAACAAAAGAACCATGTCTTTTCCTTTACAGTTATTCACTTGGCAATAAATACTAAAAAAAATAGTATAAAATATATCATTTTTTAAAACACTGGGATGGTCTAATAATTATGGCCAATAGTGTAGATATCATAGCAGAATTTTCAAATGAAAAATTACCATAAACTATTTAGTGAAAAGGCAAAGGAAAAATACGTTGCCGCTGCAGAAACTGAGTGAGGCTGAAATGCCAGGTCAGAACTAATAAGATTGCAGATTCTTCTTTGGGTTCTATCAAGAATCTAAAAATACATCACAAGAAACAGACCAAGTATGGCAGCAATATTCAAAGCAGGGACAAAGGCATTTGATATGACGACAGAGAAAAAAGATAATGCATATAAAACAAAATGGTGAAAATAAAACTATATCATAACAATACAAAGAATGTGATATTGCGTTTTCATACGAAAACTATATCATAACAATACAAAGAATGTGATATTGCATTTTCATACGAAAATGCATATAACAGAAATGGAGAAAGTGTTTTTCTCTTTTTTTTTCTTCATTTTGTCTTCTTTTTTCATTTTTTCTTTTTTTTTTTTCTTCTGATCATCTTAATCACACGAACTGTCTTCCCGTAGCTATATTAAAAAAGATTCAACGATTCTTCAATAACGGCCAGAATGGACAAGATAAGCTTAATGAATGTAGAATGTGTCTGGTCAATAATTTCGATTAATAAAACTTGAAAAGCAATCGGTAATAATAACCAACGTCGGTAGATATCTCATGTAGTAAAATCGTATTAATCTTTTTACCCAAAGATTCGCCCATCAATAACAACGATCGATAGAACGAAATGAAATAGACAATGTACTTCCTTTGTTGCGATTTAACAGTTTTCTAAATCGTCTTTGTTAGGCGATCTACGCATTAATCTTTTCACACAACGAAACACAAACAAATATATTAACCCTCTAGGGCCATTCGTATCATATTTGATACAGTATTTCCCTATAAGGAAACATTTGGTATTCATTGACTGAGCAGTCAGTACTGCTTTCATTTGAAATTTATAAAATATTTCTCTTAAAAAATTTTTCAGGAAAATATTTCTTTCAAGGCTTGTTTTCATACTGTATCAAATATGATACGAATGGCCCTAGAGGGTTAAAAAATCGTATAAAGCAAAACAATTTTACGAAGATCTATGACAAAGTTTAATTTTTTTTTCGTGAAAAGCGTTTCGTTCTTTAAATATTTATCAGATTTAAGGGGCTGAAGAAACTTTAAAATATTTTTTTTAAATATTGAAAATTATTTATATATATATATATATATATATATGTATATATATATATAAGTAGTAGTACAAAGCCGTAATAAGCCAGAAATAAATGAAATTTAATATTTACATGCATTGTGTAAAAGAAAATGATGAACAATAAAAATAAAAAAAAACAAAAAAAAATAAAAAGAAGAACGACCGACCGGTTTCAATTCCAACCTCTTCAAGGTCACCTGGGAATTTTTTTAAAAATTTCAAATTGAAGATGGATATGTATAAGAGAGAAAATATAGACAGCGAAAAGGGAAGAACAGGGGGGGGAAATAAAGGGAATTATTTTTTCTTTTCATCTTCTATTCATTCTCCTGTAAAGATCAGACACTGATAATCTGAAGGCCTGTGTTTACCTAATATATAGTGACTCCAATCACTACAAATTAAATAATTTGTGCGAAACTTACAGAACAAAAAAAACGTCCTCACTAAATTCAATTACACAATCACTGAAGTATATATATATATATATATATAAGAACGGCTCAGAATTTGAGATCTGAATTGCAATTATAGTCGGGTACGTTATATTCCCTTAGACGACAAATATCTTTCGGCATGTTTTCAATAAAACTTCTTTGTTGCTCACATTCTTAGTCCATCGTATTCCTAGCATCCGTCTGCAGAACCAAATGTTTGATGCTTTAATTCTCTACTTCGTCTGTGAAGTGAAAGTCCAGTATTCACTATGGAGTTTCAATCCCCCTCTCGCCATTTAGCTATGAATTAATTAATATTGCTTGTATTCGTGAATCATAATTATATTCAAAATGTTCCCTCGATTTTCTGGCCTTAAATAGCCTACAAAACGTCGATAGACCGTAAAATATATCAATCTTGGCAACACTTTAAAATTATACATAATATTATTAATATGCTGAAACTGTGAAAAATAAATTTTTTCAATAAAACTTCTTTGTTGCTCACATTCTTAGTCCATCGTATTCCTAGCATCCGTCTGCAGAACCAAATGTTTGATGCTTTAATTCTCTACTTCGTCTGTGAAGTGAAAGTCCAGTATTCACTATGGAGTTTCAATCCCCCTCTCGCCATTTAGCTATGAATTAATTAATATTGCTTGTATTCGTGAATCATAATTATATTCAAAATGTTCCCTCGATTTTCTGGCCTTAAATAGCCTACAAAACGTCGATAGACCGTAAAATATATCAATCTTGGCAACACTTTAAAATTATACATAATATTATTAATATGCTGAAACTGTGAAAAATAAATTTTTTGCACTTTTATATTGTAAAATTTTTAAATTTTTTTTAAAAATCTGAATAAAAAAAAACTTTAAATAAAATTAAGCAATATATGGAAAAACACAAAACGTTTAAGCTTAAGGTGACGGCAGAAGAATATGATTTAAACAAAATGTGTTTTTTTTCAACAATAATGAAGAATATATTTCGTAGCTATTCTTGAAAAAATGAAAACCTAGAAATACTTACGAATACCAAATCTATATTTTCTTATAATAATTAACCAGATGTATTTAGCTATGTTTCAGTCGAATGATTAAACAATCTTTATGAAACTATATGACGTCATATTCATTGTTTTCCTTTGAGCTTTTTTTTATTATCTTCTCATAATGACTAAGCTAATAAATCAACTTTTATTTGTCTATGCGGGGAAAAAACGTCTGAGTGAGTTGCACTTAGTAACGTAAAACAAGTTTTATTCTCAACGTTCCACTCATTATTCGATGTAAACACCATGAACCTAAATCGACATATAAATTAAGCAGTCCTCGATTGTTCGGAGAAAATAATTTTTTTTTGTGGGTTTTATTTTATTTGCTTTCTCTTGTACTGGCTGGTTGTTTATACGATGTAGTTTATATTAGTTTATTGATCTATAGATCATTATAATTAATAAATCTTATTACATAATAGTTTTTGATAAACTCGAGAGCTTGGTTCGTCTGAACGGGGACAGCCTTGATTTATTTTTCAGTCCCTTTGGTCAAAACGGACCAATTTCCGGTAAAAACACTTCCTTGGTTAGTCATGCTTTGTATACTTAGTTAATGTAAGTGTTGTTCCTTGTTTATTCCCGGCATTCTCTCTTGTTAGGATTCATGTCAAAATTCCCAAACTCCCCTAGTTTGTTTTTGGACCTTTTTCGTTTCATTTCGACTGTGTCGGTCTTTGATTTTCTCACTCCACTCCTCTGTTTATTTGATCTTTCCCTCTCCAGAAGTAAATGTGCTTCTGTGTTATGTCTATAGGCAAGCATACAGCAGCCACTCTTTTTGTTTTGTGGGTGGACGGGTTTTTAGTTTAAAGATTTAGTTATATTTTTTTCCTGTGTTCATATCCTCTCCCGCGCATTTTATGATCATTATACGGAGTATGAGTTAATTGAAATAAAAAAAAATGGTTCATGAATCTGTTTAGTAAGGTCTAGTATACTTAATGTTGACTAGTCATGTATTTCCATTTTTGGCTATGTATCACAGTGTATTTTACATTAATAGATGTACGCTAAATAGGTTATAACTTGTTTGTAGCGCGGGATTCTACTTGATTACCAAATTCTTGTAAAGTTTAGCCTGTTATTCTAGTCGTTGAAATAAGTCGCATGATGTTTACTTTCTTAAAATATCGATTAGTTCAATATATTTTACTGCTAAATACCTGAAATCTTGTGTTTTGCAATGACTTAAAAATCATATGTCAGTTTATGTTCACTCTCTAAAAATCACAAGTGTTTCTATTTCCTTAATCCACCAACGCCTAATTATGTTTCGGATATGTGAAAATTATATGCTGTTTATATGGTAATAGTAATTCTGACCATGAAGTACGGGTTCGAATGTAACCATGATCGATTTGTCAGGAAGGTCACTTCTTGAGGTTATCAGTCTAGAGGAGGCGATCGCAGCGTGTGGCGCCTTTGGAATGTGATGAGAAACAACACCACGGGTTGACTAAAACATTGTCATTGAAATTGAGTAGACGTGAACCTTTGTGAGCCGTTAATGGTTGCACTAGTATGAAGGTAATAGTTATCGTAATCGAGGGTTTGAGCGTCCTGGCTTTGTTCAGTTTGTTGATTATATGTTATGGGGAAACAGACCTATTCCTCAGGTAATGGACTCTCCCTCCTATAATAATAAGAGCTAACAGGAAGTTTATGGGTGTTCTTAAAAGTTCTACAGAGTTCTTTAGACTTCTATTGGAGTTCAGTAGAAATACTAGACAGTTGATATTAGTCAGCAGTTAAAGGAGTCAGCATTCAGTGGAAGATTACCAAGTTTCTAAAATTTTGGGTGTGTTAAGTCGATCAGCAACCGACATAGCAGGATTATAACCTTCAGTGTGAAAACTACTCCACAATATCATACAAGATAATGCATTCTCTCTCAAAAGATGCAAGTACGGTCCGCTCAGCATAGTGTCAGTAAAGACAACAGTGGACTTTGCGGATGTTTGAACATAATTTTCTTCCTAAATTATTATTTATAGTCGTGTAGGATGTCGGTAGTTTGTTTATGCCATTACTTTTTTATGTTACCTAGGCTATTGATTTGTGTTGTGGTTTCTGTTATTTGGTATAGATCTTTATTTCTAAAACAGTAATGCCACTTCACAAAGAAGGATTATCTCTGCCAATATAATCAGCCTTCACTCGCTGAAATCCTTTTGCAACCCCTAATATTAGAAAATGGTTTTATAAACTGACAGTATAAATATTTCTGAGTTGGTTAAGCGTAGCGCATGATATACATATGAAACACTCGATCTGACAAGACATTTTTTATCGTTTCACCCCAAGCAAGGCGGTACCGCCACTGATGCAAAGGAGTCTACATAAGAGAGTAAAAGTTTAGGCAGGAGGAGAATGACGAACCAGTTACAGGGGATGTCACAGAAAGTGTAAGAGAAGACTGTGAACACAGGTCTGAAGACAGTTGCAAATCTAGAGAGAGAGAAAAAGAACAAGCTACACAGAGTGATGTAGAAAAGACTGGAGTCAATTGGATAAAAGATGGGAATTGACATTGCATTTAAATTTCTGGAGGTTGTAGCCGTCAGGAAAGCAAGTATACGAAATGGAGTTCCACAGGCGAAAATTGAGAGAAAAGAAGCTAATGGAGTAGAATTGTTGCCTGCATTTGGTTGATTTAACTGTAAAAGGGTGGAACATTGTTGCCAGTGTGGGTGCACGAGTAAAGTTTTGTAAATGACTCGAGTTTTCAGGTTGATATTTTGGTTTTGTGTTGCCATCGGTAATGGTAGTATCTAGTTGCTAAATTTGTATTTGACGGCTATGAACCTGTCATTGGTTCGTTGCGGCAATTATTCAGTATTAGAATTAGGCTTAGGTTTCACTGAAAGCATTTTTTTTTTTAATGATAAAAAATGAGAAAGGATTTTCACTTGCTTTGACTTGACCTGAAGGGTCCAGGTGTGGTAACAGAAAGAAGCATTAAATATTCACATCAGAAATTCAAACGTGTTTGAGCAGAAAAATGAAGTATTTTTTGCGGAAAACGATTAATGAAAGGTTCCCTTGTGATTACTGGATAATAACCTCAGTAATGAAGATGGAAAAAGTGACAGCAGAAGCTGTTTTATAAAAATGGGTGCTGAGAATAACATGAACTGAATATGTGAGCAATGACTTAGGGAAAATAAAAGCTAAAAAGACACTTATACGTAGCATCAGAGAAAGCAACAGAAATTACTAGGAAACCTAATGAAGAAAGAGAGCTTAGAAAATTAAATACACGAGGGTTATAGGAAAAGTAGCACATGGCTTATCTCAGGAACTTGTAAGTACTATGAATGCCCACGCCCTCAAAAGATACGGTGCAGAAAAAAGACGTCATAGAATGGACATATTAATTGAATAAAAAAGAATTAGAAATCATGAGAAAAAGAAATATTTAAATTGATATTTTCACCCAGAGTCAACCTACATTTGTTAACGTTCGAAATGTCATAGATTGGGAGCTGAAAATATAACAAAGAAAATATATATCAAATTAAAAGCCAACATTTGATTTCTATTTTTATTATTTTTTAAAGACAAGAACATATTTTAATAACAATTTCGCCATTTTATTCTTCTATTCGTCCATAGCTGGGAAGATAATAGAACATTCAGACCTTTACAAATGTTATTTGGGTGTAGGTAAATGTAAGGAACTCGACTTAAATTCGAAATTGCTTCTCCGAGTTAATTGTAATAAAGTGTTCGGTTCGAAATTCCTTGCATCTGAAGAAGGCCGGAGCTTACAACGGCCGAAACATCGTACAAATGGTAACAAAGATGAGGACAATAGTCTGAATAATGTAAATACTGTAAATACTACCTCATCTCAAAGATATAAACAAATACAATTATTTGCAGTTTAAGAATGTGTTTCGAATTCCATCTAAAGTTTTTAACTTCTCTTTTACACCTTGCGCCTTTGCCCTGCATTTTCGCCTTGCTTTAAGTATATATATATATATATATATATATATATATAAATTCGAAAAGATATACAAAAAAGTGGAGAATACAAAAATGATAAGAAATCAACGCATTTGATGGACCAAAAAAATCACCAAAGCTACGATTGCTGCTGCATTGCTGACGATATGGCAACAAGCCATACAGAGTAGGAAAAACAAATAATAAATAACAGAAATTGCTGGTAAAAAAAAAAGTTACTGACACATGAGTTTTATAAGTCCGAAAATTCATTCCTCAAGGGCAGGAGACTCAGTGAATAAAAACTTTGTCTGAAGAAATCAACTGAAATTTTGAGTGCAGTTCTCGGTAGCAGCAGAAGTAAACAGAAACTTGGAGAGTTACTCTGGAATATATCGGAATTAACAAAAATACATGGCACGTGGAACTAGCACAATCTCTCCATTGAATAAAATATTGTACTCGGTTAAAAACTACAACGTATATCACCTATTAATATATATATATAATTCTACGTCGGTGGCTCGACTCGGAGTTTCATGTTTTACGCAAACATCAGGTGCATTTTACGAACTCAGAAATATGCTCTTGATGATTGCGTAAAGCATGAAATTCCGGGTCGTGTCACCGACGTAAGATCATATGTATATTTTTGAGTATATGTAATTAATAGCTCTGTTTCAAGTACACTGATCACCTTTTAATTAGCACAGTAGTAATATTTATATGCAAATGTGTATTTTCATATGCATATTAATACTTCACTTAACTATATATATATATATATATATATATATATATATATATATAGAACAGTTATATTACTACGGTAATATGATTCGGTAGTTTTACATTTTCAATAAAAGTTGTTTTTTTTTCTGCTACTTATGAGAATATAGTTGAAGGCAAATAAGTGACTAATATAATATACATCACGCTTTTGTCTTTATATAATCAATACCGAATAATCATTTTCCTCCTGAAAACTGAGATACAAAATAAACACGAAGACTTAATCTTTCTACGTTTCAATTTCGCATTACTTAGGCTTACAACAGAATATTCTGTGAGAAGAGCCCCAGCGGTTGACTCTTACCAATCGATCAATAAAATTTCTAGAAAATGATTTCCCTTTGTATTCTGTTTACTCACATAGTAGCTTCCGGAATTTTGTGACTCTTAGATGACTGTCGCCTTTTTAATAATTCTTTAAGTAGCACAAATATTTAGAAATAGAAGAACAGACCTACTAGCAAGCAGATTGTTCTGACTCGTAAATGTTGATGTGCTACTATAGTTATTTGAATTGCTTGCAACATTTGCAAGACAAATATTTAAGAAGTCAACTCATAACATCAGCTGACGATATACACAATATCGAAAATGATTTTACATATAATTATCACTTAAAAGAAAATCGGAGAGAATCCCCTTTTTTTAATTTATTTTTTCAACTGTTTAATAAAACGTTTTCAGTCTAGTGCCTACTGATATATATTATACACTAGCAGTATAGCCCGGCGTTGCGCGGGTGTAATGAAAGCTTTAAAACTAATCCATGATCCTGGAGCTCAAACTCTTTAGACATTGACACGAAAGATTAAAAAGCAATAGTTGTTTCCAGTTAAAGCAAAACAGTAGACTGAAAGAAAATGAATGCATGTAAGACAAATTTTGATTTCCTGGTATCGATATCAAATTTTCTGTTGTAAGAACTGCAACCTTGAAACTTCTGAATATCGTTTCTTATATCTTTGTCTATGAGTGTATCAAATTTGATTAAAATCGGACCACTTCTTCTACAACCCGATTTTTTCGATTATCGATTTTCGATATTTATTAGGGGGTACCTCGACACAAAACTTAGCTAAGATCACTCGCAGACGCTTATAGTACAACTGTGTAAATGTTCAAGAAAATCGGTTCAGCCATTTCGGATTCTATAGGTAACGGATACACAGACACACACACACACACACACAAAGTTCCATTGATAAATAAGTTTAGATATCCTCATGATAAACATACACTACTTTCTCTTCTATGCCCTTACAAGAATCTCATTTGTTAATCGTCTTCCCTGGGTAGTTCTTAGGCTTTGTATTAAGTAAATAACTGCAAACAATGTAAGAAAGGAAAACACAAAGACAGTAGTCCTCTTCAGAGATCTGCTTTTTCGCTTTCATTATCTTCTTTGAGTGTTAAATTTACTAGACATCCTTTCCTTATTATGTCTAGAAATGTTATATCTATCTTTCTGATTATAAGTCTAAATTTATTTGTTATTGTTTTAACTGATATATTTACATTGCTCTGACTTTTATACTCGTCTTCATTGATATATTCACAACGTTTCGATCGTTATAGGCTCCAGCAATCAATCAGGTGATATTCTTTGAAATTTTGAACACTGGCGTAAACCGCTTTAGTTACACGTGGTTTTTAAAATATTTTCGCCTTTAGTAACTCAACTCTCATAGCTTTTATTTGCCTCTGCTTTGGCCATGTCGTGAACTTTTTTTATAATCGTTTCACCTCGAGCAAGGCATTTTACTGCCACTAATACGCAGGGGGTTACATAGAGGGGAAAGTGGTGAGAAATGATGGCTAGATATAGGAAATGTCAGAAGGAGGCTGAGGATACCGAGAATGAGTGTTGGGTAGATGGTGAGAGTGTTGGGAGAATAGATGCAAGCTAGTGTGATAGGTAGTGTCTATTGACCTTACATTTAAACTCCTGGAGATTGTAGCTGTCGGGAAAGCAGACATGTGGAAGGGAATTTAAACTTATACTCTCTGGTTTAAGTTACTTGATTACTTCAGCCAACACTTTTATCTATTGGGCCACTTCATATCACCTGAAGAATGACGGCGAGTACAACAGCAGAAACGTCGTGAATATGACAATAAAGGTGTGGACAACAGATCGAACAAAGTACCACCATGAATTTATAATTATTTTCCCCCCTAAATCTTTCACGATAATCACATAACCAGATGATGATATTTTCAGAATATATTGATGAAACAAGTCTTTCGTTTCATTTATTTTCTTCATATGGAAGGTAATTTTCAAGAGTTCATGAACTGATAGAAGATTAGATATTAAATTGTAGTTCCTTACTTTTTTAACATTTTAATTTCTCTTAATACTGTGTTCGTTGTTATCGTTTATCTGTCAAGACGATAGTCATTTTAATTTGCAATATTCGTCAAATTGATATACAAAAGAACGATTCACGTAGCATTTAAAGTAATGAAAAATTGCTGTTGACAGGCAAGAAAGAAGCCAGGTCCAAATGCAAAAGTTGGATAGAAGAAAATTCTAGAATAGAAATTATATTTACACTTTGATGAGACCAAGTTGCCAATATATTATTATTATTGTACTATGTGTCTTGTCCTTCCAGGACGAAAGCGATCATGGACTTCCACTTCTCCCTATCCGCTTTCTCCTGTTATATCTCGCAGCCCTCGTCCTGTCATCCACTTGCTCAGGCCCTTCAAATATGTTATCCACTGCTTTCCTCTGTCTCTTTTTCCTCTCTATCTGGCCTGTTAGTATCAGGTTCTCGAAGCCCTCCTTCCTCAATGCATGTCCCAGGAACTTTAGTTGTGTCTTCTTGATGCTCAGTATAAATTTCCTCTTCGTTTCCATTCTTTCCAACACCTCATCATTGCTTTAATGATCGGTCCAGTTGCTTTACGTTTTTCCCTCATTTTTGATGGTATTGTTCAGCATTCACTGCCATATTGTAGAACTGCCATCACATAGCAATCTAGTACTCGCTTTGTTTCTAATAAGGGTTTCCTCTCTTTTAATACTTTACTCAGCTTCTTGAAGGCGTCATACGCCATGCCAATTCGCCTTTGGTTGTTTCTGTCACACTTTCCGTCTTCTGTTTCCCAGGTATTTTAATCTTTTGTACCTACTTAAGTTTAGTATTCCCCAACTGTATTTGGCATTTTGGGCTGCGCTTTTTTCTGAGGACCATGCATTCGGTTTTCTTGCAGTTTATTTCTAGCCCTTTTCCTCACTCTTTTCAGATATCTTCTGTAGGAGGTCTTGTAGTTTCCTTTCTGTGTCTGCAATCAGCACTGTATCACTTGCGTAACTTATGTTATTCAAATTACATTCAAATTCATGATGTCGATGTAAACAAAGGGATAGCTCATTGGAAAATATTGTCATGAAAATACTCTATTTATAGGGAAAGCACAGGGAAGCTTCTAGCAGTCAGTCAGTTAGCTAAGTGCCATATGTGATACACGCTAGAGCGATCATGTCTCGAAAGAGGTATGACTGACTGGGCAAAAGATTATCCCTCAGTAGGTTGCCATTGCTTTCTGCGGTAGACTGGTTGCCAGCCAAGGCTATAGAACCCCATCTGTCCTGTTATTTAACCCATAACTGGAGGGAAGAAATGGATTAATACCTTTCCCAAGGGTATTTGCGCGTAAATGAATGCATTGAATTTAACTGGAATTCGAACTCGGCTCCCCGATTTCTCGTTCCGTGTCGATATCCAATGCACCACAGCGCACATCCCTCACCTGTATTTGGCATTTCTAGCAGTAGGAAAGTGATTCATATCAAGATGTCATGTAAGAACCGATAATATTGCTGATTTTTTGTATTTTTTTTCAAATCTCTCTACATACAGATTATGTGGCAATAATATTCAGTGGACAGTCGAATGGTAGTATGTTGCCTCATTTAGTCCGATGTTCCTCCAGTAAATTTAGAGGTTTCTGATAAAATCCAATGAATTATAAACAATATAATCGTGTCAGCTACAATTACTTGCCCGTTGGCAAAATGAAGTTTCCCTGTCCCTTTACTATTAATAGATTCATGGAAATTGTCCCGATGTATTATTCGATAGAGTACCTAAACTTTATGAATTTTAGCGCAGTACTTGATTGACTGCAAGGCCTCATCAATTCACAGTTGAATTTGTTAAATAAAAACTTAAATTCTACGCTGACTGTTCTCACTTGTGGTACGCTCTACCGACTCCATGCTTTTTAGCCTCGTTTGATCTCCAAAAGTTTAAATGCAATGTCAATCTTTATCTACAACTATCTTCCTGGTCATTCTTTATTTTTTCTAACTGCTTAACAATGATTATTTTTTTCTTATTCTTTAACACACAGTAACCACTTTTGATTTAATACCGTTAATGTCGTGCATGGGTTGATATGTTTAAAAAAATAGATTCCATTACCATTTTATTCTACGTACAAGAATGCAAATGATAAAATATATAACAGCTTTTGAATCAGTAAATTCATGTCTCTCACAATATCATAAAAAAAGCCAACAAGAAAGTTTGAAAAAAGAATTGAAAAAAGGCAGCTTAGAAATATATTCGATGTTTGCGTGTGATATTAATGCCTTTACTTTTGTACTGGGAAAATATTGACGAAAGTAGAACTGATGTATTTCTTCGTTGTCATTAAACCTTTTATTTTCTTTTTTTCTTTTTCAGGTAAGTAATAAAGCGATCATCCGATCATTGTTTTCTTTATGGGCGGAAAAAGTGGAACAATATTCTTGGTAACCACGAGTTAATGTCCGAAGTAGTTCAGAGATAATGGTAAGTGGCAACATTTATTTTCGCGAAGACGACAATATCAAACGGACAGATGCACAAATCCAAACATATGATCATTTTCATGTATATACGCACGGTTGTTGAGACTCCATGCATTCTAAAGTGTTGATGTTTTAAAATGGTTTTTGGCAAAAGAATGTTTGTTTAATCTAAATTTAATCTAAAGAAAGAAAACAGTTATATAAAAATAATATAAAGGTATTGTATTATATAAAGAAGATCGAAATAACACTGATCTATTGTTTGTAAAGTATTCATATTTTATATATATTCAACACACACACACACACACACACGTGTATATATATATGTATATATATATATATATAGTTTGAAGGGAGCTTCTATTTATGGGTCACATTGTACAATATTAGGGAGAGATTTTGTGCAAATGCTAAAATAGGCATTACATTAAACAGAAATGACGCCGATCACGTTTAGCATGAAAGTGAATGCCGCCTCAGAATGTAGAATCACTATAACTGAGTAGTGAGTTCAACCCTCACTGGTTAACTCTACTTTCGCTCGTGTGTCACGTCTAAGCTACGCTTAGAAAAATCACCTGCCTCCAGGTTTGGGGGTTGGGCGCTGGGCTAACAACCTTGCCACATAAAAAACTGTTCATTACGAAAACAGTAAAAACACTACCCTACACACCATTCGCTGTAATGGAAAAATTACACACACACACACACACACACACACACACACACACACACATATATACATATATATATATATATATATATATATATTATAAATTATGTTTTAGAACATGCACATAATTTCTTCTATATATGTCCTCTTCCCTACAATCATATTTTTGTTTCAGTGTTTGGATTTAAACACTTCCTCGGGGGAAATAAACGTTTGGAATCATTCTCTGTTTATATTTGGTTCGTTGTTGTCGTGGGGGTTGGTTGGGGTTATTGGTAATTAAGTGAATGTCTCGTTTTGATCGTTAGACTTTTGAGGGATTTGGTGTGTAAGTGTGAAATTGTTGATTAATGGTATTATCTGTTGGAATGTATGTTTTATCTTTTTATCGGTTGAGTATATAATTTGGTAAAGAGGGCGCTGTTGACTGGTCATTTTTATGGTTGGCTATCAATTAATTGGTTGATATCTGCTGTTAGTGGCCTAATTCATGTATTTACTTTGATCCTGTGTCTAGGTTTTCATAGACGTGATAGGGGTGGGGTGTCTAGGTTTTCAAAGACGTGATAGGGGTGGAGGGTGTACATGTTCTAAAACATAATTTATAATAAATAATCACTGCTCTATACATCATATATCGAGCACTGTTTTAAATTAATGTTTTGGACGGAAAATTTTTTTTCTTTTTTCTCTCCTCATTCTATACTCACTATGATATATATATATATTTATATATTGTGTATTTGGGCAACAATATCTGTTTTACACAGGTTTCCGAAAAATGATGGACTAGGTATAATCATTAAATTTTTTTATATATATATATATATATATATATATCTTCGTATAATCTTTTTTCGGATTTGACATTATTTGTGAATTGCACAAAAGTTTTGTATTTGGAGCGCTTTCGTCTTTGCTTTTAGCCATTATCGAGAAGCAATTTGCTTTACTAATAAATAAACATGTATATATATATATATATATATATATATATATATATATATATATTGGACTAGAAATTATTTTTTTTTCTGAAAAAACATTGCTTGAAACTGCTAGCCTATGTAATCGCTTGTGTTTAGCAAAGCTCTTATACCTTCATCTGTCTTGTGAAGATATCGCTTTAATGTCTTCAATGTTTTGATGTATTTTTTTTCAAATAAAAATTATTCTTAAATTTTGCAGTCACTTCAATTAGAACAATTTACAGAAGGGAACGTCGAAGCTTCGTGTTGCTAGTTAAATTAATTAATTAATTAATTAATTTACACACTGGCACAAATTTTTGACGCTGAGATATGTGAATTATTCAAACTGACGTGCTAGCAGTAATTGGCAGAAAAGAATCACTGAGAATGAAGGAAGAATAGGTGGTTGCGGTATCCATTTAGAGAATCTCGGAAAAAGTATTGGTCAAATTCTGATGGAAATCATAATTCTATTTAATCAATATTCACTATTTAGCAACACACTGTTGTATGAAGGGTCCTGATAAACAACGTAATAACTCTGTCCCCTATATTATAACAACCTCCAAAATTGCAGACACAGTTTAAAATTAAAATAAAATATGTTTTATTTTCATGCGTAATATTAAAATTTTATATTTTTGCTTTCAGCCAAATTTCCATTCACCCTATTCAGTTTTATCTGATGATTAATTTTTACTTTTATTTTCCCAAGATTTTGTAACAATTGAATTATTATCATGTGATTCTTATACATAGAACTGCGTATGTATATATCAGCATTTAATGGTGAATGTATATATATATATATATATATATATATATATATCTGCCCACACACATATGTATCTGTGTGTGTTGTAAGAAGTTTAAGGCAAAGAATATTTTACTGCGAGAATTTTGATAAAATATAATTTAGAGTCATGTTCATATTATAATCATTGCTAACATATTTTTTTCATTTTGTCAGTGGTTTTCCGAACATACTTTCTGATAGATCTGAAAATGCATATAACTTTGTATGGGTCATGAATAAATATATATATATATTGAACTAGAATTTTTTTTCTGAAAAACCATTGCTTGAATTCTGAAGCTAATAAAATAGAGCTGGAAGTATTAAAAAGGAGCTCAATTTTGTGTTAATAATAAATATACATTTTTCTTACTGATATCAGAATAGTTTTGTTACCCGTGAGGAAATATATATAACAAGCATGTATTGTATTAATTAATAGTACTTTAACGCATTTAACAATTCATAGCTCAAGCATATCATACAACCAAACAAAAACTGCTAACTTGCAGACATTTTATTTTTCCATTTGTTTCTCTTGTAACTGGGTATTACTTCTGTATATGTTTTACAAATTTAACAAAAATTGAAAACTTGTAGAAACTTTATTTTTCGTTTTGTTACTGATGTAAGAGATTACATAAGCATTTTTTACAAATTTAACAGTTTATAGCTATCATAGACCCTTACAATTTAATAAAAATTGAAAACTTGTAGAAATTTTATTTTCGTTTTGTTAAAGATGTAAGAGAAAACAGCATTTTTTGCAAATTTAACAGTTTATAGCAATAGCATAATTAAAATTCACGCTATTAAACGAAATATTTCTAGAGAGTTTCATAAATGTCCAGAAACCGCTAGGAAAATCATAGTAATATTAAACATTGTCTATAAAATAGTACCACCAAACTTTTGTCTATCCATCTGAGATGAGGTAGTATTTACATTATCTCTATTGTTCTAAACTTTATTGCCTTTATTATGACCTTTCGGCCGTTGTACGCTCCGGTCTGCTTTAGGTGCTAGAAATTTCGAATTGAAACCTTTATTACGATCATTGGAATTGCATAAGTAATGAGAGTATTTAGGTATGATGCCACTTCTCTTAGACATGTAGTTATTTCTTTTAATGTTAACTGTCTAATGTATTCATTCATCACTACTGTAGCCTGGTATTAAACTCACAACTCTTTTGGTCAATCACTGGAACTAATCAACCTCTATATTCACTGTGCCATGTGTCATTAAAAAGTACTGCATTTTTATTTAATTACTTCTCTTGTTTTAATGTTTTTGTTCTTTTCTGGATAAAATGTATGTATAATATGTCGGAATGTGTATGTCCGATTGCTTTCAAAAATAAGTGAAGTATTAATAAAAATGCAAGAGATAACACTCAATAACATCATCTATTAACTTGACCACAAGGGCTGACCATTTTTGGAAAATGAAACATTACTATGTCAATAGATACATACCTAAAATTTCCTGTATTCAATTAATAGAAAAATAAATATATTCTTGATAATGGCTGAATGTATAGCTGAAAGCGCTCAGGCATACAGAGCATTCGGACAATTCTACATAATTTATCTCGAGAAAGTAAGAAAATTAAATAAAATATTTTAGCCGTGGTTCCTTGTTAGACGTTTATAATAAACTTTGTATAAAAGAAGGGTTGCTACCGTAATACAAGCTTATATATATATATATATATATATATATATATATATATATATATACCTTCCCCTCTCTCTCTATAAATATAATTTGTAAATGAGCTATTATGCGACCTAGGATTCTGCAATATGGTATATTCAGGTGATTTGCAATAACTGATTTTACCTTTCTTTTAAGAACGCTCACTTAAACGGAGGTCGTTCTTGAACGCTTAGTTTCAAAATTTGAAGATATATATTTCATACACACACAAATCCAAATATATGTTTTGGGTTTAAATATTAAGCCGCATGACATATTCCCTATTTTGTATGTTGTTTCTGAGAGTATATATTCCTATGAATGAATTGATCCACTGTGCTTACAGTTATTTCGCAAGCTTGTCACTATTTTGAAATATTTATGAATATAATTCCCTTTCATTTCTTCTATAAATTATATGGCTATATACCTTAGCATAAAAAATCCGTCTTTTTTAAATATTTATTCAACTCCCGTTCTATGCTGTGTTCATCTTTTTCTTTTTTCTTTGATATTTCTGCCCAGAATCTCTGTCATCGCCACTCTGACATTATCCGCATGTTCTTCGAGCCTATGAATGCATTAAGCTTTTCATCCATGAAACACATCGACCTTAGAAACGACTACTTTTCATTGTTATTCTTATACTATTTTTTCTTTTCAAACACTTTGTTCTTACTGTCAAACAGTTCTTAATATATGCTTCTGAAAGGTAATATTCACCGCAGTTATCTTATCTAGATGAAATGAGAAATGATGTCGGTTGCTTTTGACATTTCCTCGCTGTTTTGCTTCTCAGATAATTGAAACAGACAAACGAACACCAAACTTTTGATTGGACTATTTCAAAAAAGAAGTTCAAGACTGCCTGTTAATTTAACAATAGTTAAACTTCCTTTCAATATTCGTTTCCGCATTCCCTATATTCCACTTCTTCCTTTCATACGAATGTTTCATTTTGATGTAATCCTTTTGCCTAAATTAAAATAAAGAAATCATAGGAACGCAGGTGTCACTCAAAGCTCTATCCTAGATTCTAGGTTGTAATCAGAACCCAAGTTGGTATCGACACTGACGACCCCACATTTACTCCTGCTTCTTCAAGAAATCTACCGATGTTGACAAAACAAACCTAGGTGCTTGCTCTCGAAATAATCTCCAGTCAGTGGTGGAGGGGGTAAGAAATTGCTCGTAAATTGTTATGCTTCCAAAACGAAACTGCTATCCTTTAACCCCCATAGACTATCTTTCTTACCTGCTATCAGCATGGGTCACGCTAGTATCCCTGAAAGTAATACACTGCTTTTGTTTTTGGCCTCACTCACTTGAGTTGAACGACTGCACTGAATTAAGATCTAAATATACTGCTAGCAATGACTGGTCTCTTTGTCGGGCAAGAACGTTTTTCTCTTCGGAATCGATCATGCTCATATACAAATCTACCATCCACCCGTGCATTGAATAATAAAGGGCGAAATTAGTCTCAAAAGCATACAAGCACAAATATATATATATATATAACATATTAAGGCAGGCACGTTATTTCAAGGTAAATCTGAAGTATAGGCCTATTTCAGGCGAGCCATTATCAGCTTCTGTCTTTATGGTACAAAGGATTTTACACGAAACCTTTGTACAATAAAGACGGAAACTGATGATTGTTCGCCTGAAATAGGCCCATACTTCAGATTTACCTTGAAATAACGTGTCTGTCATAATTTTTCTTTTATTTGGTCTATATGTATTCATATACATATATATTTAGAGCTCTCTTAGAGAGTTATCCTACCACTGTATGTACAGGATACTCCTTTGGATTCTTCTATACCCACACTGCATGCTTATATATATATATATATATATATATATATATACACGCAAACATTGTATTAAGGTTTTATTCACATTCTACTTCATTCTTACATTTATCTGTTTGCTGAGTGTGAGCCATACAAAAACTGTCGATATGGTCTATTGTTTCTCTCCTTGCAAATTTCTAACGGTTTGATTTTAGTGTAGTTTATTTTCATTTTTGAATCCCTGAATGTGATATTTATTAATTACAGTAGCAGCAATTCTGTGCCATTGTGTGTTGTTTCCTGAGGTATAGGAAAATCAAGGATAAGAACAAAATATTAATCACGTAAATTGGCCGGTCAAAAATCATTACAAATAAGAAACAAAATGGCGAAAGTTTTATCGCTTCTCCCTCTTCAGAGAATTGTAAACAAAAATATAAATAAGTGCAATATACGTAGAAAATATTGCATTTAAACCCAGAAACCATTCATTCAGCCTATAGTTGAAAGAATTTGCTTAGACTTAGTATAAATAGTTTCATGCCCCTCTCCCAAATGAATGGTTTTCACATTTCCATCATTAGTTCTCTAGTAACAATATATGATCTAAATAATTCTTTTTATCATTAAAAACAAATTTATCGAATATTTTGTCAACTAAGTTACCAATATGTCTTTTGTGACTCGAATGCATACACGCCTATTTCGCAGATAATGTCGCTTGTAGGTGAGTCCAATCAATTTTTGTTTCGCAACTCCCGTGGACAGGTGCCAAAATAAGCGATATTTATTAAGAAAAAAACTGAGCTGTCTGCCTGAAGGCTACACTTGACAAGATAATCATGTAGATTATAAGACTGTTTATTGAATTTGTTTCACATTGCTTGGTACATTATTGTAGGAAATTAAGTAAATATGAAGCAAACTGTTTTAACAATGGTTTGTTACATTTTAATCATATTGAAACTAACACAAATTTTGCCCGAAATATACTCGTGAGATTATGTTGTTATTAGATGATACGAAATTAACCCTTCATTTCTTTTCCTTCAATTTCTAAGAATTATCAGTTCTTTTATTTCATTTTCGTTCAGCTTCACGCTTTCTGTATAAACCGTTTCATTTTTTTGGTCCTAAACTCTTCAGAGATGTTGTATGAAAGCATTCTTCTGTTTATGTCGTTAAAAAATCAACTTAAATAAGTGGCTCACGTAGATGATGCAAGAAAAGAATATTACAAATATCAGCTGATGTTTCTCATTGATGAAAGTGGAAGTTCTCGTCTTACACGATAACGGTGACTTCCTTGATATGCAAAACGAGATAAACCCAGCTGCGCTTGCTTTATGCACGTGTGGGAAGGGAACGTACAATAGATAGATATGTAAAGATCTACTCAATAGAGAACGAAATCTAAAATTTAAATATGTTCAGAGAGATCACTAGGATGCGCATGCACCTTCGCATAAACTCGCGCAGAGGTGTTTTTTTCGTGAGATTACATCTCACATTCGGTTTAAGAATTTCCAACGATAACATTACATATTACAAATCACTGCTTGTTATTTAAACCCTTACTATTTAACTTCTGAATATACCTTATAAATACTGTGGTAAAATAGATAGATAGATTCACCAGTCACTAGGTTTAAACACATTCACCATCTTGTAAACAGGAATAGGGGTTTATCTATTGTTTCTTTTTTAGGATTTGGTTTCCGGTTTCTTCTCCCAAATATTTCTCATTGCCTTACGATCAAAGTAACCATTTGCGTCTTTGAAGCATTATCGGCTTACTTGGTGGGAAATTATTAAATGCTCTATGTATTAATGAATAGAAAGTTTTAAGTTATGATATAACCATCGATTAAAATGTTTAGTACCAGTGATAGAACCTCTATTAATATAAAAGTGAACATTGAAGTCAAAACCCAGTGGAGACTGCCTGCTGTTTCAGGCTTAAACAGAACTCTCAAATCTTGTCTGAATTTGCGTTTAAGAATGTAACAGACTGTTACCGATGAATTTTGTCTTTAATACCCATTGATATATATATATATATATATATATATATATGAATTGTATTTTAGAACAAGTACAAATTTTTATATATTCACTACAAATCGTATATTTGTTTAGACATTGAAAATACAATGTCTCATCAGGTGGTGTGCCTTATAACTCTTCACAGCTCTATATATTATATATCGAAAACCTGTTTTAAATTAATGTTTTGGACGTTGTAAATTTTTTTTTCTTCGATCCTTATTCACTCGTGTATATATATATATATATATATATATATATATTCAGATAAAACGTAATGGGGAAATAGTCATTTTCAACATGTCATTTTGAGGTATGCATTCTTCGACCCTTTATAAACTGAGTGAGGAAAAATTCTTCTCCCAGGTGTTATATATATATATATATATATATATATATATATATGTGTGTGTGTCTGTGTGTGTGTGTGTAGAAGTAACAAAGTACTGTGCTTTTCAACACTCTATCTACATTGTGATATCGAGCACTTTAAGATAAAAAATAACTGCTTACCAAAATAATTTTATCAGTATAACCACTGAAAAAACGGTTTGTCATCTCCTTAAAGAGTTCTTTGGATGATACTAAACATTTCTCCAGGTCAACATTATATATATATATATATATATATATATATATATATATATATAGATAGATAGATAGATAGATATATGTGTGTGTGTGTGTGTGTTGTATGTGTCATAAATTAAAAAAAAAACTTAGGTGGTGAATCCCAAAGGATCCTATTAGAATTAGTTATTACCACTGATTCAGCCGATTCAGCCAGAGGACTCAATATACTTAAATATATTTATTTACTGAGCCAATATTTATTACATATTAAAATAAAATTTAGGGATTGCCGTTTCTACAGCAATTTTTGAAACATTCATCTCGTACATCAAAACATAATGTTCTTGTCTAATTCACGATATGTCAAAATTGCCATCAATAAAAAAAATTAATTCTTAAATGTTGTGTATATATATATATATATATATATATATATATATATATATATATATATTGTAACTAATTTGTTGAACTCGTAGGTTTATTTACCTTTTTGTTCATGCATTTACTTTTATAAAGACATATTTTATAAAAAATATATTCTATAAAAAAACAAAATATTAAAAAACAAAAAAAGCACACACCACAATACAAAATGACATACATTAAATTAAGGAGAAACCAACCCCAAAACAAAACAACACCTACCAACCCCTAAACCAAAGGCACCAGCAGCACCAGCACTTTCAAGATTAATAGATTAACCTATCATGAACTCTGCCAAAAACAAACACTTAACCCTTAGACCAATAAAAAGGTCATCGGAACACAAAATACAGACCAACCCCTCTAACGCCCAAAAATAACAAATCCAACACAAATAAACGGTCTTTTCAACTGGATAATTCTCATTTCTAAAAAGATCACCTGAGGATGAAGCCAAAACATAATGGGATGGCTTCGAAACATGAGAAATGTCTTGTGTAGTGATACTATGAATTTAAAAACATTGTAACAACCATTACAGTATATATATATATATATATATATATATATATATATATATAACAAGATTTTCTTTTCTTTAACTCAATCGCCATTTTATTTACTTAATAAGAGTTAACAAATTAAATATCTAAAAATATAATATAAAATTCTCATATAGTCAGCGATGTTTCAAAGAAACTTAGTCTTCATTACATTCTCACAAATACAAATATCAAAATAACCTTTGAGTTGTGAATGCGAATAAAATGGATGAAGGTAGCCGACCTTTAAGCATAATGACCAAGGACACGTTAAAATCATGATTTGAAATGATATCATGATGGTGGATATGGCGAATTATTTAAGTTAAAAAAATAACGAATAATGACTTGATAGGGAAGATTAAAATATTGGAGAAGCAGAGGTAAATGAAGTTGATTACAAGAATTTGGTTAAAGTCTGCACAAATAAAACCAGTTTAAATTTGACTGACACAAGTTTTAGCAAAATTAAAATAGAATACAAAAAGTGCATAGTCACACGCGCTACTAAAATATGGCTTCGTTAATGTCACGAGAGATTTCGTAGATTACCAAATATGATTATCTAATGAGGATATATAAATTTAATTTTTTCTATCCGTTTCGCTGTAAATAAATACATTCCTACCTGCATAAATCTGTGATAGAGATATTTATAAAAATTACTGATTAAAATCACACACGTAATGAACGTATGATAAAAGGTGAATGATACTAACATAACATTGGCTTAAACGGTACAATGAAATCAACGAGGCTATGAATATTAAGATAAATAATTACTACATATTAGTATTCATGTTTCACAATAGCAATCCAGTTTATTTTGCAATGTAGCAATAATTTATGTTTTGTAATTTCTATCGATTTTATAATAAAAATATTGAAAATTACACAAAAATGTTTTAAAACAATCAAGTATTTTTTAAATTACTAATTATCTTTTTTACAGTTGTGTTTAGTTCTGGTCACTTATTCTTGAGGCAGACAACTTGTTCGTTCTTAGAGTAGTTATATAACCAAAAGTTATTTCACGGTCAAATATTATTTTCTCATTATCACCAACTACGCTTCTAGCGTTGAATTCTTTCATTAGTATTGGTATTTCATTAACCCTTATATATATGATTTTTTTCTATGACAAATGAAGAAAAAGATTTGCTGATACATATATATTTAAGAATCATTGTCAAAGCTACTCATTGTTGGTTATCTATCAGTTCCCGCGAACCGATTCTTAAAATTATAAAAACTTAACAAGATGTTTCTTAGGTTATCCGAAATTATTCTTCTACAGTGATAGCCAATATATTACATTCTCGCAAATACAAATATCAAAATAACCTTTGAGTTGTGAATGCGAATAGAATGGATGAAGGTAGCCGACCTTGAAGGATACTAAAATTACATTGGGTTAAACGGTACAATGAAATCAACGAGGCTATGAATATAACTAATATCATTTCTGTAATTTCTGCCGTGGTTGAAAGAGTGCTTTCTGTGATGAACAAAAATTCATACTGGTAAAAGAAATAGTCTTGATTTGAAAATGTGAGCTATCTTTTAATAAAAAATTAAATGGTCTCCCATTGGATCTTTGGGACTGCAGTGATTTAGTTCGAATGTCTCTAAGAAAAAATAACACAGCTGATTACAATAGAGTCAAAAAACATCATTCTTCTGAACAGAAATATGATTTCAATCTGGAAATATCTGGAAATAAAACTTTTCTATTAAATTTTCAGAACGGTTTAATTCTTTTTTATATAAAGTGATTTTTTCCATTCTCAGATTTAGAAAACAATACGCAGAATAAGTTTTTGAAGATCACCTACCTTTGTAGATCCGGTTCTAGGAAATTTGGAATGACATTATAACAACTATTTTCGATTAATTTATTCTATCTACCTGAAATAAAACTCGAAATCATTTTCAATCTCTTTCTATGTTTGTGAAGTTAATCCAAATAACTCTCTAAGGAGATGATAAACCGTACGACCGATGTCTAGGAAATTTAGTGGAAAAATTATTTTTCCCAGCTCAGTTTTTACAACATTTGGACATTGGTTCAGTATGACGTTATCATGTCTAGATCTTGAGAACTGGGAAGATGGAACTGATATTTGTCAGCAATCATTTGACATAAGCTGACTCTTGTGAATACAAAACTTATCATAACGAGCTCGGTACTTCTTGCAACGATAGATGCACAGACAATTTCCATAACTTCAACAATATATTTCTATATAAGTCTCACTTGAGGTTTGGTATGAACCTAAGACCTTATAGATATTAAGAATATAAAAAATCGTAATCCTCATAATTGATCATGAAAGAAATAGGTGTTAATAGATTTTGTATATATTAAGATATCTCATAAATAAGATAGAATAAATTGGATGCCAAATTTTCAATTAATAATTTATATTCACTTTTCAAGAGTTGTAATATATTCTTTATACATGAGAGAAATTCTTTTTAAATACATACACGCGTGTTGTCAGCTATAAATGATTTCTTTTTTCCATGTATTTTTATCCTTTTATTTAAAGTCTGTATCTACTTGATTTTAACCTAATTTCAAGAAAATAATTCATTTTTAAAAATGATAATTTATAAGCATATTTTAGATATATTAACAATATATATGCTTTTAATTTAATGTGACGCCAGGAACCTATCGGTTAAACTAAGAATATTATTGAATTGGCTAAGTTGAAATTGATCTAATGAATTGCTAATTAGATTAGAATTATAGGGATTTACTTAGCGTAGTTAGATGTGAGAATGTGCGGAACGAGAAATCGGAGAGCCGGGTTCGAATTCCAGTTGAATTCCTTGCATTCACTTACGCGCAAATACCCTTGGGAAAGGTATTAATCCGTCTATTCCTTCCAGTTATGGATTAAATAACAGGACAGATTGGGTTCTATAGCATTGGTCGGCAACCAGTCTACCGCAGAAAGCAATGGCAACCTACTGCGGGATAATTTTCTGCCCAGTCACTCATGTCTCTTTCGAGACATGATCACCCAAGCGTGTATCACGTATGACACTTAACTGACTGACTGAGTTAGATGTGGCTCGATTCCGAATGTATCGAGCAACCAGTAAGTTTCGAACTCACGATTCTAATTTAACTATATTGAAAAATGATGCTGGGACGATAGAGTTTAAACAGTTATCTTGATAAATGGCTTTGATTTCTTTGTCACGCCAGCAAACAAGATAGATTTATACTGGTTTCCTTGTTAATATAGAAGAAGATTTGTCTCTGCTAATTGTTAAATATCAGTTTAGAAAAATAGAACGTTAAAATCGGAGATTTTATGTCAAATAACCTAATAGTTGCCCTGACGTCATACATATCGAATGCAAAATCCAAAATCGAAATTGCACCAGCAGATTATTCAAATGTCGTTATATATGTCAAGCGAGCCAACCCAGACAAACAGGAAACGGTGTCCTGAAGACATCCAGCCGTTCTCTTTGAAATCAGTGCCGTATGACCACGGCTTTTCTCTTGCGTTCTCAGTCGAACAATTTTCTTTTGTCTAGTCTGTCGAATTATTTGGCTGGAGACGATTTCAAAGAGATATTACTTGGTGTTGGAATGTATGTGGTTAGTGTGCAATTTTCATTTGATGCGTTTATTTTATTTGCTATTACTTTCTTATCCAATATTCTTATATTTCGCAAGCAATTTACTTGATACTTGCAAACACGAACTCGCATAATCTCTTTATATATATATATATATATATATATAAATTCATCAGTAGACAGATACGTTTCAATGTATCACCAGCTCATCAATTCGGTTATAAGTCCGATTGCTTATATAAGGAAACTGAGATAACCTAAAATTTGCATTCAAGCATTTGATAGACAGTCGCCATTGTGTAGTAACAGAAGCGACCATCTTTATATTTTCATATGCTTCATCTCTTATTTTAGAAACTGTCACCCATAAATAAAGCAGACATTAAAACTATATTTTTCATTATTTGATAGAGAAATCAATGCAGATATAGAAAAGAACAGTGAACTGTGAGAGAAAGTCCCATAACATAAGTAAGAGTGTTTCAATATCACTAGTGTGGAATATATAGAGTTTACTATGTGTAATGTAAGAAGTCGTCTCTATTCAGTTCTTTTATATAGGAATAATATTGCAGGCTATTTATAGGCCTTACATTTTGATGTTAGATAAGTAAACAATAACATCGTCCTCGGTTCTGAAAAATATACGATAGATTTTGTAAAACAGTCATTCTTCCAAAATGTAAAATTAGACAATTAAAAAATTAAAAAAATAGACAAAAACATAATAGAAAGAGAGAGAGACAGAGAGAGAAAGAGAAAGAAAGAAGAGGAGAAGAGGCTTAGTGGCATTGTCGCCTTTCCCGAGAAGAATAGTTAAAGATATCTATCTATCTATCTATCTATATATATATATATATATATATATATATATATATATATAAACAATTCTAAAATATAAAAACGAAATCTCATTCTCTCACACACATACCCACACAAGCACACCAAATTCAAAATACCGTCAAAATAATAAAAACAAACCAACCGACCGATGAAGAGAACTGTAGATAAAGAAGGCGCTTAGAAGATAATTTTAACGTACTTATGAGGGAATCCAAAACCAAAATAATTTCAAATTGGGGTAAGCACTTGATTCATTCATCTCTTTATTTATTTATTTATTTATTTATTTATTTATTTACTGATCTGTCTATCCATTTATACACATGCTGATGTGAGAAAAGGCAGACAATTCAACACGCCAACATCTGACTTAATTTATGTTATTTTATTTTATTTTACTGATTTGATTTATTTTTTAATTTTTAATTTTTATTTTTCAACTTACTTATTTATAAACAGCATCTTGGCCCTTAGAAACAAAAGGAACTCGATACGTAAAGCCACAAATTCATTCGCCTGAAGAGAGTTAATCTTAGACTCGAAACACGTGTAGCATAAATACCATTATGAACATTAAAGCATCATAATATGTATAATAACAACAACAACGAATATACAATTTAAACAAAATTTTCACGGCCTCTCACACTTTTTATTATATATATATATATACATATTTATATATATATATATATATATACGATAAAATAGTTTCAAAATATGCTATATTTGTGAGACTTAGATATCATAAATATAGAGTATGCAAATAGATAAATGATACTGTGGACAACAGCAGCGTTATTCTTTTTAATGCTTAAACGAACTTATCAGGCTACTGACAAAATCCAAAAGAGGATCTGCAATGTAATTGCTCCTGATTTTGATTCAAAGAAAAAGAATAATAGAACCCCTAACGTGCAATAGATTCTATTTAGGATGGTCCGACATTACAGCGTTGGTCACAAGGTTTTCGAGTTATATCAGGAAGAAAAACTGGCTATTATCACATACCCAGAACAGAAAAAAATTATTGAACAAAAAGTCTGAGAATATGACGGGGTTTAGGCATGTACAAAGGTATGTTGTAGGATTGTACGAACCCGGATGGAGGTGTTGGTGTGTGTTTCTCTCCCCTTCTGTTGAATTCCCAACGGCCGTAGGCATGAAGATGTCACCAATTTCTTTCGTCATGTCTGTGGGTAAGGAGGAGCCTCTCCCGTTCTGTTAATGTTGCGGTTATCTTGTATATAAGGGAGCGTCTTGTGATAGTGTTTTGCTTGAAGAGATCAGCTTGGTAGAAACCTAGGCAGCTAGTAGGTAATGCATGTTCAGTTCTTTAACATATAGTTAGCTCTGAATATGCAATTCATTTACAATGTTTGTGCGTTGAACACTTGTTTTCGATCTACCGGCTGTTGGTCGGACTAGTCACTGTTTTACTTGTGTGAGTATGTGTGTGTGTGTGTGTGTGTGTGTGTGAGAGAGAGAGAGAGAGAGAGTGTGTGTGTGTGTGTATAACTACAGTTCGAAATAATTTTATTTTTTTTCCAGAATATTTACCTTCAAATATTCTTTTGTTTGGGTAATTAGAGTATTTGGAGTATCTACATATTACATGAAAATATGATTGGTGGTACAAAACCTAATTACTGCTATAAATAGACAAATTATTTTATTACCACCCATAATGATGATAATTTTTAAAAACTAAATTTGAAAAACGGGCTGGCCTACAGGTTTCCCACCTCAGTCAACATGGCCAAATTGAGGCGAATAAAAAAAAATCGCTTAAATTATACAGAAGATGTAGGAGAAAAACAAAGCTAAATAGAAAGTTGGTGGTCAAATATATGCTCCCCCTCTGTTTACACAGAGAAAGCTTTAAAGAATGAATGTAGATGGCTTCCAGCACATTGAGGCCTTAACTAGAGTGGGATTTAGTTAAGATGGAGAATGTGTACACACTAAAGTTAGCGGCGCATTTATGGTTATTAATAAGGTACGCCGCAACATAAGACCCGTATGTATTCATCAGTCTATCTGATGAAGAATAGTTCAAATTATAGATGTTTGTACGAACGTATTGTTTAATTCTGGAATTTAGCCTTTGAGTAGTTCTCCCTATATCGTGCTATCCTCAAGTCCATTTAAACATGTAAATTCAATTTTACTACATTCAATCTTTAAAGCAGTTTCTGCGAAAACAGAGAGAGCATATATTTGGCTCTATATAGTATTTCCGCATTTATATCTTTTCCATTTTTTATAAAACGATAATTTCAGTATTCATCGCGATTTGGCTCTGTGGAGCGAGGTGCAAAACCGGTTGACCAGTCCGTTTTCTATTTTTATTTTTTAAGAAATACCAATATTATGGGTGGTAGTAAAATTACTTTGATCAATTTATAGAAGTATAATATATATATATATATATATATATATATATATATATATATATATATATAACTTATTTAATCATCAACGAACGAGGCAATTGTAAAATATTGCTGAAACATGTTATGGATTTCATGTAGGTAATTTGGTAACTTTTATTGTTGCTTAGCAAAGTTTTATGTCAACACAAATTTTATTTGAATGTGGATGTTTTTATGATAACGCGCCCGTAACCTCTCTGAATATGGCTCATGTGAGCCGAAAAGAAGATTGATCATATAAACCGAAAGCTTGGCACCTATTTAATAAAAATATCCAAATATTAGAGAATTATTGTCTTTATTTTCACCTGAAATTAAAGCAAAAATACGATGTTTGAAACGGACTATGATTAATCATAATAGACATTCATTTTCTCTTATATTGAAGAGTATATGTTTAGAATATATATATATATATATATATATATATATATATATATATATATAATGTAAAACCAATCTGATTTTGCATAGCTATGTTTCTTTCTTATAGCTAAAGAATACCAGGTAATGCTATTTCTTTTCATAAACAGAATCCAATACACAGAAAATCGTGATTAGACTAAGTTCTGATTCTAACAATACAATATAAACGGAATTTACTGGAGGAGACGCATCCATCTATTCGATGCAATCTCTTGAGAATTGCTGGAATCTGGATTAATGACTACCGTGTAAAACTGCAGAAACCAATTGACTCTTTTGAATCAATTCTTTGAACAGATTTCTATGCATTGAAATTCAAAGAATATATATTTCACTTCATGCAGCTAAAAACATTCTAAAACTTTCGAAAGAGCTTCCCGGGAGTATTTCTCGAACCAAACGTGGCAAGTTCTTGTACAACGCATATAGCGTTTAGCTCAGTAGATGGTATGTGTAGTCGAAAATCTCAGGAAAATAATATGATGATTACTTAGAAATACGATGAATTTCAATAAAGAAGCATATTAATAAGAAAGTGTTTAAAATGTTTTCTATCTCACAGTATGTGTCTAAAGATACATATTAATAACATATCTGGAATGGTGTATTACGTCAATATATATATATATATATATATATATGACTAAATCACTAAAATTTGCATACATACCTGATTTACTATCAGTAACTTTCGCCAAACTCGTCAAATTTCCTTCTCTTATTTTCTCATTTTTTTCACAACATTCATATATATATATATATATATATACATTGTTTAATTGTGATAGTGTGTAGAAGCCAGGTTGTTTTTTTAGTGGTGTGACTATAATTTTAATAAATATTACTATATATATATATATATATATATATATATATATATATATATAGTAATATTTTTCTCTAGGAATTGATATATAGAATTTGAAATTTTAAAAGCCACTCAGTTGTTTCCATGTCTAGGCAGTTAAGTGTCGGGGAGTAGAATTAAAATTTTTGGGACTAGGTTAAGCAATAGAAATTTTAAATATATAAAATAAATTACTACGAACAGTGGACATTTGACCCATATTTTGTACTATTACTCATATATATATATATATAGCCAAATACAAGAGACAATGACTGTCTATTATGTTTAATCATGATCCGCTCCAAACATCCCATTTCGGCTCCAATTGAGTGCGATGTGTGGACCGGCTCATGATTGAACATAATATACTTTCATTGTCTCTTTTATTTGGTAATGTTATAGAATTATCTGCTTCCTCGATACACTATATATATATATATATATATATATATATATATATATATATATATATATATATATATGGGTCGATAGATAAATTGTTTAAATTGCGCCAAAATTAAAGTAACTTTGCATCCGTTATCACATATATTTGCGAAAATACATAAAATATCTTAAAATACTAAAGAATCAATTTATTTAAAAAAATTATCATTGACTTTACCCACAGCCTCTGTACGACATCAGAATCTCCAGCAGCTATTTTGGACGATCTTCTTGTATATGTAGGTAAATGCTGCCTTAATTCCTGCTGTCAGCTTAATTTAGTGTTGCAAATGGTCCCTCGCTCAACTGTGTTATAATAAACGTCTTTGCAGATAGGTGGCAAAACGGCATATTCTCTGACAGCCATGGTAGTGTTCTTATGTTTGTGTGTCATGGAGCATTGTTTTATTTCCAGACATGATTTTTTCAATAGACATCCTCTAGACACATGACAGCACTACCTCTTCGTGGCTCTTGATCTCGGCATCTGTGTTGAGTCTGGGGTCCTGTGAGAAGACGAATGGAAGCATAACTTCGATATCACTACTGACGAATCCAAAAACCATGATGATCACTGGTCATATCAACCAGCTATTTCGAATCCTCTGCACATTCAAACAAACACTTTGAAATTTTCGAATTAGTTTTTCTAGCGCGTATGCTGAATTAGAGAGCATGACATTTTCAAATTTTTGGCAGAGTGAATTGAATCACAGACGATACCGAACTGACCCTACTATGGTGTGCAGTCGACAAAAAACAAAAATAAACAACGCATATGAGCGTAAATAAAAAATATTTTGAAATAAGGAAAGTTTATCGACATTTCTAAGCTAAAAACTCTTGTGAATATCTATGGTATGTTTTGAGTTTCTCGCAATCCCAATATATATATATATATATATATATATATATATATATATATGTGTGTGTGTGCGCGCGTGTGTGTATATGCTTGTGTGCATACGAGATCTGTTTTGAAATTATTTACCTTTTTTGAATATTTCAAATACCCTTTGGATAGAAGTGATTTAAATAACAATCAATTATAGTTTTCACCTGCGGTTTAACTGACAAAATCATTTTTTAATGAGATGTTACTCTCAGACTGTACTTAAGTATCGAGTGAGTTTTGCATACATACCTGATATACCGTCTGTAATTTTGCCCATTTTAATCCCTTTCGTAGTTTCTCATTTTTATCACAACATTCAGATATATATATATATATATATATATATATATATATATATATATATTGTTTAATAGTGATAGTGTTTAGCAACAAGGTTGTTTCTTTTTAGTGGTTTGACTGATAAAATAATTTTTGTCAAGTAGGATTGTTAACGTAATTTTCTCGATATCAGTTTCCAAACGAGACTTCGAAGTCGGCATGGACCTGCTCAAATAAAGAGGCAAACGTTTTCAAAACACACACACACACACACACACACACACACACACACACACACACACACACACATATATATATATACTACCGGCAATAATTTTAAGGCCAGCACAGTGTTTTAACAAATGATGTATTTCATACTGTTTTTTAGTATTTATGCCAAGTGAATAGTTGTGAATAATATAGAATGGTTTTATTTGTTGATATTGCACAACAACATGTGCATAAATGAATTTATAAATATTTTATAATTACCTATATTGCAGTTTCATCAATGAAAGAATGAAGGAACTATAGGTTGATTCGTACGTGTTCATGTTTGAATTTTGCCTTGTACAATTTTGCAAAGTAATAATAACAAAAGAAATATTCTATTTTCATTTGGCAATAAATAATAAAAAATAGTCTGAAATGCATCATTTATTTTAAAATAAACTGGGGTGGCCTAATTATTAATGCCGGTAGTATATATATATATATATATATATATATATATATATATATTAACTATAGTAATAAGAATTCCAATAGTAACAGAACTAACTCTGCCGAAACTCGTATTAATTAAGCTATAATTTAAATCGTCTTGTACAACCCACCGAGGACGAACTCTGAGGGAAAAGAAGGGGAAGTAAAAAAAGAAACTAACGAAGTACATGAACATAAAGTCAAGCACTCGTAAGAAAGAAAAAAACCCAAGACGAAAACCCTAACTCTAAAGCGCTCAATACGAAAGTAGAGCAAACATATATATATATATATATATATATATATATATATATATATTGTGTGTGTGTGTGAAGATAAGTCGGTCGGCCTGTTTATTTTGGGCGGCCATCGATTCTCACTTTCTTTTTTATTCTCTGTCATATTCATGGTTTATACAAGCTGACAAATGATTTTTCAGCAGTAGATTGTCATTAATTTCTTTAGTAAACTGGTTGCCAACCGATGTTATAAAACCCAACATGTCCTGTTATTTAACCCATGGGGAAAGGGATGAATTAATATCTTTCTAAATGGTATTTGCTTGTAAGGGAAAGAAAAGAAATCAACTGGAATTCGAAATCGGAATTCCAATTCCTCGAGATGAACTATTTGCACCCCAAAGAACATCTTGTTTATAACGTAATTATGCTGAACTAACCTCAGATTTTCTGACAAGGGATCCATAATCTGGCATAATAAACCGTTAGAACAAGGACAGTACTATCAAACTCTATGCCACGATGACTTGTGACTGTTTAACTGACAGGGCTCCGGTCGAATGTTGATATTATTTTTAAGTAGAGTTCTATATGCGTTTTTTTTATATATATCTGCGGTTATCTCAGACGCGAATAGGAAGATTTTACTAGAATACCGCTGAACCATTTTAACAATAAACGAGCTCGAAATTAAAAACAAAAAAATGTTTTCTAAATAAATTCCAATTCATTCAGTCAGTCAGTTAAGTGCCATACGTGATACACGCTTTAGGCGATCATGTCTCGAAAGAGACATGACTAACTGGGGAGAAGATTACCAGTAGACTGGTTGCCGACCAAGGCTATAGAACCCAATCTGTCCTGTTATTTAACCCATAACTGGAAGGAATAGACGGATTGATACCTTTCCCAAAGGTATTTGCGCGTAAATGAAGGCAATGAATTCAGCTGGAATTCGAACTCGGGTCCCCGATTTCTCGTTCCGAGCCGATATCCAATGCACCACAACGCACATCCTTACCCAACTCATTACCCAACACAAACCCATGACCGAACTGTAAAGAAAAAAAAACTCTTTGCGGTGAAGTAGCGACCAGTGCAATTTCTTCGACTGGATTTTCGAATGTTGAAAAATCAAAACTTCGATCCAGATACTGACAGACTAACAAAAGACATCCTAACAACCATCACCATTATCAAATACCACCGCTGCCTTCGGGACCCAGCCAGTTCTCACAATCACCATCTTTTCAACCATTATCTTATCCACCAACAGCAGCAGCAGCATTACCAACAGCATAAACGGCACCAACAAAAGCGTTGAAATCTCAAATTAAAAGAAATAAAAAAATAATAAGAAGAGTAAAAATTTTTATTAAGGTAAAATAAGGAAGAGATAAAGAACGAATATAACTTGGAGGGTGTTACTAATCGATGATCGATTATTTCGGGTAGGCTTTGCTTGAATTCACTTTACTGCACTAAGCAACGTAATTGAGATTCTGTATTACGCACATCCCGAAAAGCGTCGAATCGATTTCATCACAATTCAATACAGCCTATCATTATTAGACACTCCAAGTAGCAGATTTATACAATCGAATTTGTTGGTTGCCCATCTTTCCCAATTAGCTTTGGTTTTATATTATTTATTTATTTATAGTTTATGCATTTTCATGTTCACAGAATATTTCTGGTAGTTATCGCTCGAAATTAAGTAGCAGTAAATGTCCTATAAAATCTCCAGTAATATATTCACTATCATTTCAGAACCCAGCTGGAATGAGGTTTGGACAATTCCAAATATTTGAACTCCTCATTTCACGAGATTTAATCAGTGTTTCTTCACCAATTTCATATATTATAAAATTTTCGTTCTTAATGATGGTTCGGGATTTACTTTCTTCTTTTGCGAAGATTTTTACCTGTTTTTTATAATTTTCCGATTGCTTTTGCATGTAATATATATATATATATATATATATATATATATATATATATAATAAAAATGGCATGTGGGTAAAATTCCAAAACAGATCCTATTAATATTAAGTTCATTATTATTAAAAATGAAATGGTATGTGTGTGTGTCTGTGTCGCTGTGTGTGTGTGTGAGTGTACATTGAGATCAACAACCAACAGGCAGTTCACGATTAAACGCAATATTGAACTGAAAATTACATTTAAGCATGAAAAAGATTGTCTTCTCAGCGCGTTTACCTCAATATTAACCATTATATTTTCATGTGCATTCTTGATATTGTGCATTTTAACCCATAAATATAGCATACATTAAAACATGTATTTTTACACCCACAAACACACACACATTTTAAAATAACATGCAAGGAAATTGCTTCTTAGTTTGGACTACTTACTTAGGATCTATCAACTTATGTTATTTCTAGCTACGATTGTATGGTTTGTTTTCAGTCAAAAGTAATAATAATTAAATTAAATTCGATTTTCGTTTGATGATATTTTTTACCGTTGAGATGGTTGTTGATATTCGTAATGCCGTATGAATTTGATATTAGATTTGGTTTTAGAAAATTGTCTTGTAGCGGGAACTTATCACATTTAGATTTTGATAATTTTAATAAAATATAGAATGGCTATTTTAGAATCACAGCCAATATTATTGGATTATTGCTTAATTTGAGTTCACTTGTGTAGCTTCTAATCATCTGAGCAATTAGTTATTGCTGTATGCTATCTTCAGTTATATTTATTCACACGGAGATGTCTGATATTATTTTAACTTTAGTAATTCAGTATCAAGTCTGGACTTATATCCTATTGTTCAGAAATAGCACGTTTGCGTACATGAAAAATTTTTTATGTCCAATATGACTATAGAAATCATTAGCAGGTATAATTACCTGATAATTCAATAGGTTTCTCAGATTCTGGTGAACGTTCTTTCTGCAAAAACTTGAAATCCGTCCCAAAATAAGTCTTTTGATAATATTATCTGTATTGCTTTTACGTTATTATTTGTATTGATGACATCCTTAAAAAATCACCTCGCATTTTACGCGTTAAATTTCGTCTGCGTTTCTTTGTTAGTGCCAATAAATACTAAAATGTATTTTTTCCAATGGCTGGCAACTCGTATTTAAGAATACCCGTCTACCGGGGAGGCAAGCTAATCGCTAATATGGACGCCTGTTCAGAAACAACATCCTCAGAGCTTACTCATGGTTTATACTGCAACTATGCTGAGGCTACCTTAGTTACAGTTTTTCGGAGAGAGCTAGTTATTTAACATGAACAACAGTCTGAACAAAGCCAGTAAGCTCTAACCCTCGGTCACGATGACTTATGGCATTCAGCTAGCTCAACCATGGACGGCTCCGCAATCAATACTCAATTCTTCAAGTCCTTCGTATTCATTACGTATCTCAGAAGGTATAAGTTTCCTTTTCGTTTCCATCTTCTGCAAAACCTTATCATTGTTTATATATTCGGGCCAGCATCATTTTCTATCACTTAACAATTTACGTCTTTTCGTTATCTCTCCTAAAACTTATTCCACCATCCATTTACTCAACTTTATCAAATATGCAATGCGTTGATTTACTGTCTTTTCCTCTTGACTTCAGTATGTTCTTTGGGTATCATATTTTCCAAGCCCTCTTTCCTAATTATATGCCTTAGAAATTTTAACGGTCTATTCTTGATGTTATATACAGCTTTCGTTTTTTTACAATGTTCTATATACTTTAGCATTATTCATATATTAAAGCAATGGTATCCACATCATCTTTCTGTAGAATACCACTTCAGTTGCTTCAAGTCACTTCAAAATCTATGAGATTTATCAGTATTCACTGCCATATAGAAGGACAAACATTATGACCTCTTTATTTTATTTTATTTATTTATTTTTTGTACAAATATTTTCATGGCATCTGATCTGCGAATCTTTTTCCAATGTGCCCCGACTACATGAATTTAAGAGAGCTAGTATATTGTCATCTAGGCCTCAATATTTTACCGTTGAATTGATTAAAAGTAACCGTAATCAAACAGTTTTTTCCAGCACTTCCCATCTTCGAAAATCCCTTCTATTTACGTGCTTCGCTACAATCTACAAAATTTTAATGCAGCGTCAATTGTCGTCTTGAATACCATCCAGCGTTTATCCTTTCTTCGACACCTCTTGTATCCAACCATTCCTCTCACTCTGCGCACCAATGCGCACCCTCTGCGCAGTAATGACGGCCCCGCCTTGCTTGTGCCGAAATTATTTAAAAAAGAAATATAATTTTCATTGTGTCTAATTAAGATTTTGCTATACTGCTTAGCTTTTGGATTGAATTATTTGCTATCCATTGGCACCTTCGGATGTCTTTCAGTAAAATTTCCATTGCCGCATCAAATGTCAACTTTTGTCTGCTTGAAATATCCTTTCTACTCAGAAATGCTTGCTCAGTTTCTTTTACCCTCACTTTCCCCTTTTGTCTTAGAGGCTTCGTGGCCTTGCTTAAAGTTAAATGGTACAAAAAATAGTCACATCCGTGTCCTTGTCTTATTTCTGTATTACTGCTTTCACAAAATACTCAAAGTCTCCTCGTATCTGAGTGTTTAACCTTTTATTGGTTGTTTTATTTATTCCATCTTTTTACATTATTTCCCATTTTTCATTGTTAATTTATCTTGTTAAGTTTTAGTTTCAGTTTTCTAGCAATTCGTTTAGTTTTTATTTCTTTTCCGGCTCTAGAAAGCATTTTTCATGTTTGCAATTCTTTCCCCACGCCATTCACTCTTAAACCTGACTTCTTTCAGCACATATTTATTTATTTTATTCAAATAACATGAAATATTCAACAAAATCAATATTAAGCATTGAAGGTTTCCAAATAGTGATACGAATGTTTAAAACTATATCACAGTTTTATAGAATTACAAAAAAGGAATGCATAACATCAACAAATCCGAGAATAGTAAATAAATTAGAAAATATTGCAAAAAGAAAGACGCTAACCAGTGAAATAAAAGCCAAAACATCAAAAAATATAAAAAAAAAGAGAATATACTAGGAGTAGAGGCTGATTGAAAACAGTTCTTAAACACGGATATGACATGTGATTCCAAACCGGAAGTTTTAGCATCTTGTGAGTAAATGATACGTCATTATGCCTACACTCAAATGCGCATGCGTGTCAGAATACATGTTAACTCTACTCCCTTTTTCTTTTCTCTTTAATTTTTTGACTTTCAGTTTTTAATATCTGCTGCTGCTACAGATGAAGATGATGATGATGATGATAATTGCTTGGTTACATCTGAAAAATTACTGCTTGCTGATTCCAGCTTTGCCTTCGTCTAACAATTATAAAAGTATTTCGTTCGTTCGTTCGTTCGTAATTTTCGGTTTGCATTAAAAAAAAGTTTATCCTGTTTATTCTGACTAAATTTTAAAGATATATGTTCGTTTTTTCGTCTATATCTATCTTCGTTTTCATTTGAACAAGTTCCGCCTGTCCCTCACAAATATTTTTTAACTTGTAGATTCAATTATGAAAACAACAATTTTGTATAAGTCTTTTCAACATGTTGCTTGGTTTCGTTTATTCTATTAGAATTTATCTACTATTTTACATCAACTTGAATTCTTTTTATCTCATTCATTTTTACAAAAGTGAATATACGTTTTTTGTCTCCTTTTATCGTTTTTTCGTTCTTTGTTTTTCTTTCTTACGTTCTTCGCATCTTATAGCAAAATTGAATACTGTTGCCATATCTGGTCGGGTGCCCCTGCTATTCTCCTTGGGCTTCTCGACAAGGTACAGCGGAGGGTCTGTAATGCGATCGATACCAACTTGGCAGACCGCCTGCAGTCTCTCTCTCAACGGCGCGACGTGGCTTCCCTGTGTCTCTTCTATAAATACTCCCATAACTTCTGCTCAGATAAACTTAGATCACTGGTGCCCCCTAGTTTCGAAATTTGCACGAGATACTAGATTAGCAACTAGATCCCAACCTTTTACAGTGAAACAGATAAAATGCACAACAACTTCTATTCCCTAGTTTCTTTTCTCGCACTTCTCGACTGTGGAATTCCCTTCTACATGACTGCTTCCCCGACGGGTACAATCTCCAGGAGTTTAAATGTAAGGTCAATAGACACCTCTTAACACAATAACTCGCTTCTATTCTTTCAAACACTCTTCCCACCCACCCAACTATCTATCACCCTCCTTCTGACATTTCCTATATCTAACCACTCTTTATATTTACCTTCCCCTATGTAGCCCCAAGCGCAATAGGGGCAGTGGAATGCCTTGATTGGGGTGAAATGATTAAAAAAAAATACTCTTTCGTCATCTCCCTGTTTTTGGTTTTTCCATTCTTTGTTATTTAATTTTTCTTTTCCCTTTTGATTTATTCTTCCTTTCTGTCTTTTTCTTTCATTCTTTTTTTCTTTGCGATTCTTTTCTCTCTATTTTTCACTAATTTAATTTTTCTTTTCTCTCTACTTTTTTCCTATATTGCTTTCATTTTTGTTCTTGCTTTTGCCCTTCAACACTTCTCACTTCTCTCTCTCTCCAACACACAAAACATATAGCGTTGAGTTGTTATCAGGTTTAGCGACAAAATTGTTGTCCTTTCAGTAGCTTTACTGATAAAATGTATTTAGGGAAGCGGTTTATTTTAAATTTTAAGTGCGCGATATCGGGGTGAAAATAGAGCGTTCAGGGTTTTAATGCAAAGAACTTGTCACATTAACTGAGCAGGTTCATAACGATTTCAAAGTTTTACGAGGACACTGATATGATGTCTTCACTCAACAGGTCTTGGTTTCTGGCAATAAAACAAGCCCTGATGTGTGAAGGATTCATATTGGTGCCCCCAGAAAACTTCGAAATCGTCATGACTCTGCTCAGTTAAAGTGACAAATTACTTACACTAAAACTATATATATATATATATATATATATATATATATATGTGTGTGTGTGTGTATATATATATATATATTTGTGTATATATATATATATATTAATAATATAGACAAGTTCTGTCTATTTATTTTGTATAAGATCCGTTCGTATGTTCTGATTAGCTTGATAGTTTTGTCATGGAAAGACGACAGGAAATCGCAATAATTGTTGATTTTTTTATCAGGTCTGAGATTTCGGCTTACATAAGCCATTATCAAAGGATGAACATTTAATGTTCAGTGAACATAGAAGATTTAAATTATTATTAACAGAGTGGAGTTATACAGAGAAAATTATATATATATATATATATATATATATATATATATATATATCGTGTGTGTGAGTGTTGGGTCTCAGAGTTTCGTATAACTTTCAGGCTTCTTTGTACTTCTTTCTGACTTTTTTTCAGAATGTCGATAATTTTCCTTTTTTAAACTATTTTTTCTTTCTTTTTTATACTTCTAATGTATCTGAAGCTTTTATTGCTTGCATATTTCGATCATGTTCTTCATCCAACGCAGCTGCAGTCTCTCTTACGAGCAAGAAGACTTTCAGTCGTAACATTATCCACGTACTGTCTGATAATTTATGCATATAAGAATGTCTGTTAGTATTCTTCCTCGACGTGCATATAATATTATCCGTAATCTCGTTTCGAAACGCACTCTAACTGCTGAGAAAAAGAAAGGAGAATACGTCTAGAGTTTCTACTTCGTAATATGAGACGATGATAAAATGTAAATCAGCAATTGCAAGGTCAGACTGTGTCAAATACTCGGAATACATCTTGTTCTTGGCCACGAATCAAAAGAAAAATCTTAAAAAGTATGGAGTGTTCAAAAATTTAAGCAAAAACCTAAAAAACTTATAAGATGTATATTCAATATATTAAGGGTTATGACTATGTCGGTAGTGGTTATGTTTTGTGTTAAGACCGGGGAAAAATAAAAGCGAGACAAAAAAATATTAGTCAGGTTGAAAGTCCTATAAACTAATGTTGATGTAAGTTATTGTTACGGATAATATAACAACGATTTTCTTATTATGTATCATCGAATAATATAAAAGGGCACATTCCGTTTGACAAATATTTCCAACAATCTATATTTCTGAAAATTCTGAAAACAAATCTTCGAAAATTGAACAAAGTTACTTATAATCAGTGTTGTTAACTTAATATTGATAACTCAACTCATATATTGAGGATTATCTTATCTGATTTTGAAATTATTTTTAAAACAAGTATTAATAATCTCTTGTGAATAATAACTATTCCTATATAATGACGGGCGCATAAAATATTTAAAATTGTAGTTGTCGTTTTAAGTTATATTATAAAATAATGTTGCAAATAAAAGTTAGAATTATTCCATAAGTTTGGGAATTAGCCTATTAAAGTCAGATATAAACAAAAATTGCACATATGAGACAGGGACATAAATAGTCAGAAACATCTATAAATTAGGATCTAAGGTATTTATAATCCAAATATAGATGAATAATATTTATATTACGAACGGTAATTAAATGCATATGTTAAAATGCTGTATTTAGTTACCCGTCAGCTCAGTTTGTCTTTTCTTCAATATCAACAGAGTATATCAATAATTTATTTTATGCTGAGTTGAACGTAAACGTTTCTACCGATAATGCCAAGTCTAGCATCATCACAAGTTGTGGACGCAACTAGGCTCAAAACGCTAGACAAGAAAAATTGTGACTTGCTGCTTACAGAAACTCGACAATTTCTGAAAACTTTATCTCCCTAGCTCTTGCAGAAACTCGTGGCATATATTTGAGACATATTTTATGGGTGTCTGAGGCTGGGTTTTTTTTTACATGCCAATATAGCAAAGAACACAACTCAACTCCATAACATATCCAACATGAGCCAATCGGACATGGGTTACTTTGCAAAGAAACTAAGCCCCACAGAATTAGGCTATATATATATATATATATATATATATATAGCTTTAAAAAGAACAGACGTCATATTATTTAAACCCTATTTAAACCCGAGGAACCTTTCGGCCAACTCTTATTAAGGGTTCTCGTTGGCTTTAATTTTAAGGGAAATAAGGAAAAGGACAAGGCAAAATAAATTACTTACAATGCCGGGAGCTGATGGAACTCGTTTAAAAATAAATTTATTGAAAAAAATAAAACACATAAAATGTAAGGGCGGTGTACACATGTAATTCCACAAGAGTGTTTAAAAGTGAAAAAATCTTACACTCACAGACTCACCAGCAATTGTAAGGAGCGTAAAAACCGCTCTTTCTGTCTGCACAGGCTGGGCTGATGAATTTTCAAGCAAATTGCTTCCAAAATGCGGAGATGATGTGTAGACCAAGCACTGTGCAGAATAAATGTGCGGGTTTAAATAGGGTCTAAATAATATGACGTCTGTTCTTTTTAAAGCCATTAGTAATTTCTGTGGGTACAAATCATTATATATATATATATATATATATATATATATATATATATATATATATATATTAGCTGATTGTGGAAGTTCTGGCAAAGCAACCCATGTTCGATGTCCGAGTTATTGAAATGTTCGTATCTCAGCAGGGTTTTATTTATCAAGAAGGTGTTTTCTTGATGATATCGGTCTGGGTAGGGTGACCCAGCATGGGCTATCTTGGGAAAGAGCATATAAAATATGCCACGGGTTGCACAAGCAATGTTAACGAAATTAAGCAGACGGGACTTTTAGGAGACCGTCAATGCTTGCGCTAGCATTAATTTGCAAGTCATCGTGATCGAGGGTTTGAGCGTGCTGGATGTCTGCGATAGGGATTTGTTAACCGCTCTAGAGGACGAACTTCTTCGGATACTAGTGAACAGCTTTCGATCTCCAGCAATACCATTAATATATTACAAAGCATGTTCAATTTGATCACAGTGAATTTGTACTTTAGACACTATTTCTTGTGTTTTTAGAGTGTGTAAATTATATTCAATTTTTCTTATAACAGAACAGCTCCTGGTAATGCTAGAACCTTGTATTCATACTCTATCTGCAATAAGATTAAACGACACACTCATTGTGTAAATATTCGTCTATTTTCAAGCCGTGCAATCAAAAGTGAACGTTATTTTTACGGTTAGAATTGTCAAATTAATAGATAAGATGTCAGCTGGCGGTTAATAGGAACACAGCAGGAAAGAAGTACGAGGTTTTAAAGAGAAATAATGGCAATTTGATTAATTATTGGGACGGAATCATCCTTGTTGCTTAATGGTGAGGCTGATTAATTCAAATTTTACTAAGACTTACGAGCTCTGTAAATGGCTTGGAGAAAAAAAGGAAATTGCAGAATGACAATATTGTGATGCATGTTTCCCTTTTTAATCAAAGTTCCTTAATGATGAGGCCGATGAATTCAGATGTTGTTAATCTACTAAGACATACGAGATCAGTAAATGGCCTGGAGAAAAAAGAAACTTGCTAAATGGCAATACTGTGATGCATGTATCCGTTTTTGATGAAACAACTGAAGCTAATAAACAAGCAACAGCTGTAGAAATGAGCTATCGTTGCCAAAAATGTATACATATGGACAACTTTGAATTCACAATATTTCTAACCCTGATATAAATGTGCCACAAATACATAGGACCAGACAAATACATGAAGTTAAATTTACAATACGCTGTGGATCATAAAATTTCAACAAAATTCGTAAAACTTTGCCACGTCTGATAAGACTCGATGTCTTCTGCCTTAGTCGGATAGTAGGTCCAGATTTTCCCGTAGACAACATGGAAATATGAAACCAAACAGGTTTCTAAAAGATGTTCAAGCTTGTAGTAACAGTGTAATGGTATGGTTGCTTGTTTTAATTTGTGACATATCAACCTCAGCGCATCATTTAATGCCCCCAAAAAATTATTTATTGCTGGTAATACATTTTTCCTTCAAAAATGTATTGTTGGTAATAAGTTGCTGGCTGGTAATGCTTTTTCTTTCAAGTGCCATGGGTAATGGTATTGAATATTCTCTCGGCATACCTTGGCATCTCTTGTATATATATTAGATCGATTAAATACCGCAAGATGTAATGTTTAAGGTTTTTATATAATTTTTCATATGATCTTATATTTTCCTTTTCAGGACATAAGTTATATAAAAATTGTTCAAAAGTTTTGTTCATACTTTTAGCCATTTTCAAAGAATATAAATGTTGTTATAAACGAACACGGGATATAATGCTGAGAGCGTCTTCGTAGTTGATATTATTGAGTGTTAAAATGTTCCTATTTCATACATACGCACCGTAATGGGGGCGCTAGAGGGTGTCGTCAGTGATGTCATCGCGAGGATCATTAGGAGGTTTCGGGTCTTTCAACATCATACCACCCTCACCGCGCCGACCCGACCAGAGATGATCAGCCTCCGGCCCACCCTCGATAAGCGCTTTCAGACAATGGGAAATTACGTTTAGGCCCGGAACGAAACCCTTCAAATGCTTCCGATTGGCGACAGTCAGAGCCACTTTCCATTTAGAGGCGAACCGCACATGAGCTCGTCCGAAACATTAATTTAGACGCAGAATTTCGGGGAATTTTAGCTAACAATTTGGAATCCAGGCACTCTCTCTTTTGATCCATTACCAATTAGCTGTTCTTTCCGCTGTTTCGGTTATGGACTTGAGTGCTTTTCTTTTTTTTACTCCCACTATCACAATATCTGTTAAGACTATGCATAAGGATCTTGCTGCAAATCCTCTAGTCCCCACTTCTATTGGAGTGCAGCTAGCCCTCCAGCCTTTAATCCGGCAACTCTCCAGCAGTTCTATCATTAAATATGCCTCCATTATTTTTAGTAATTTTTGCATAATATCAGCTGTTGTTTATAGACTGGCATATACGTACTATAAATTTCTATTTACCCTTATGTTGGCCTCGCTATATATTGTAGTGGGATTAAATTATTTAATTTTAAACATATGTTTAGTATTTAAACAAACGTGGTTTATATATATGGGCGGAAAAATATTTTGCAGTTCAGAGTCTTATTTAATGACTAAGCAAGAAGTGAGAATACATTTTTGTCTGTTTTTTTTTAAAAAACACGTTTATATTTGAAATTAATCTATATTAAAGAATAAACTCGATCAACTTATAAAAGCACATACTTTTTGTATTCCTTCAAGTAACCACCAATTCATTTCTTTTATTTAATAAATTGGGGTAGTTATTATTTTAGTACCCTATTTTTCAACAAGGCATGGATTACATCTATTTCCGTTCTCCTTATAATATTTGGCTTTTCCTACTATGTTCGTGCTGATAGAAGAAATTTTATGATCATTCCTTAATTGACAGAAATATTAAGATAGAACACTACTGTATTTTATTTTGCATAATATCATTTGAAGTAGAGAAGAAAATTTCCAGGATTTAACATCGTTTCAGTTGTTAGCTCATTATAAAATATCCTCAGGTATATATTGGTTGTTACATTGACAGATATTGTTTCTTCAGCAGTTGCATTTATTTCTAAGGTTACCTTTGTTGTGTAGGTTGAACATGTATTTGGTTAATATAATATTGTTATGTAGGGGTATATATATTTATCGATATTTCTAACCTAGCTATAGCTGATATTAACATTATTTTTGTTAAAATCATTTTAAGTGGGGGTGAGTGAATAAAGTACTTTTGAATTAAGTTTAGATATATTTTTCGGGTATTCGTTCGAGTATTACGATTACAAAATGAAGGTAAACAATATAATGATACGCTTAGTCCTTTTTTGTTTATTTTAACTTCTTTGAGTTATAATATGCATGTTTATATGCTTTTGGTTGTACAAAATCTTAATATGGCTAGAAAATAACTGATTTTATTACGTTTGAACATGACAAATATTAAAACAAAAAATTGTTCGATCAGATTCGTCTCCACTCGTAAGAAATATAACCGGGACATATTATGACAAACTATACACATATAGTGGATGCGCGTTGTGATGAAGTGAATATCGGCTGGAAACGTGAAATCAGGGAGCCTAGTTCGAATTACTATCGAATTCCTTGCATTCACTTCTGCGCATGTACCCTTGGGAAAGGTATTAATCCCTCTTTCTCTCCAGTTATGGGTTAAATAACAGAACAGATTGGGTTCTATAGCCTTGTCTTGCAACAAGTCTGCGGCAGAATATAATGGAAACATACTGCGGAGTAATCGTCTGAACAGTCAGTCCTGTTTCATTTGAGATATGATCGCTCAAGATTGTATCACGTATGGTACTCAACTGGTACACATATATCATCGGTGACATGAATGAAAGAATATTTAGTAACATATACTTAATAGCTGCTATGTACTGCAAAGAAATCTTTTTTATTACCAATTGTACAATATATATATAGTCATCCGCAGACAGATGTTTCACTGTATCACAGCTCATCAGTACAGTTAGACTCCGATTGCTTTTAACCCAGGATTGAAACGGACCGAATTGGGGTCAGTCGGCGATTCTACCTCTGAGCTATGGCGCTCGGTAGAAGGAGGCAGGCATTTTAGCGTATATATTATCATTATACACGCCCAGTAGCCAGAGTGCTCTAATTCATTACTGAATGGTCGATATATATATATATATATATATATATATATATATATACTGCTTTATGTATTTTAGATGGAATACAACATAGCAGTTCTATATCGAATTGAACCGCTACATAGCATCACAGATGATTTTATTATGCTCGTAAATTCTTGGACAGAACAAGTCATAAGTTGCGAAAGTAAGACATAAAAAATTGTAAAAAGACGCGTTGTATTTAAATTTCTTGGGAAAGTTATCTTCTTTTTATATTGTCAGTGTTTAAAATTTATCGAATAACGCAAAAGCAAAGGAATCTACAATTACATTAAGACAGTGAGCATTGTCTGTTATTGTTTATGTTGGTGTCTGTTGTTTGTTCTCAAAGTATGGTTTTATTACATTGTTATCGGTTTATTTCTTAAGGCCTTTTATCGATTTTTGGTTCTGATTTTTTCGTAATATTCTTTGGTCGCTTGACAGGCTATGTATTAGTTTTATCGATACTGTACTCATTATATATATTTATTACTGAAGATAAAAGTAAAGTCATATCTTAACCGACACTAAGGGACTTTATCAAGGCCCATTTGACTCGATAAAGTCTTCTTGATAACTGTATGTCTGTGGCGGATTCATAATAGTGTCCAAAACATATGTAAAGATGATGAGACAAAGAATAAAATTTGATTTCGATTATCTAATTTAACTGTATTTTAAACTGAAGAAGACAAAGAGCGCATATGCTTCTCCTGGAGAATACGTCTTTTAGTAAAAATGTACATATTTTCATCGTATATATATATATATATATATATATATATATATATATATATATATATATATATATTCGTCCCGTCCGTACACGGCGAGGATAATCCAACAAGATCAACTTAATATAAAATATTAAGTGTTATATCTGGATAGAGAGCTCAATGGTTGTTATCGAGAACATATCGTTAAGTAAAAAGAAAACAAGAGAAAAACTGTATTTAACTCGTCTACGGATTTCGTCCTGTTATGGAATTTATCAAGGCAACAAAAAGACGAAACGTATGTATAAATCCTCATCTAAGGCGGTTATAAACTATTATTTATTTCGATGGATAACGTTTTAGCACCCATCTCATTATATGTATTTGTGTGTATGTTTATTTAAGAAGCATATCCTCTTTTCGAAGTATTTGATTAAATAATTAGACAAAAGACATTTTATTTTAATCCACTCGTATTGAAGAATATGTTTCTTTGTATGATTAGTAAAAGCTGCGAGAAAGTGGTCTGTACATATTTTTCTATTTTTATTTTTACATTTATAGTCCCAAGTACTATCATTCTTGTTAAATATTATAGGGTGCAGATTGCTAAGACATAATGTAAATATCTGTATGAAAAATTGTAAGATATAAATAGCTTATAGAGTAAGAGTTAAAAATTTTGTGCATGCAGGTAGGAATGTGACGGCGATTTGAAAATTATATAACGTAAGAGAGAAACATTTTGAAAAATAGCAATGTAGATGTTTTAATCTATTTTTGGGTTCTTAAATATAAAACATTTTAGATATTTTATAAATCTAGATTTAAAAGCATTTTAGAACCTTTTTAGAATACTCATAGGTAATTAATAAGTGTCGATATTACTTTTGTGATAAAGATGACTAATAGAATTTTAAGTATTCCACTCATCCGTCCGTGCTTAGAATAGTGTCGTCATATCTGGTCAGGCGCCCATTCTGTTCATCTCAGTCTTCTCAACAGGCTCATTTATTGTCTCTTATGTTTAACAGTATATATTTAAAAAAATCATCTGCTGCCAAGATACACTGAATATATATATATATTGATTGATTGATTGATACACTGAATATATATACATGTGTATATATATATATATATATATATTGATTGATTGATAACTTGATTGTTTAATACTTAGTTTTTGGTCATAATAGGGTTAGACCAGTAGACATTTGTATTAAAAAGTGTTCGATACAATAATATTGTATAACTTTTGAATATTTTCCATTTTTAAACGAGTTATTTAGCTACCCAGCTAGCGAAATAACACGTCTGAAAATGGAAACAAATATATATATATATAGAGAGAGAGAGAGAGTGAGAGAGATTAAAATATTGAGATAGATTGCTAGATAAATGTGAAAGATTCTCCTAGATAGACAGACAAATATTTTCCGAGGATATGACATTAAAATAAATATAGAGATCAAGAGAAGGAGATAGATAAAAAGTTAACCAAACAGTTATAAAGAAACTAGCAGTGTAGCCCGGCGTTGCTCGGGTTTAATGAAAGCTTTAAAACTAATCCATGGTCCTGCAGCTCAGACACTTTTGACGTTGGCACGAAAGACTAAAAAGCAATAGCTGTTTCCAGTTAAAACGAAACAGTAGACTGAAAGAAAAATGAATGGATGTAAGTCAAATTTTTATTTCCTGGTATCGATATCAAATAAGTTTTTTTTTTCGTCGTAAACTGAATTTTGAAGGCTAAATATGTCCTCTGAGTAAATGGTATCAAGAACTACAATTATACCCACTTAGAGCCAAACCCGGAGCAAAAGCTAAAATAAAAGGGCTGAAAAAATACTGATCTACAGGCAGATAAGCAGACACACACACACGCGCAAACATCTTGCCTTTTATATATATATTATCAATTTTCTGGTTTATTGTAAGAACTGCAACCTGGAAAATTCTGAATATCGTTTCTTATGTCTTTGTCTATGAGTGTATCAATTTTGATTAAAATCGGACCTCTCCTTCTATAACCCGATTTTTCCGATTATCGATTATCGATATTTATCGGGGTATCTCGATAGAAACCTAGCTAAGAACACTCGCAGGCGCTCATAGTAAAACTGTGTAAATTTTCAAGAAAGTCGGTTCAGCCATTTCGGAGTCTATAGGTAACGAACAGACACATGCAGAGACAAAGTTCCATTTATGAATAAGTTTAGATATATAAGATGATCGATAGATAGATTGAAGAAAACGAGTCGATATATATTTTAAACGAACGAGACGAATAAAAATTAATATTATTTCTTTTCAGGCAGATTTATTTGTTTTTATTGTTTCTAACAAAAAATCTGATAAAGAAACACTCGCGGGCAAAATAGCTTTTCTCCCAAGAAAATATGTCTAGAATTTCTTTAATTAAGAGAATAATTTATCATTAACAATTTAATTTGCTTGGGATGTCTGATTAATATTTTGTTTATGAAGACACATTACTGACCTCTAAACATGTTTATCGTGGCTTAAACGGAAGGTACAGATGAGACGCTTTTGCTCCAGGGGGTCAACTGATGAGATGTCTAATGAATATTTTTAATAAATAGATTTTTATTGTGTATAAATAAATTTTAATGTATTTCGCGATTATAATGAATATGAGGCAAAAATTTATTTAAGTTTTTTGTTATGGTTAAGAAAATCTTATTTCACTGAATTAACATTTTAATATCGAATTGGAGAATATTCTATATCATCAACTGCTCAATGGCAAACAAGGAATATATGGGACCCAACAAGTAACCTAAGATTAAAATTGCACGATGATATTTTCATTGCACATTTTGTAAAAAGAACAAATAAAATAATCTGGTCACATACAAATTTTACGTTCTGAAAGTTTTTCTGTGAGAAAGAAATTTGTATTTCTTTAAACATGGTCATCCAGGTTTCCTTAAATCAGTAAGACAGAACATTATTTAATCAATCCCAAGTTGGTAACCATAAGTGGAATTATTGATGCCTTCACGTGCCACTTTGCTTTAGAGTTTTATTTCAAGATCATTGTATTTTGATTGATTTTGAAGCTTTCAAAGATATGTTATTAACCACCAGGGCAAATTGTTAGACGGTTTAAATTATAAACTGGGAGATTCCATTCTGTTACAGGTAAGTCTATTCTGTAAGCAGTGATTGGCTGATATTTTCAGTGTGTGCATTGTGCTCCATAAATATCCAGCACAATATCCACCATTTGTTTTGGGGCCACACAGGGAAATGTATTCAGTTACAGCCCTGTTTATTTTTGTCTGCCAACTGGACGCTAGTTGGAAACATCAGGAAGGTGAGTCTCACACTCTTGAATGTTTACCTTCCTACAGGGAGACAAAAGGAGACAGCCATGTTGACAGGTATGTTATTTGACTTCTACAGTCACAGAAACTGCTATATCAATTAGAAATCCCATTATATTATAGTAGTTTTGATCACAACGTTTAGACGATTTGCTTTGATTGTTCTTGTTTTTGCACATTGTAAAGTCTCATAAAATTCTTCCTCTTGATATTATTATTATTATTATTATTGTATAGCTACTTATATACAGGAATCGGATGTTCCTATCCTCTTAAATATGTGGACACTAAATTGAAATACCTAGGAAGTGTTCTAACAGGATGTGGAAAGTGCCACACAGAGAACCGAAGGCGAATTGGCATGGCAAAGGACACGTTCCAGAAGCTGAGTAAAGTACTAGCACACAGGAAAATTTCACTAGACACAAAGAAAAGTGTGATGGATTGCGATGATATGTCAGTTCTTCAATACGGAAGTGAATACTGGAAAATATCATCGAAAAATGCAGACAAAACTGGAAGCAGCGGAAATGTGATTCTACAGAAAGATACTGCGGATATCGTGGACTGAGCATGCAAGCAACGATAAGATGTTGGAAAGAATGGCAACAAAAAGGAAATTAATACTGAGCATCAGGAAGAAACAACTGAAGTTCCTGGGACACGCATTGAGGAAGGAGAGCCTGGAGAACCTGATACTGACTGGCCAGATAGAAAGAAAGAGAGGCAGAGGAAGGCAGCGGATAATATATTTGCAGGGCATGACCAGGTGGATGACGGAACGGGGGTTGCGAGGTGCAACAGCAGCAAACATGCTAAGTGCCACAAGGGATAGGGAGACGTGGAGAGCCATGATCGCCAACGCCCTGAAGGGACAGGGCACATAGAAGAAGAAGAAGATTAGTCGGTAGAGGAGTGTGATAATACTGACAAGCAATTTGTTTGCAGTGTATCAACATCACGCAACGTGTAGGTCTTTTTAGGGTTACAACAATTATTATTATTATTAATATTATTTCCTTTGCATATGTTTTGTACATTATATTGGTGGATAATTTGCCGAGATATAGATTAATTCAAGCCAGTAAATTTAGGTATTCCTTTTGTGCAAGACCTTACATTATAAGATACAACGTATTTACAATTTCAGCATTTGTAATTATCTCTTAAACAGATGCGTATATGTACAGAGTGCAATTCATTAATTAAATCAACTATCTTTTTAAGTTGCCACCTTGTATATGTGTTGGAAGTTGTTAGAGATCTAGTTATTATAGATATATAAGTAGTTTTATAGTGTGACATCGTCTTTAGTTTCACCTAAAAGAACATTTATAACCACTCTTATTTATTAAATCGTGTTTTATACGTCTTTACATAAAATACACAGTTTTAATATGGAAAAATGAAGTGTCTATTTCAAATAAGAGTCGTCTACCGTAATAATGTAAGGTGTAATAAAAGCAATAAATCAAATACTGTGTATAATGTCGAAATACAGATATCGGGAAATAAAGACACAGAAATTTGGCACGTGAGAACATCAATAAGTCCAGTTGTATTTGGAGCACTCTGAATGTTTCAGATAGGCACATTGAAGGAATTCATGATGGCCCATGCCTTAAAGAAATACAAAAAACATAGTCACAAGTAAAGTTAACATATTACGAAAAATATTCCCTGTGTAAAGTGCATATGATCTTGGCTTTTGAGTTTTTTAATCAAAGAATAATAATAATAATAATAATAATAATAATTTTATTAATTTAATACATAACTACAGCTGCAAAATGTTTACAAAATAAGTCCAGTAAAATAGTTTTCTAACTGAATTCTTCTCATATATATATATATATATATATATATATATATATATATATATATATATATATTTCTGTAAATAACCAAGTAATGTTCGTTGTTATATATATATATATATATATTTCTGTAAATAACCAAGTAATGTTCCTTGTCGTGTATATATATATATATATATATATAGTGAGAGCCTGAGTTTTCAACAAGTATTTTTAACTGCGCAAATTTCACAAGTGAATTGACCAAACTGTTCTGTTATTGTGTCCTACAATGAAGACAATCTCCATCATAGTTACATATTCTCTCCTGGTGCCACAGGCTAAACGTTGCTTCAATAGCAGAATTTCTATTTCCTCGTTGTATGTTATATGAAACCTACACATATTCGTATTTATATTATTAATTTTTTATGCATACAAACACGTAAAATGTTGAAAATTTAATGTTGCTGAGGTGTGTCTAACCAGATTGAAAATATCACATTTTCGCAACACCCTGAAGAAAAGTGGACGGAAATGAAATGAAATTACATCTGCTTCGAATATGGCGTAAGTTCCTCTACGTAGAAAGCAGAATAAGCAAGACAAGCTCCAATTACGGCCGAAGCAGTTATGTTATCTTTTTATTATTGTCATGGCGAAAGGCAGCAATAACGTCTTCTTTTGATCATATCCAACGTAATATAAGCCTTGTTTTCTAAACTTGGTAGGCAACGAGTCTAGAAGAAGGAAAACACATAATTTATCTTCAACATTAAAGAAATCGTCGAATTGTACCTTCATTGCTGATTGTCAAAATGATTTTTGTCCATATATACGCTTCTTATCCATCGTTATGATTGGAATCCATAGGCATAATGTTGTTTTCCTTACTCGTATTGATTTGGTATTATTCTTTTATTTATTAACTTCGATGCATTATTATTTTGATGAATTTTCACACCTTTAGTTTCTGGTGCGTTTCACTTGAATCCAATTCACACCTACTTTCTTAAATATACCTGAAATTTCCGCAGTTATTATAACCGATTTTAATAATGATTTCGTTTAAATATTTTCTTTCTTCATTTAAACTCAAATTCTTCTATATATATTTTCTCTAATTAGAAAGTTTCCCATCACTGCTGATTAGAAATATCATCTTCATAAAATAATTGTCTTCGATCTCTATCAAAATTTCAAATATTAATCTATTGATCATCCCTTTTTAAATTTTCTCTAATAAACTGCCAGGTTAGCTTTCTCCCCGAGTAAGACAGTTCTGCTACTTGTAAGCAGGGGATTAAATAGAAGAATGAAGAGAGATAAAAAAACGGCGCAGGAATTCTTTTAATCATTTCACCCCAAGCAAGGTATTAACGCTAGTGATATGCAGGGGGTAATATAAAAGAGTTGAAGTATTAGGCAGGAGGAGAGTGAAGACAAAGACGAACCAGATACAGTGGGTGAATGAGAAATGGCAAGAGAAGGATTTGAAAACTGGAGTGAAGACAGTTGTGAAGTTAGAGAAAAAGGAAAAGAACAAGATACACGGGGTGATGTAGAAAGGGCTGAAGTTAAGTAGATAATAGATGGAAAACGAATTTAGAATTTAAATTCCTGGAGTTTATAACCGTCAGGAAAGTAAGTATATTGAAGGGAGTTCCACATGCGGAAAGCGTGAGAAAAGAAGCTGCTACAAAGAATTGTCACCTGTAATTGGTTGATCTAAATGTAAAATGGTGAGACCTTGTTGCCAGTCTGGTTGCCCGAGTAAATTCTTGTGGAGGGAGTATCAGTGACCCAAGTTCGTCAGAGCAGAAGCCATGAAAATATTTATAGAAGAAAAAGGGGGAAACCACATCCCGACGATGAGAAAGTGGTTGGAGTCGAGATGCCAGGTCGGGACCAATCATATTACAGATTCTCTTCCGGAGCCTGCCGAGAACACTGAGATGAACAGCAGGGGTGCCTGACCAGAAATGACAACATTATTCCATGTACGGTCGGATGGTTGATTTGTATAATGCAAAATGTATTCAGGGGGAAAAAAAAACAACTTCTGCCAGACACAGTGGCCCACATTTCTTAGCAGTGGATTTAGCTATTGATTCAATGTAATTATTCCATTTGAGTTCGGAAGATAGGGTTAGGTCGAGAAGTCGCAGTGTATTGATTTCAGGGAGACTTGCTTGGTTCCAAGCAAGTCTCCCTGAAATCAATACACTGCGACTTCTCGACATAACCCTATCTTCCGAACTCAAATGGAATAATTGCTCCTTTCTAACTGGTTCGTCTTTTGGTTTTCTCTCTTCCTATCTAATCTTTTTACTCTTACGTGGCCCCTGCACATCAGTGTCGTTACCGACTTGCTCGGGGTAATACGATTAATAAAAATAAAATTCAGTAAGCTGTTACTTCTGAGTTGTTTTTTTGTGTTTCTTTGGATGAAATAATTAAAAGAAAATGGGTGGAAAGTGTGATTGCCTGAGATGCTTGACAGATAGGAGTTTCATTTTAGAAGGGTTGAAATTTACGAGCAACTTTTTACCCCAGTCCTCCACTGAGTGTCGAATAAACAGTAAGAGAGAGAAAGAGTTGAGATTCAAAAAAATAGAAGATGGAAATTTGGACATTGTACCTATCAGATAAGCAAGCTTGGGGAAGGGAATGGACTTCCAAATCGGGAAAGATTTTATTGCAAAATATATTTTAGATTTTGTCGACAACACTGTCATGAACAACTAAAACATCTGAACAGATACGGAAACAATATGGATATGTATGATGGATGCTGACGAGAAAACTTACTGCCTCGGCACAGCGACTCAAAATTCTAAGCAATAGATATGGCTATTTATTCGATGTTTTAATTTTATTTGTGATTGCCTGAGAGAGTGTGACCAAGGAGCCGCAGTATATTGCTTTCAGGGAGACTAGCATGATCCATACTGATAAACAGGAAAGCTTCTCTACGTTTTGGAAGCATTAACATTTACGAGTTATTTCTTTCCCCATTCATTCAGAGATAATAAATCATTTCCATGAGCAGTATCAAAGTTTCTTTTGTTAACCCGGAACAACATATTTTAAATATAGCAGCCCTTATTTTTGTCAATGTTCAAAGATGTTGTTACCTTTATAATTAAAAATCCGCTGGAAATTTACGGTACTTTAATATTTTTCAGTATAACCGTAAACGTTGATCTCATACAAAACTGTAGAGTTTCAAATATTGCACTATTTTTTCTTTTCATTATTTCATCGAAAGAAACACTAAAAAACAACTCAGAAGTAACAGCTTACTGAATTTTATTTTTATTAATCGTATTACCCCGAGCAAGTCGGTAACGACACTGATGTGCAGGGGCCACGTAAGAGTAAAAAGATTAGATAGGAAGAAAGAAAACAGAAAGACGAACCAGTTAGAAAGGAGCAAAAGAAATATGGGAATACAGGTGTGATGACAGTTGCAAAGGTGGAGAGATGAAAAAAATGATATAGAGGGTGGTGTAGAAAGAACTTGAGTCAAGTGGTTAAGGGATGAGTATTGACATTGCATTTAACTTCCTGGAGGTTGTACTCGTCAGGAAAGCAAAAATATGGGAGAGAGTTCGACAGGTGAGAAGTGCGAGAAAAGAAGCTGATTGATTAGGATTTTTGTCTGCATTGAATGCTAAAAAAAAAAGAGAAAAGTCATTATTAAGGAGAGTGAACATGATTTAAGGAAACGGAATAGGAATTTTACGCAGTGTGTTTAAATTTTTGAAGATCAAAATTGACTAGAAATCAAGAAGCAGGAAGTAAAAGTTCGACAGGTGCAATGGAAGCAACAATATCAACTCCAAAATAATAAGATCTAACTGCAATGTATAAAGAGCGAAGACGATAAAGAACTGGATTCAAGTAAACGAAAGGGGATACTTGACATTAACTTTATTTTTTTTGTTTTTTTGTTTTGATGAGCCTAATTAGCAGGAAAGTATGAAACCTGAAGAGTTTTCTAACAGCAAGAAGTGAGAGAACAGAAACTATTAGAATTGAAGTAACGGTTACAAACTTCAACTGATAAAATTAAATTCTGCAACATACCTGCCAATCTAGTACTGAAATCAAATTTGTGAAATCGAGTTACCAATGAGGAAAGCTTGTTAGAATGATTACTGTGAAAATATTTACACGAAATGCACGGGGAATATAATTTACGCAGAAAGTAACACAAACAGAGATACCAGGCCAGAACCAATAAAATACATAATTTTTTTAGCAATATTTAACCTTGTCATAAATGAAAAATATTTTTGTTATATATGAGTAGGTATTTGAAGGCTATTACAATGCGTTTATTAAAAATAGGAAGTTAAAGAAGGTGGTGGGCATTACCTATTTGTTATTCATTAATATTTCGAGATCAGAATACCAATCAAAATAGTAGCAGAGGTTGATTTCACGTCCGTTCGCTGTTGAACCGTGCATTTAAACGAATTCCAACAGCGGGTGGACGTAAAATCAAGCTCTCCTATCATTCTGAATATGAAATTCTGATCTCGAAATATTAGTGAATAACAAATAGGTTATATCCTACACCTTCGTCTTCCTTTATTATTCTAAATGCATTGTGATAGCCTTCAAATACTTCCCCATAAACCTTCTCTACACAATGCTTCAAGTAAATTACAAAACTTTCCTTTCTTATTTTGTATGGGATCTCTAGATATATAACATATATATCAGCAGTATTTACTTCTTTAGACCAGTTGCAAAACACGACTATCTAGCAAAATATGCTGTGATAGCTAACCCATAGATAGGGGGCTGAGGAAAATATGGATTCTCAATTTTACAAAATGTATTTGCACGAGAGTTAATATAACAAATTACACTACTCGCCTCTCCGAAAGTTATTCATTTCGTCGGAATATTTGTGTTACACGGTATGTCTATTACAATGAAGAAGCGCTTGTTAGTTGGTTTAAGTCTAGCCAATAAGTGTCACAAGAAACTACAGGTCTCTAAGCCATGCAAAGACATCATTTTCAAAATGACAAATCTGAATTAAACTCAAAAACACTTCCAAGGTAAAGTTTTTTGATCTCTGATAAGATTACTAAAACCGGTCATTTTGAATTTATAATACAGTATTTAATAATCACTTCCGAACATTTGTTTCAAATTCAAATCTTAGAAAGCTAATTTCTAGTTTCACATTATTTAAATATTTACATTATAATAAAGCACATGATTTCACTGAAAGTGCTTAACCAGTCAGATTATATTCTGATATATTTCTTTAATAAACTTTCACACACGGTATGCTCAAAGGCAAATCAAGATTAACTGATACTAAAAGAAATTGTTGTATGGACGTAGAACTAGCTATTCAGTGAATATTATAACAATATGTAAGATATGTTACGATTGACCATAGACTTGGAGATTTTAGTTTTCTAGGAATCACATTCTCGGATGTCTGTTCCATAAAAGACGTGATGATAATAAAGATGCCCGAAAAAAATTGCTTCCTACGAAAGAAGTACGGAACATCTGACCATTTTAAAATATCCACAACCTGTTGATATTCTGTAACAAGATGTAATGGATGCAAAATTATATTGGGAAAACGATAATCATGGAATAATGATCTGGTTGGAAATTATTACATCTTCTCTTTATAAAGCAAGAAAGAGAAGTCGTTTCATAAAAAATAATTTCATATTTCAGAGAATTAACTATATAGCAACGGATATTAATAGAATATATATAAATCTCCGTGAGAAATAAACTTAGGAAATTATCAAATTCTTTCCCCCGAAAAAGCTATGTATATTTTAAGTCTTATTAAGAGAACAAATAATATTTTGAGGAAAGACAATAACGCATTTGATGTCAAATGCTATATTTTAATTGAACATATTTTGCTTGCGTCATTCCGGTGTACAGCTAATCTCGGAGACGAGAAAAATAATATAGTAACTGCTGTGATCACTCGCTTATCCGCATTGTTTTATAGTTAACTTCCCCAAAGCTAACAACCGCTAATATAAGTAACTTATTTTAAAATTCTAAAAGGTATTTCTTTCCACTTACTGGCAAAAAATTATATCAGTAAATTTTGAGCATTTTGTATGTTTTGTATTGGATTTCAGTTTACATATATGTGTAGAGAAAATAATCCATTTTCATGTATGGTGAGTCAAAGACACAGAACACCTATTGTTGAATTGAAACTAACTGTGATTTGAACTAATCTGTCGTTTCTTTTATCCAGTGATTTGTCCCAATATAAATTTCAGATGACATTGTTAAAATTCTGTCATTTTCAGCAGTCTGCAAAACTGTCAAACTTTTATTTTTGCACAGCCGGTTACAGGTGATATAAATGAGTTCTTAGAAACAAACAAACGTAAGTATGAAAAACTAGTGCCAACATCGATATATAACTACATCTACAGAGGTACAATTTAAAATGTTTCGTCTGTTGAAAAATACTGAAACGAGAAAGGTCATGATCCCAAATGTATCTTGCAAGAGATTTCATCAAATGAATGAAGCATTGTTTTAAATGTGTTCTGATTTAGTAGAAGCAGAAGCTGTTCTACCTCATGCTATTGAACGTCAGTCAGTCAGTTAATTTCCATACGAGATACACGCTTGGGCGATCATGTCTTAAAAGGGACATGACTGACTGGGCAGAAGCTTATCCCGCATGTTGATTGCCATTACATTCTGTGGTAAAGTAGATTCCAGCCAAGGCTATAGAACCCAATCTGTCCTGTTATTTTACCCATAACTTGAGGGAAGAATCGGATTAATACCTTTCCAAAGGGTATTTGTGCGCAAGTGAATGCAAGCAATTAAACTGGAATTTGAACTCGGCTCCCGTATTTCTCGTTCCAAGCCGATAACCACTGCATCTCAACGCACCAAGTAATATATAAGATTTCTGTGGTGAATTGTTTTTCCACATTTTCCATTAACACAAATATTAACACCTGTAGATTTTTATTATTCATTAGAACATTTTATAAGAGGCATATCAGTCAGAAAAAAGAACTTGAAACCATTCGAAAAACAATCTAATATATATAGAATATACATAGGCCAGTAGGTAAATACGTTAGTTGTATCTATTGACTTGAACTAAAGAGTCCTGAGTTCAATACCTGGCTACAGCAAGGTGAACAAAAAAGAACTTAGGCGATATGAGTTAAATAGAGATAGCAAATACCGCGTCATTTGAAAGAGGCTGGCACATGGTACTAAAAATCTCAACGCCAGTGAACAAAACAAAGTTCGGACCGAAATTTCAGTCACTTGATGAAGGTCGCAGAGTGCAACGAACGAGACATTGTGAATATTGCAAGAAAGATAAGAAGAACATTCTAAACACTATAGATAAGCTAAATAATATATGAAACCATCTATTAGATATTATTTAAAATTGATTATCATTCTCTTTGTTGATTTGTTGACAAAATTTTATCTTTAGTCTTAATAACAGCATGAACATTTTCATGATAAAACTGTGTTTTTATCAAGTTTAAGCTTTTTTAACCTCATGCTATGTAGATTTTACGGCAATTGATTTCAGGTGCCTACAATTTTTAATCTGTTGAAAAAATCATATCTATCTTTCATCAGCATGACAGATGCTAAACTCTGTGATAGGGACAGATTGCCCCCACCAGTACTATCATTTTCTGATGACATGATGTACAAAGATTATATTGAGTTACATGTTAGTTCCGCTGCTAAGAAAGTTTGTTCTTTATGTCGTTTAAAATAATTTTTGGCGTTAGAATCTACCTTACATATTTATAAGTCTACGATTCCTCCTTGCTTTGCATATTGCTGCCACAGTTGATCTGGATCTGTTGCTATGTATTTAGAGATAATTGATAAAGTCCAAAGTAGAAACTGCAATTTATTGCCCTTACTTGGCATCTCGACCTCGGTCACTTTCCTAGCACCATAAAGCAGCTTTTTTCTGACTTTGCTATGAATATTTTAATGGTAATCTTTTTATGAACTTTCCTGTATGGTACATTGATTTATGAATTTAAGTGCTGTACTTGATTGCCGCCAAGCTCTCATCATTTAGCATTTGAAATGGCTACCGTAAAATTTATGCTAATTATGCTATCGCTTGTAAAAATATTTGTTCTGACTTCTTGCTTCCTAGTCAATTTTGGTCATCAAAAAATTCAAATGCAATTTGATTAATTAATTTATTTATTTATTTTTTGATAATTTTTTCCTGATTTTCTATACATCACTGGATCTTCACTGTCTTGATTAGGGTAAAATTAAAAAGAATACATTTATCACATTTTTGCATGTGCCATCAATGATTTATATCGCTATGAATACATCTATTGTAAATGAGTGTGAAAATTCTGACGAAATAAACCAAATGATTATATTAAAATCCTGATTCACCCAACTTACAAATGTAACATTTGAAATGGCTACCGTAAAATCTATGCTAACTATGCTATTGCTTGTAGAAATATTTGTTCTGACTTCTTGATTCCTAGTCAATTTTGGTCATCAAAAAATTCAAATGCAATTTGATTAACTTAATTATTGTTCTTTTTTTTTAAATTTTTCCTGATGTTCTATACATCACTGGGTCTTCACTGTCTTGATGAGGGTGAAATTTAAAAGAGTACATTTTTCATATTTCTGCATGTGCCATCAATGATTTATATCGCTATGAATACATCTACTGTAAAAGAATGTAAAAATTCTGACGAAATAAACCAAATGATTATATTAAATTCGCGATTCAACCTACTTACAAATGCTACATTCATTTATTATTTAACCTGAGGCGTATTCTTCTAAAGGCATCGAGTATTATCATCATATTACAATCATAATAATATGCTTCATAAACAGAAACAATATATCAGTTGACAGTAGCGATAAGTTCATCCATTTACTTTTTTATATTCTAGAATTGTTATTAACTATGTTAGTGCGATTTAGCCCAGCGATTTAACACGGCCTAGCTTGGAATTTCTTCATATCATTTTAAAAGGTGGGGGCTTTCTTTACACTATCCTGGAGGTTTTCTTTCTGTACAACATTGAATCCAGCTCTCACACATTGTCTGACATATCTGTTTTGTAACTCGAGATCCTTGAAAAAAAATTTTAAAATAGGAAAATTTAGTTCTGATAGATTTTTTTAGCCACTTAGCTATACTGTAGTTACTATGTGTATTTCACGCATGTATTTTCATCATAGTTGGTTTAATAAAATTTTCAATTCGTTAAACGGAATTCAAGAATTTAATTGCTGTAATATATTGGCAGGTAGGTCTCACGATGGCTCTTAGAATTATGTTCTATTTTCCTAACTGCTTTTTTTTTCAGTAAAACATTGCAGTTAGGTTTCATTATTTTACAGCTGATAATGGTTCTTCAATCGCACTTTTCACATGTTACTATCTTTATTTTATACGTTTCCTATTAATTACGATTTTCAAGAATTTAAATGTAATATCAATTGTCCTCTTTTGTTCCCTTAATTCATGTTCTTTTATTTTCCTCTCTGTTTCTGTTCCTGTCGATAAATAGTTGCCTCTCTCTCTCATCATTTTAAAGTATAAATTGTTTCTTCTCTCGTTTGAAAATTTCTTACGGCATCTAGATTTCCAATAAAATTTCATTTTCAAACATATTAATGTTATATTACTCGTCATCCTCATTCTAATAATTGACGTTCTGTTGTTGGCCTCTCTCTCTAATAATGAGTTTCTCAGATTCTATAAATCTCAATAAAAACTTTGCATCTTTATGTGGGATCTCCCCCTTGTATAAGCTAATGATTGAGTATACATATATTCCTGTCATAAAGAGAACATCAGTTGCTACCATAGAGTTGAGAGTAGAGAGTATTCGTAGAGATCCGCGCGAGTTATTGGAGGGTAGCGGAACTGATACGTAAGTTACCGAGAGATACAGAAGTTACCCAGAGACTATCGCATCAGAAGTCAGACTAGCCCTGGGCTCCAATCAGCTAGAATAATATACACGGATATACTATTTCCAAAGACTTCACTTCAAGACTTGTATATAATTATGTATTACTAATAGTATTACTGGATTTACTAACCTCCGTTCAAGTTTGTATAATACGTTCAATATAACCTAATTTTCTATCTCAATATCAGTTTGTGTTGTTCATCATTTTGTATTTCAACACATCTTAATGGCTTTATCGCCTTGCTTAAAGAATAATTACCGTGTACCTTTGGGTTAAGGATGATCATTGCTCTGTGCATAACCTCTCCCTTTAACTTTCCTTTCTTTCCTGTTTGGCCATCATTTCACGTTAATCCGTTGGTTTGTTACTCATCCGGGTGTCAAAGTTAGCAATCTAATCACATTAACATATGCGTCCCTACCATTGAAATAACATTGAAACAAAAAAAAGGTCAAATACTGTCGTAACTTATCAGAGAATTAAAACTATATATTGACACTGTATGGTTAATCCCTTCAAATACGGACGCCATATTGCCCTGTTCATCATAATGAAAACCATGGGAAATTCACTTTTCCTGATAAATATTGTGGAGTAAGGAAAAGACACAGGCTCCAATGCAGTTTGGCTTTCTAAATACTTTAAAACATAGAATAATCTCTCAAAACACGCACGTCTCTAATCCCTAGAGACTGTCTCAGCTTATAACTATGCAATCATAGCGCAGACTAAAATTAGTTCACCGACTTAAAGTGAGATTGGACAATATATAAACCCAAATGCATATAAACACGGCACACACACACACACACACACACACATATATATATATATATATATATATATATATATATATATATAATGTGTGTGTGTGTGATGAATCGAAAAAGAGGGCTTGGTGGCAAATCTAAAAGGATCCTATTAAGGTTAGATCCAGTCAGAAGGCTCAATGTAATTAAATGTACTTATTTACAGAACTAATATTTATTATATATTAAAATTCAAATTTTCTTATGGGAAAGCGATTTCACCAGGGAAATTTCATTGCCCTTTAGAAGAGCGACATCAAAACATTACATGACAGGAAAAGAAATTTATTACATTATGACAAAATAAATTTATTTACTTTCCATAATGTTTTGGTCACGCTAACGTTATGGATATTTAAATTGACCTTTCGAAATGGCCATCGGATATAAGAAAATCTGAAATCTTATATGTAATATATATATATATATATATATATATATATATATATATATATATAATACTTGGTGGCATCGCTTATGTGGATAGGTGTCGAAGGTTTGAATCCTGCTGAATGACACACATTTTCTTAACAAAAAATTATCACACATAATCAGGCCGGTAGAAATAAATATATAATACTGTTTGATTATAAAAAGAATATCTACTTAAATTGGAGTATCGATCAAAAATATTGTTCAAACAAATATTTTCAAATTGTCGGTTGTTTATCACCATTAACCTTTGTTAAATTCCTTAATATATATTTTTTTTTCTAAACATATGTTGTTAAATATAGGAGAAAATGAATGTCTACTATTTTTAATAATGAGCCGTTCTAAATATCGTATTTTGGCTTTAAGTTCAATTGAAAATAAAGAAAAAATTCTCCAACATTTAAATAATTTTTTATTAAGTTGTTTCTAAATTTTCGGTCCATATTCATTGTATCTTATATTTAACAGTATATGTTTAGAGAATTATCTACTGCCTCGATACACTATATATATATATATATATATATATATATATATATATATATATATATATATATTACTATTTTTCACCCAATATTATGTTTATGAAAGTCATAAGAGGAGTTACTGTGAATTGCATATTTTGACTATATTTACTCTAGATTGAAAATTTTAATGATCACGAAATCAACACCTCACGATTCTCTTCCATAAACAGTAATTTTGGAGAAGAACCTAACAGAGTTGAACTTCATTCTTAATGAATTTCAAAAATAAACTTGGATGATTTGACCCTGCGAAAGTGGCATGGTGTTTTTTAGATCTAAATTGGAGGAAAAATGTAGCTCGTTAGGTCATTTTCATGAAAATAGAAATAGAAAAGGGATAGATTAAATGCATGCTTTACAATAATTTATCAACCACAAAGCAATGTAGCATCATTTGAATGGCTGCGAGAGGATGATTTAGCTGCTTTACGTCAGATACGGCAATAATAATTCGTTTGATGTCTGATCTAACATATAAATATAGAGTATAGCAGGATTCAGTCTGATGTAATTTTTAGGTAATGAATATGTATACACCTTGGTTCCCCCTGCCAGGAATGTGATTGGATGATGTCAGCCATAAATTTAGACAAAGGCGAAGACATCCAGAGATCCAGATCTCACAAAGTTTTCGACTAGAGATCTACGACTATTGATCTACGTCTACGTCTCAGGATACTGCATAGGACGAGTACCGTACATTACGTCTACGTACTAGATTTTACTTCCCGGTTACATTTGCTTAAAGCACTTAACAACCTCGAATGGTATATATATATATATATATCCCTTTCCGACACACACACACACACACACATATATATATATATCTTTCCGGGACATATCAAAGTCTGATATTACCTAGACCTGTAGAAGAAACCGATCATGTTTCCAGAATGCAATATATTTTATTTATAAGCTCTTCTCGTCAACTACCGATGAATTCTACATTAAAATATGTTCAAGTCGTTAAACCTCATTGAGAGTTAAATGTTCATTTAGATTTAAGAAAAATCAATGTCTGTTGACTAGAATTTAAAAAGGAGATAAAATATTTGTTTTCGAAATTACCAAAATTCCTCTCTCTATGCAGTCTTGTAATAATATTTTGCAATGTTCTGGATTTGATTTCTAGATCATTTAGGTTTACTTTTATATAGATCAGCAATTATGGCTCGGATCAAAATAACTGTCTTGTCTGATTATTGCATTCATGTACGTAGGTCATTCAATAAATAATGTGAATTTTTTGGTATAAGGACTTCTAATACAAATCGATGCTTACTTTTTTTTAAAATTTTAACGTACTCTCCCAGCAGTGTCACACATTTTCCTCTCTGTTCACAAGCTCCCATATTCCCTCAGAGTAAAAAAACTTTGGACTGATATCCCAGCCAATCGCTCACAGCACTTTTGACTTCATCGTCACTTTCAAACTTAGTGCCTCTCGTGAACGCTTTCAATGGACCAAACAGGAGAAAGTCTGAAGGGACAAGGTCTTAGCTGTAAGTGGTAGAGACACTGCTTGGACAAATCGACCCTCTTCTGTTTGTGCTCTGCAGTGAGCATCTTTGACACCCACCGGCAGCTGACATTCGTGTAGAAAAGGTCATGATGAACAATTTTGTGTGCTGTTCCAACAGATAGGCTCAAAGTCCTTGCAATGTCATCCACTGTCACCCTTCCGTCAGACTGAATGAGGTCATTGACTGATTCGATCAACTCATGAGACCTCCCACGCCTGTCTTCATCCTCAACACTGCTATGTCCTTCTTTAAAAGATTTAGCCCACTTGTAGACATTCTGTGGCACTATACCCAGTTGACATTCTCCTATGAATTTCAACTGTTTTGCACCATTCAGCAACCAAAAACTTGATAACTGACCTCTGTTCAATATTGGAGCATGATTCTTGGTCGGCCATCTTTGATAATCTCCAAAACTCTCAAAGATTTTTTCTAATCTGCAAAAAACACTTAAATCCCTTTGAAAAAGAAGTAAAGAAAAAATTTTAAAAAAGTAATCTTCTATCTGTATTAGATGTTCTTATATCGAAAAATTCACCCTATTTCTTGAATGACCCTCGTAGAAGTCCTAATACAAAAAAAATCACCTTATTTATTGTATGACCCTCGTACAAATCCTTATACGGAAAAATTTACCTTATTTATTGAATGAGCCTAGTAGAAGTCCATACACCGAAAAATTCATCTTTTTTATTGAATGACACTCGTAGAAGTTCTTGTAGCGAAACATTCACCTTATTTATTGAATGACCCTCGTAAATATATATCTAAACTGTCAGCAGTGCGCAACCGTATTCTCAGATCGATGCCAGGTAATAGAAACGCCATCAATCGATGTGCTTCAACTGCAACAATTTCCAGACTGGATATCATAATGATAATGGCAATACAAAATGATGGCATATTCAAGGTGTTGATATTTCACAATACGTTAAAGTTTATAAAGGAATCCGTCATCAACGCTTGAAATATAACAGATACTGGACTTTAGAAACTTATTTGATTTCTTTTTTTATATATAAAATTTAAAAGCAGTAGTAGCAAAATTTGCTTGGTCAATAGAAATCGAAACTTTCTTCATCAGAAAACAACTAATAATCACATTACCATCTACATATATGTAATCAGTCAGTTATGTGCCATACACGATACACGCTTGGGCGATCATGTCTCGAAAGAGACATCACTGAATGGGCAGAATATTATCGCGCAATAGGTTGCCATTGCTTTCTGCGCTAGACTTGTTGACAGCCAACGCTATAGAACCCAGTCTGTCCTATTATTTAACCCAAAACTGGAGGGAAGAGAAGGATAAATACCTTTCCTAAGGGTATTTGCGCGTAAGTGAACACAAGAAATTCAACTGGAATTCGAACTCGGCTCCCCAATTTCTCGTTCCATGCCGATATCCACTGCACCACAACGCACGATATCTGTAATTAGTCAGTAAAGTGCCATACATGATACTCGCTTGGGCGATCATGTCTCGAAAGAGACATGACTAACTGGGCAGAACATTATCCCGCAGTAGGTTGACATTGCTTTCTGCGGTAGAATAGTTGCCAGCCAAAGCTAAAGAACCCAATCTGTCCTGTTATTTAACCCATAACTGGAAGGACGATACGGATTAATACCTTTCCCAAGGTTATTTGTGCGTAAGTGAATGCAAGGTTTTCTACTGAAATTCGAACTCGACTCCCCGATTTGTCGTTCCGAATCGATATCCGCTGCACCACAACGCACATCGAAAATTCCTCGGCAACGTATAAATCAGCTTGTATTATACTGCTTCTCTGTATTTTGTTGTGTTCAGCATTTCCGGAATATTAAATTAAGTAAATAATATTCTATTCATCATTACTAATAATGGGCTTTTATTTAACATTCATTTGAAACAGACGGTTTGTCTGTTTCTCATATACAAGTGTCGGTCATGCTTGCGAGTTGAAAACACAGAAACTTTACTCGATGAAAAAGCTTTCGAACTATTCGAGTAAACGAACGAAGAAAGAAAAAGAAGAGAATTTGACAGATAAAAAAGGGGAAAGTGAAACAGAAATAGAATGAGGGAAAGGAAGACAGAAACTTCAAAGATCGAGGATAATTAAACCATAGATTTTCTCTATATCCTCTCCGGAAAGTATATACGCATATGTAAAGATAGCGGGCCCAACGTGAATTGGAACTTGGTTCTCCGCTTTCCATCAACTTTGAAAATATTATTCGATAAGCTTCTCTCTACTGTCGTATTCAAAGCACCGATTAGACAAAAATGATGATTGCAGCAAATTCTACTCCTGACCCTACCGTCATGATCAAATATTTAAAAACCTGAGATGAGTAGGGTCGGTTTAAATCCCCTAGTCGGGATATCATCGAAGATGAGACAAAAACTTGAAGCAGCGGAAATGTGTTTTTACAGAAGGATGCTGCGGATATCATGGACCGAACATGTAAGCAATGATGGGGTTTTGGAAATGTTGGAAACGAAAAGTAAACTAATAGACTGCATCAGGAAGAGACATCTGAAGTTCCTGGGACATGCAATGAGGAAGGAAAACTTGGAGAACCTGATACTGACTGGCCAGATAGAAGGTTAAAGAGACAGAGGAAGGCAACGGTTTACGTATTTGAAGGACCTAACCAGGTGGATGATGGAACGGGGGTTGCGTAGAGTAACAGAAGAAAACATATTGAAAGCCACCATGGTTAGGGAGATGTGGAAAGCCATGATAACCTATGTCCTGAAAGAATAGGGCACATAGAAGAAGACAAAATCGGGGACTCCTAACAACAGCGGACTGAATTTATCTCAATTTTTATTAATATTCTTTTTCTATGTACCTTTTATGTCATAGACGATCATGTATCTCCATAAGTTTCTATCCCGTGCCGCTCTTAGCAGTATTTTCACGTTGCTAAGGATCCATCTCTCCCCGTTCAACTATCCATTCATACAAGCTTATCAGGTAAGTAGTCCATTGCCTCCCTCTGTATATATATCATTCACTATACCCTGTGAGTGTTAAGTTCTCCAAGCTCTTTTTTCTCATAAAATTCCCAATAAATTTCAGCTGTCTTTTTCCTGAAGTTAAATATGAATATAATTTCTGATTAGAATTTATTTCACGACTTTGTTGGATATTCCTTCACCCCGCAATTTTTTTTCAAAACCATTTGTAGACCGACATTTCTTGTGATTCTAGTTCTTTTTTTTAGCCTTGTTTGAAATTTTCCAGAATTCACTGTTATATAAGAGAATGGATAGCAGACAGCAAACCAGAACTCTTTTATTTGTTTCTAATTTCTTTTTCGTTTAGAAATCAAGGTATCTTACATGGAACCTCATGGCTCTCTTGTAAACTATCATAGCCTCCTCGCAATGGTGGGCATCATAGCCTCCTCGCAATGGTGGGCATCATGGCCTCCTCGCAATGGTGGGCATCATGGCCTCCTCGCAATGGTGGGCATCATGGCCTCCTCAAGTTGGTAAAGGAGTTAGACCCGTATAACCTCTTTTATCTAGCCAATAACAGTCCAGCGAATTTAGCCAATGGCTGGCCAGCAATTATAGCCAATGGCAGGTCAGCAAATTTAGCCAATGGCAGGCTAGCAAATGGATTGCCCCATGCTGCAATAAATAGTCTCCAGTCACTTTCTGGGGGCTTTTGGACAATTGTCGCTGACACTGTCGAACCACTTGTTTGTCATTCTGTTTCTCAGTTTTAAACTTAAATTTTACTATGCCTTATTCCGCTTTTGAAATGAATTTTCGGATTTCGGTACCGTATATCCCATCCTCTGTTAAAACGTTTCATGGATATTTAAACTTTTGTTTCTGCTTGATGTTTATATCTCTAATTCGTACTTACCAGCTTTTTCTTTTGCTGAAGACTTTTTTTTTTTAATTCTTGCAGTTGATAGTCTGTCTGTCTTATGTTCTACTACCACTCTGTCCGGAAGTGCATGAAGTTTCATTTCCGAGTTGGCCCTCACTCCTGCTAATCTTTTATTGTTGAGATTATGTCCACGATAATAAATCCTGGCTTGATCTTCTGTTTACTTAGAAAGGTGAATACATCTCAGGAGAATATATATCCTTGTCTCAAACCCATTTCTATTTTTGTATTGTACTAATTTTACTTTCTCTTCGTATGCAGGCGGTGATCTGGATGATTCTAAAATATTTTCAAAATTTACTTTTTCTTTCAAAGATATCATTTTACCAGACAGATTTAAATGCTTTTGCTTAATGCATAAACAAAAGTGCGCATCTTGCTGCATCTTTATTGCTATTTCTGATACCATTCTGTTCATGAATATCGCATTTCTTTTTCCGTTTTCTTTGAAAATGCCTCATTGTTCTACTATTATTTTCGGTTTAATGCTGCCCAGCGCTATATTGATCTGTATTCGCGTCATTAGTTTGGTTATGTGGCTCATGAAATTGATTGTCCTGTGGAGTTTGCAATCGTTTTCACCTGGTCTCTTAGGCAATGTTACGAAGATAGATTTAGTGAGATATTCTGCTATGTGGCACTTGTTATATATCTCGTTTATTACTTTTGTGGTCTTGTCGATGCCGCATTCACCTAAGGCTAAGAACTTGTCGACACCAAATTCGCCTAAGGCAGAGAACATTGCTGATACGATCCCGTCGTTCCTGCTACTTTGTTCATTTTCACTTGTACTGAACATAGTTCTTTCACTATTGTTGGCCATTCTGTATTTTCAAGCGTATGTTTCTCTCAAGGATTGTGAAAAACTTCTTTGACATATTTGCTGCACCTTGATTTTGTATAATCAGAGAAACTTCCTTTGATTTTAAAGAGCCTACTGGTTGGCTCACCTTTCGTTCTGTTAACTCTTTTATTCTGTTACAAATAGTTACTGTATTTGTGTTGCTCCTTCTATCTATTTAGACTCACTTTTCATTAGTTCATTCTTCCTTATCCTGAATATATTTGTTTTAAATTTGTGTTTAGTGTTTGGTATTCTTTTCTATTACTTGGTATTGTTGGTTGTCGAATTTTCTTCAACTCTAAAATTTCTCATGTCATCCATACGTTCCTCTTTTTTTTGTAGGTTTTTCTTTGGGATGATCTCATTAGCCAATATCGCTAGTGTTGCTATCAGCATGTTGCACTTTGATTGTGTATTCTCATTCAGGTTGCATTTCGTTATATGTGTGTTTTTTTATGTTTCCTCGCAACTTGGGTCATTCAGGAGTCTGTCATATTTCAGTTTAGGAGTTGCTTTGATTTACTTTCGTTTCCGTAAAATCGAAAACTGTACGAATGCGAGAAGTACTTTTGAAGCAGTATATAAAAGAATTTAAATGTTTTATGTTTGTTTCAACCTTCTTGTTCGAGTTTTTTTTGTGTTCTCATGGTTTTAGGATCAAGATGATCTAAGAAAAGCTAAGGGAAAGGTAACCATTCATTGCATCGCTGTCTTCCACTCACCCTCTCCGCGAAATGATCTATGCTATTGTAAACTAAACTCCTCTTAATTAATCATCTGAGAGACCCCTCTTTGATTTCCATCAGCATGGAAACCAGCTGAAGAGACTGTTATGTAGCTCAGTTGGTAACGTTTCAATTAAAAGTCTGTAATTTGTGATAGTCAGCCAAAGAAATGCTTGATGAATGGTCAAGGATTCGTCCTTGTGCGACGATATTCTCACTACCAAATCATTTAATCATAGATTGATGCGCAAATATTCTAATCAGTAAATCAAATACCATCATCGAATCAAATATATATTTTACACATTTTATTGTATGATCCTTGTAAAGCTGCAAATTATTTTAGTTTGCCTTTTTTTCAGATTGATTTTATTTGAAAAATGATCTGATTTTACAAGACATTCTACTAAACACAATAGATCGTTCTGAACACAATACAATAACGAAATCATCCAAACGTCATTTTCCATAAGTAAATGAGGAATTCATGTCCTTTCTCTCGCTATTATTTTTGTAGCAAGCTAATATATAGATAGAAGAACGCGCATATAAAAGCAAACCTAAAGTTAATGGCTACATTTGCTTTGAGAGAGAATATTTTTTATCAATAATGTAAGATATACATTTAATGACGTCAAATAAAGTTTATTTTGCAACATAAAAATCCAAAAGAAAATAATGGTCGCTATTACAACATTAGGACCTGAAACTCTGCTGTCTTTAATGCAAAAGAATGAAACTAATAGAAAGACGAATTGAATGAATTAGAATTATTAATTAGAAATTAAAAAGATAGATAGATAGATAGATAGATAGAGAAACAAGTGTTCTGTATTAATCTTAAATTTAAAAATGCTAGGTTTTTAGTGCACACAATGAAGTGAATTCTAAATTTCAATGGCCAAGATTAAGATAATGCAAGTTTAAGATATGGCTAGATAAATTAAGATAAACATAAGTTAAAAACGACACAAAGAGACAGCGTGGAATTCAACTCTCTGGATGTAAAATAAGACAGGTTATTGCGTCGTTTAAAATTGCAACAACAAAAGCAACTGAAATAATCTTGAAATAAAATGGAAAATGGCTACAAAAAGAAGATTGTAGAAAATCCGGAAAATGGAAGACAGATTTATAGTAAATTGAAAAAAAAGCTGTATTTAGTTTGATATTCTTCAGATGCTCCACATGTGAAGTTGCTCTGATATTTTGTTCGGTAGATTTCTCAAAATGCACAAACATACGATTGGTTTAGATGCAAATCAGCTCTCCAAGAATTAACTTTGCAACAAAGCAATATCTCCTAACATGATTCTACGAAATCCATGTTTGTACGCATGCTCAGTGGGTTCTTTTGTCTTCCGATGCCTTTTTGGTTTGAATTATTAATTGAAACATACACTGGGAATTCGAACAGAATTTACTGGAATGTAAACAGATTTCTGTGTCTGGAGAAAGATGTTGTATATATTAATATTTAAGTACAGATGCTAGCTTGCATCAAGCTGATCACTGCTGCAGACACCTAAGCACGCACATTTAGGTTTTATGAAGACTCACAAAGCTAACAGTATAAAAAAGGCCAGCGCACTGAAAGCCACGATCATGTTGACTTGTTATTTCCAGTTAACACAACAATCAACTTCTATGAAAGGCAAATGGTTAGCCTTAGTACCTAAGTGAATTGCTACAGTTATGTAATATTTTATTGATAACATGGGTACCTAAGTATACCAGTAAGCTACTGACTTTGGGAACCTGGTTTTTGCGTAACGGTTACAACGTTTGTGACGTTGGAATCGATACAATTGAATGCTCAATATTTTGACCTTGTGCCACATCTAAGCTGCGCTTAGAAAATTCACTGTTACTCTACCACAAACAGCTTAAACTATGATTGAAAGTCAGGATGTAGCCATACTTATATTTTGGTTAATCCAAATTCTGGAACTAACATCCGAATGGCGCAGAAGAAATCGAAACTAATCCGACAAGGTTACATTTATTAAATCTGATTCTTGTAATTTCACAATTGTAGCCATTGTCAGTGTGACAATCAGTGAGAATAGTTGTTGCTGCTGCTGCTGTGGACAATCTACTTAAAAAGCCAATGTTTTTTTGCGTACGGATGGTAGAAAATTCTCGATTAATAGTTATTAACAGTCAGTCAGTTAAGTTCCGTACGTGATACTCGCTTTGGGCGATCATGTCTTAAAAGAAAAATAACTGAGTCGGCAGAAGATTATCACACAGTAGGTTGCCATTGCTGTTCTATTATTTAACCCATAACTGGAGGGAAGAGACGGATTAATACTTTTCCCAAGAGTATTTGTGCGTAAGTGAATGCAAGGAATTCAACTGGAATTCGAACTTGGCACCCCGATTTCACGTTCGGAGTCGATATCCACTATGCCACAATGCACATCTCAAAGGTTCAAATATTTATTTTAGGTTGGTAACAAAGCGATATTTGGTTTGATATTCTTCAGGTACTCCTAGAAGGAGAAGTTGTTCTATTATTTCGTTCGGTAGATTTCATTTTGTATTATCTAAGAAACAAATCATCTTGTCAAAAATGAACCTTTAAACAAGGCAATCTCTTCTAACATACGACTGCCAGATTTTATTATTAGACACCTTTGTGCAAATTATCTGAAACAACTGCTTTAGTTTCTTTCTTTCAAAATACGGTTAGTTTTAGAGTCACGGGAATGAGAGGGTGTAATCGATTTCAATTTTTTTCCTGAGATTAGGTAATTTAAAGTGGTTTGCAGCAATATTAATCTATTTTCGAATTGTATGTTAATATTATTTAGGACTTGAAAAATATTGTGCCATCTCTGATCGCTTCAGATTTTTGAGTACCTCGAGACTATTGTATCAAATGTTCATTTGTTGTTTTATGGCCGTCGTCTGCGGTGGAGGTTACTTCAAAAAAGCGTACGAAAATGGTTACGATGCATGAACGCGCTGTCATGCCTTAGAGTAAGAATTTGGGACATTTTGGTGTCAGCCGTTAAACTGTCAAGTGTGTCATTTAGGTGAAGTAACGAACTTGATCCATATGTCAATAGCGAATAAAACGCGGTCGGTAGAGAAGCATGACTTCAAGAGACGACGTATACGTGATCAGAGAAAGTGTGAAAGATCCTTGTTTGTTTGTCTTTTTCAATTAATTTACACAATGGTATACATGGGAAGAATTATTTTTTATGACTTATGCTCTTCTGTATCATTCAGTTTTAAAAATTGAATTCTTTGTCTGGTTGAATAATCCTGGTGGTTTGCATTCGATATCTTTCATCAATATGAAATTTCTCCAGAAATGTTCCTTCATTTTTCTAAAAATTTTCTGTGAACACTAGAATATCTATGCAAGTTCTAGTAGGTATGGCGTCCTGGATATGATGATAACAAGGCCTCTAATAGAAAGATTGTGAGAAACATGGAACTACCTCTTATATTATTTTGTTCTCAGGTATACCATGACCCGGAGTTTCAGTACCCAGCTATGGGAAAATAGTTAACACCCAAACTGGGGTCGTAACACTATGAAATTATAAAATAGACTTTTATAGATTTAGATACATAAAAATAGACTTTTATAGAAGAATATATATTTGTGAAGGAAAAATATTACCAACAACACATTTTGAAGGAAAAAATATTTCAATCAGTACGTTTTTTGAATAAAAAACTAGAAGACATCTTCAGTTTAATAAAACAAAAAACCAAAAAAATCAGCAACATCTGACTAAATTAATTATTATAACTGAACATTAAAAATACCTTATAATCGTAAATTTTTGGCATCAAATAACCCACAGTGGTCCATATGACGTTTAACAAAATTCAAACCTAGTAGGTATGCAGATTGGGAAATACTCAGACCTGCCATTGTGGTTCCATCGAACATGTCACTTACACAATGACTTGAAATGTTTCCTTCATCATTGTTCTTTTTTATGTGGTGTTGTTCTATGAGGTGGTAGGCGATCATGGACTTTCCTTATCACATGTCGCTCTTAACATTTGTCTTTTCGGCATTTCTCCCAAATCCGCTCCGCTCTCTATTTGAAAAAGCTCATCAAGTATGTTTCACGCTGCTTTCTCCTGTCTCTTTTCTTCTTTCCGTTTTAGGTGTATTAGAGTCTCCAAGCCTTCCTTCCTCATTATATGTCCCAGAAATTTCTTCCTGATGCTAAGTATAAGTTTCCTTTTCATTTGCATCTTATCTAAAAACTCGTCTTTGTACACATGCTCAGTTTACATAAAAAATAAAATCAGGCTGATCTATATGTCAGTCAGTTAGTCAATTAAATGCCATACGCGATATACGCATTTGGTGATCATGTCTCGAAAGGGACATGACTGACTGGACAGAAGAGTATTCACCAGTAGGTTGCCATTGCTTTCTACGGTAGAGTGGTTACCAGCCAAGGCTAAAGAACCCAATCTGTCCTATTATTTAACCCATAACTGGAGGAAAGAGTTAGAGTAATACCTTTTCTCAAGGGTATTTGTTCGTAAGTGAATGCAAAGATTTTACCTATAATTCGAACTCAGCTCCACAATTTTTCGTTACCTAGTCGATATCCACTGGACCACATCCCATCGATATGACCATTTTTAAAAGGCAATATTTATTGCACATGGTTGGTTAATTGGAATTTTGTATAAAAGTGAATTTGTTTACGTGTTCTTTATAAAGTTACTGGTAAATGTTTACCCATTTGCAGAGCTGCGTTTCGAGAAGCAGCCCCACCAAAGTAATAATATTTTCCTTTTATAGAATTAATCCATTGTTATCCATTGTACTTATTTCTTTAGTATTACTTTCTTCTCAAATTTGTGTTAGTTTATCAGTATTAGTAATATTTAGTTTTATTAAATAAAGAATTATGAAATGTTTTTTCGAAGATTATTTACCTTATTCCATTTTCTCTTGGCAAAGTGAATGTCTAAGTCGTCTTGATAAAAAGCAATGAAAGAATTACTAAGTAAATAAGTTATTCGCTTAAGCGTGTTGAAAAAACAATACATTATTTAAAATCCAGTCTTTCTTTTTTAATGTTTATTCGTTTACAGAAACATATACAGAAACCTTTGAGATTGAAATCAACACAAACCATATATTGTTGACAAAAGAATCAAAATCGATAAATATCACATGTCTGATTGTTGATATTGAAGAAGAGAAAAAGAAGTACAATTTGACTAATTATAAGGAGAATTATGTCGGTCGTTAAATGGAACCCCAAAGCAAAATCTCCAAAAACATATGCAATACAAATAAACTGCCAGAAAACTGAATGCATGGTCATCGGCAAAAGGTGCAACCCAAAATGCCAAATACGGGTGGGGGATACTAGAATCAAGCAAGTACAAAAATTTAAATACCTAGGAAGCGTTTTAACAGGAGATAGAAGTGTAATATAATAATCTGGCCGCACCCAAGAAGGCCGATGAAGCGTGGGCGTTTTCCGGCCGTTGAAAGGAACGGATGGTTGTTTGACCTTATTTCCGGCAGAGCGGAAATAGACAGGTGACACTGAGAATTTACGTAGGCGTCGCGTAGGCGTCGCGTGATCAAGAAAAAACCGGAAGAAACAATTTCCGCTTTTGGAAGATATATAAAGACTGCGAAAAACACAGTCTTGCGAATCAGTTTTGAGTCTCCAGCCTCGACAGTAGAAGAGAAGTCGAGTCACAGTCGAAGTCAGAAGTCGAAACAGAGAAGTCGAAGAAGACAGTCTCGAGAAGTCGAAGAAGAAGCTAGACGAGCTAAGTAGAGAGATTACACTCCCGTCGTCGAACCCCCCCGTCACCACGTCGAACCCCATGTCAACCCTTAGAAGAGCGCTCTCTCACTCCTGCCACTAGGCGACACGGTCCAGTGTTCGTTAATAAAAATATTATGATATATTTATATATATATACGTGTTTGTCTGTTTATTGGTATATAACAGAAAGTGCAACACAGAGATCCAAAGTCGAATTGGCATGACGAAGGACGCATTCCAGAAGCTCAGTAAATTTACTAAGAAACATTAATTTTTCACTAGAAACAAAGAAGAGAGAACTAGATTGCTATGTGATGTCATTTCTTTAATATGGCAGTGAATGTTGGACAATATCAACAAAGATAAAGGAAAAATTGAAGCAACTGAAATGTGGTTCTAAAAAGGATATCATGGATCGAGCATGTGAGCAATGATGAGATGTTGGAAAGAATGGCAACGGAAAGAAAATTAAGAGACAACTAAAGCTCCTGGGACATGCAATAAGGAAAGAGGGCTTGAAGAACCTGATACTGACGGGCAATAAAGAGGGAAAAAGAGACAGAAGAAAACAGCGGATAAAATATCTGAAGGGCCTGAACAGGTGGATGACAGAACGGGTGTTGCTTGGTGTAACAAAAGTAAACGTGCTAAGAACCTCCAAGGATAGGGAGACATGAAAAGCCATCATCGCTTACGTCCCGAAAGGACAGGGCACATAGAAGAAAAAGAAGAAGAAATGTGTGAGTCTTTGAATAAGAAAATATACTTAATGTCTCTGATGAGAACTTAAAACTTTTTTCAGACGATCTGGATTTTCGTTTCTCTCGGGTGTCTCTATGTTTGTATTTGTCTTGCCTATTTTTGGAACCAGGTATTGAAAAATACCTGTTCGTTCATCATGAACCATTTGGCACCTTTTCATTTACCTTCGTTGCGGGCAACTCAGTTTATCTTTTATAACACATCTTTTATTTGTATATCCACGGGCCCAAATACTCCGGATACCTTAATAAATAGTATTATGCGTCCTCTGGCAGGATTAGAATCAACGTCAAACTTTGTAGAAGAACCTGTTGTTATATATATATATATATATATATATATATATATATATATATGTGTGTGTGTGTGTGTGTGTGTGTGTTTGCGTAACTTGCAAAAGTTATAAGCCAATTTGTAGGCATGTATTCTATTCGGATGCATTCTCATCGTTTTAGTGTAAACGGATTGTTCTCTAGATTGGCGGGTGGCCTATTCTGAATTATTTTTTGTCACGTTCCTCTCATGTTTCAATCACGATGTTCCCCTGACGAAAATTGAACAGTTAATGATTTGATTCATGACGACGTATAACAATTAAATTGTAGACTCCACGAAATATACTCTCCGTCAATGAGGTTGCAAGGCGATCAATGAAATGGACGTCGGTTACGTGCAAAGTGAATCCTTTTTTATTTTGTATTTTTAACTTTGCTTCGGACGAAAGGTATATTTCAATTTGAGTTTTTGAGTCGGAAATGCATTCAACGTTAATTGGTCCCTCAAGTCGTGTGTGTAAATGTAGCGGTAAAGCTTCTCAGCATTCTTTTCAAGCTTATGCATGAAATCATAGATAAATCCATTCTTTTCAGATATACTGATAAAGCATTTCTTATACATACATATACGTCATCAATTTTAATAAGAATCTTAACATTTTGTTGTATTTTGATTGCTAAAATTTTGTTAACCAACCTATGAAAACTTTATATAACAAGCAAACATGGACAATTATCATATATATATATATATATATATATATATATATGCTATATTACGAAATCCGTTAAGAAATGGATTAACTCTGACATATTTAGTTTAGATATTATTTTAATATATACTCGTATACAAATGTGAATTTTTCTTATTAAAATGTACGTTTTACCGTCAGGTTTCCAGCCTAGGGGAAACAGTCAGTTGATCAGGTGTGTATATGACCACTCGACCACGAAAGACTTAGTCAAACACAACTGATATGAATTTTTGAAAAACCAGGAAAATGTCTGTTAGAAGCATTATTTCGGACTTTCATTGACTTATGTGTGTTTTGTAATCAATTGTCGGTTTTCTCTAGGGACGTGAGATTGAATCCTGCCGGAGCGCACGTATTTTCCTCACACGATTTCTCGGCTTTTTCCTGTCGGTTTTGGTTAAAAGTACAATTCATCTTCATTCAGCGATTTCTCTCTTTCTGATCGCTATTGAAGAATACTGATAAACAGTGGTCGAGGCTAAATATTCAGCATCCATTTTTGCGACTGTTCGATCTCTTTTAAGAAGATATAAGTTTACTGATATTGCTAAAGTATTCCTCATCAACCGTCTAAGTGCTGGTCAAGATTGACGTTGCCTAACATCGGTGACCTTATAAAAACCGGTGTTTCAACTTGATGCTGCTATACGCCTAAGATTATTTCAGGAAGAAATATCGATAACGAGAGAGTGAAACAACTTTCCTAGCTGGTGACTTCGTAACTGATTCTATAGTTGATTTTCTAAGTGCCGCTAAGATGTGGCACAAAGCCGAAAATATGTGGTATCTAGTGTTGATTGAACTCACTTGTAACAGGTTCTAGCAAGACGAGCTTGCCAACCATCACACCACGTCGAGGTGTTAATTGTAACTGATTCAATAAAATCATTTCAATTGTATATTAACCCTGGTAGATAAATTAACACTAGAAAACATCTAGTTTCTTCATCAAGAGGAAATTTTATATAGTTTCGATTTTCTAATTACCATTGCCGAATTTTCGAGCAAGAAACGGTATTTCGTGTGCATAAACCATGAAAATACAAAGAGCTTATTAGCATTCAATGCAAACCATGTGTTGTTTAAGCACTGTATTTTAAATAATTATTTCAACGCCCATTTTTAATGTTTTATCTAATTATTAAATACACTTATAGTTTTCGGTGTTAATTTTAGCATATTTTAAATGATAGATATTCCTTCTATCACACAACCTAATGCCCGATGCTTTATTTAAAATATTCTGAGGAAATTTAAAGAATGTATTATTCTAACGTCGTTATAAGAAAACATTGTAAAGAATATTATTCTAAATAATTCTGAAAAATAATCATTCATAACTGGTAATTTTAGACAATTTATATACAGGAAACTTTACTTCATATTTTTTACAAGGGAGAATTTATTGAAAGAATATAAAGAACATATTTTGGGCTGTTTGTCGATAAAAATAGAAAGAGAGAAGTAAAACATTAAACGGCTGCTATCGAATGTTCCTAGGAGAGAATAAAAAAGAAAACCCGACAAGAGGAAATCTACAGATGAAGAGACCGATTTAATATAGATTTAAGCAGTTTCAATAAGCAGATATTTTTGTGCTCGATTTCCCGAACAAAGGATTTTATCATATACCATGAGACCCATCTCGCTTGTCTTTCCTTGCTTCTCTTCCGTATCCCTTCCCTTCCCTATTCCTATCCTTCCGTATTTGTTCCCTTTATTCAAGTGCCTACGCTTCGTTCGACGCAAAGAGGTTCCACCACTTCATGTCAGCTTATACTCTTTAAGATGACACTCACTTCTTGCTGTGAAAGGGAAAGCTTTGAAAATTCAGGCAACTTTGGAGATAATCTATTTGGTTCGACAAAATTATATTGAGTGAGACGGCTACAACTATTCGCTGAGAAGTGTTGCGTGTGTTTTGAAGAAAAGTGGTTTAGCGACAAGAGATTTCTTAGAACAAGTAGTATAGTGGCCTTACTTTGACATATATATGTACATGTTTTTTATGAAATGGCTGATATATATGCAATTTATATACAGATTTTCAGAAGACTTACTCATTTGATATAGCAGCCATGTCAGTCATTTGAAAGAAATACCACTTCCTTGTACATGACACGAAAGGAAAATAAATGTTTTAAACACAACGCGCATATATATATATATATATATATATATATATATATATATATATATATATATATATTAAGAGACATAGATATAGATGGGTCAGTATGTGGATGCGTTTTATATATATATATATATATATATATATATATATGTGTGTGTGTGTGTGCGCGCGCGCACGCACGCATGTATTTGGGCGTACCTGTGAAAGCTGCCTTATATATATTTTCGTAAGAGCAAAGCAACATAGTGTAATGACTAGCAACTTTGTCTCCCTAAATCAATTACATCTGAGCAGTGGCTTCGATCCTCGATGTTGTCCAAAGTTTTAGCCTTGTGCCATATCTTAACTACAGTTAGAAAATCACCATATTTATTCGTAAATTTATAGTCAGATTCGAATCCGATTCAATGTTACATATAAATGAAAATCCGAATACTAACTTGAATGTTTCATCGAGAAACCGGTGTTCTAAGAAAAATGATTATCCTGGTTCTTTGCAGAACCGTGTCAAAATATAAATTTTCCATGTTAGTAATACAAATCTAGGCAAAAAGTCAATTGACATAATTAATATACGTATGGAAGATCGTATCTTTCCATTAATGATTGACTAGCCAGAACAATTCCCGCAGTAGACGGTCGTCGCAACCAAGGGGATAGAGTGTAATTTCCCAGTCAGCCAATTGCCGAAGGAAGAAATATCCATTAAGCGACGAGTAAATGCAACGAACACGACTGGAATTCCTTCTCAACTGAATGGTTTTCCATTTCCAATTGTTAGCTATTACACTACAGCCCACAATACATATCTATATATCTATCTAGTGTTATGATTGTTGCATAGACTCTCTCTCTCTCTCACACACGCACACACACACACACACACACACACATATATATATATATATATATATATATATACCCAAGTATTGTTGGAATAATATTCCTTGTCCAAAGAAACACTCTTTTTAAAAAGTGCTCAATACAAAAGTAGAGCTAATAATATTATTTATTCATAAATTATAACATGGATATGTTACAATATCACTACAAAAGTAGCCATTTTGTTTCAACACTTTTGTGTCTTGTCAAGTGATGTGATATTTCTTAAAACTATTTTTTAAGAACTATCATATCACTTGACAAGACACGAAAGTGTTAAAACAAAATGGCTACTTTTGTAGTGATATTGTAACATATCCATGTTATAATTTATGAATAAATAATATATATATATATATATATATGACTGTCTATGTGTGTAGCTCTGTAATAATCATAACAGACACATTTCATACCCAAGAACGACCTTGCTACGTCGATAAGGTAAAATCACCTTAATTCCGTATGTTTTTGTCTAAATGAATCGCAGAAGAGGCAGGCGAGATATTTTAAAACATTTATAAGGCTACACAAAATAGAAAATTATAGACAGGCATGAACTTCTATTTACTGAATGAAAATGTTACACTGAAGAAGACAATAAATTAGATGCTATCAATATAAAAACTAGAAAGCGATCCAATGACAGTAAACTTCTTGCGATTCGTTGATATTTATTTCACATTGTTAAGATACATCTTTATTTTTAATTGTTTATCTAGACTACGTAAGCAAGAAAAGAGAAGAGAGATCAAAATATGATTCAGTTCAGGGTCTCCAAAGGATTAACAGCTCATGAAAAAAAAAAACATAATTAGAAACACTGAAAGAAAACTAATAGCAATAATGTTTTAATATTTAACAATTTTTCTGCGCTCCGGAAAATGGTATTTCGTCTAAATTATGCTTAGATAAAAGAAATCAACGTGAATCGACGAAATACGAAAGATCAAGCCATATCACAGTATTAATGAATAAGTGGTGCTAATCGGACACGACACCCACTGACTCAGCTAATTAGCTTTGATAAAACGTTGCAGTAAAAGGAAAATGAAATACATAAAAGAATCAAAGAATCAGCTAAAGAAAAAACTTCAGAAACAGTTGTTCAGAGATTAATAATCATAATTAAAGCATCATATCACGAAATTCCTACAGAAATTTAAATACATTATCCCCATAATGCGTTAAATATGTAAGATTCTACCTACCAAAAATCGTTTACATTACAGTATCCTCACATATAATTAGAAAGAATGTGATCTTGAGACATTCATTTTTGTAGCCTTGATTTAAAGGAAAAAGTAATCATCATGCAATCGCTAACCAAAATCAATCAGCGATAGGATAAGAATATCAATTTTCAGAGCGCAATGAAAATTAAGATTAAATCCGAATCATTTAGACTACGGATATTCATGGTTAAATACCATTTCGACTTTTGAGTCAGCATCTATACATGTGGAATAAATGTAGCAAATTTTTTCTAAAGTACACAATATTCAGATCTAAAAAAAATGCAATGCTAACAGTTTTATATTATATTATTTTTACAGATATAATTAATTTTATAAGACACTCAATACTGTATTGCGCCTGCTTGGCCTCATTCTCTCAACAGACCAGAAGTAGAACGATGTCATCGAATCTGTCCTGCACATTCTGCTAGGAAATTTGTGGTCACTATGTTGGTCCATTTTACATATTATAAACCTACCATTTTCTGTGCCTAGAATATTGTTGCCATATCTGGTCGTAAACTTATTACGAGGTTATTGACAAAATCCAGAAAATGATCTGCATTATAATCGATCCTGACTTAGTATCTCGACTTCAGTGACTTTCTCACCGACTAAAGTTTGGCAGAAAGAATTGTAATGATAAAATTTTACTAGCATGATTCCGGAGTTATTAAATGTTACAACCAGTTTCTCTGCCATTGAGCTGTAGGAACAAAAGCAGAAGAGAGAAACTACCAGCTTATAATCTCTCTCCTATATATTTGTAAATCTTAATTACATTTTTACATTTTCTCACTATCGTGAACCTGGCGGAAATTACATTTGGTGATTTTATTAAAAGGCTATAATTGTAAAAATTGCAAAAATGCCCATTGAATTTTGTTTATGACTATTAATGTTCTTGCTAACAAAAACTATAATTAATTGGAGTAGATAGACTAAACTATCGCCCGGTTCACACTCCACCCACGTCTATTGAACAGGTGAAGAGACTCATCCCTTGTTCCCTGTTTAGGATATGGTTTCCGGCTTTCACTTTTCCAATCTTTTCACTCCTATGTAGCCCCCTGCACATCAGTGGCGTTACCGCCTTGCTCGGGGTGATATGATTAAAAAAAAAGTACAATGTATAGTTGCATTAAAAATACCATCTTAATTCTCTTTAATCATTTCATGTCAAGCAATGCAATAAATTCACAAAGACGCAAAAAATTAAAAAACACCTAGAGAGAACAATAGAAAACGGTATTAAGAGGGCTGAAAATAAATCTTACTTTAGCATTTTTGAAGGTCAAAGTTGGGAGGGAAGCAAAAAGCCAGAAGAGATTTCGACAAGTGATACGTGCGAGTGAAGAAACTCTTAGTATAGAACTTACGGATAAATCTAGCCATTTCAATTGTAAAATGGTGAAAACATGCTGCCAATCTAGTACTGCTGTTTAAGAAAATGAACAGTGAATACTTTTGTCATATCTGGTCAGGCGCCCTTGCTGTTCATCTCGGTGTTCTCGACAGGCTCCAAAAAAGAAGCTGTAATGTGATTGGTTCCGACCTGGCAGCTCGACTCCAACCACTTTCTCACCGGTGAGATGTGGCTTCCCTGTCACTTCTACGAATATTTTCATAGCTTCTACTCCGACAAACTTAGATCACTGGTGCACTCACCACGAGAATTTACACATCTAACCAGACTGGCAATGAGGTCCCACACTTTTACAGTTTTAAATCAACCAAATGCTGGTGACAATTCTACTCAATCAGCTTTTTTCTCACATTTCCCACCTGTGAAACTCCCTTCTATATATTTGCTTTCCTGACGGCTACAACCTACAGGAATTTAAATGCAATGTCTCTTATCTACTTAACTCCGGTCTTTTCTACATCACCCCGTATATCTTGTTCTTTTCTTTTCTACCTTCGCAAGTGTCTTTAATCCTGTGTTCACATTCCTCTATTTCCATTTCTTTGACACCCCCTCAGTAACGGGTTCGTCTTTCTCTTCATTCTCCTCGTGCCTAAACGTTTTCTCTTTTATGTAGCCTCCTGTGCATCAATGGCGGTACCGCCTTGCATGGGGTGAAACGATTAAAAATGTCAGTGAATGGCATGGGGCTACATTTCATTTCCCGTTAGAGAATGACTCAGAGGAGGAATAAATCGATAATTTTTGACATAATGAACAAAAAAATTCTGAGCAACTTTAAGAATAAAGCACAGTTGGATATTTCTATAAGATAACAGTTAGAAACTTACAAACAACGTACATGAACAGTGATTTGAAAATTATAAAAACCAAGTGATGTGTTCAAATCTGTCCACTGACATGAACTTGATTAAATATTTACTTTATCAGCCAAAAAATTTTAATGATTGTAGAAATTCTGTTAAGTACCACTAAAACTGCATAATGTACAAAGCTAGCAGCAAATTACAGGAATCACTGTGGTCTCATTTTGGGGACAAATGTGGTGCTAATACATAATATTCTGGTTCTATTTTGTTGAGTGTACTGAGTTTGCTTTGGAATATATGGTTTAAACATTTACAAGAATATTTTTGTTGAATGTGTTGCTCTTATTAAAATGAAAGTTAGACGTGTTGTAATGTTTTTAGATGATAAATTTTGACGTAAATATCGCAAAAAACTCGATTTATTATCTTATAATAACTATTTACGTTACCACTATATTTTCATAATAAAATATTACACTGACGTGAGTCCCTATAGATGATTTGAAGAATTATCCATGCGTATGTGCTGAACTGACATTCACCATGGTGTGCTGATTTCTATGTCCATATCTATCTATCTATCTATCTATCTATCTGGGCACCTCCATTTCGTGCAATGGCTAGTAAGCTTGTCTCGCTAGAAGTATTACAACTGATTAGTGAGTTCGATCGTCACTCGGTGTCCCTTATTTCGGACTTGTGCCCCATCTAATCGGCGCTTAAAAAAATGTATTATCTCTCCTTCTCTCTCTCTCTCTCTCTCTCTCTCTCAAGAAAAGATGTACAGGGTGATATATATATATATATATATATATATATGTGTGTGTGTGTGTGTGTGTTAAATCACTGAAAAATATTTTCTAATGTCGCTACATTTGTGCCATTTCCAATCTCACCATGCCGGCTTGGTAAAGTAGCCTTGCCTTGTGCGACACAGGTCACTAAATATATCCTTGCTAAATCGTCTTGTCCATGTGATTAATGCTTTAATTTAATGGTTAGTAAAGAAGATTGCTAAGTTTAAATGTCTTGTTTTGGTTCTGTTTATTTGTTAACAGTTCGTTCCAACCCCTGTCCAATCCAATTTACGCAGATTCAATTCACGGCTTAGGATGATTAAAAATATCTAAATAAAAGTAAAAGCAACCAATTCTCCGAGAAAAAAAATAAAAGATTGTTACCCAAAAATAAATAAATAAATCTGTGTAGAGCGGTACAAGACAGCAATCCCTGAAAATGTTTGTAATGTAAATAATAAACCTTCTTCGTACCGAGAAAATAATAAATTGGATTTGATTAAAATCAAATTACATTAGCACAAATTGGATTGGAACAAACTGTGAAAAGTAGACTTGAACTTGGTTGTCGTTGCTGTTCGTCGTATATGAGGAACCAGAAAAATCCGTTAAGTACTGTAGCTAATGGAATGCATGTGTTTCATTCATTTTATCAAAGTGCTAACAAAGTCCGTAAATTGAAAATTACAAAGTAAACACTTGTGACGCTAATATACACAAGGCGACATACTGAAACACACACACGTTTACACACTATGTGGGTTTCTCTCTATTTAATATCAAGATAGCTTTATACCAAAATATTTCGACAAGTATGAAGTATCTTTTAAACAGTGCATTTTTGCATCATTTTCAGGGACGAGTTTGAGTTTTGTTTAACGGTATATCAGCCTCTGTGGGTTATTTAATGCCAAAAAGGTGAGGTTTTTTTTTAATCGTATCATCCAGAGCAGCGCGGTAACGCCACTGATGTGCATGGGGCTATGTAATAGTGAAAAGATTAGAAAAGAGAAAGCCGGAAACCACATCCTAAAGAGGGAACAAGGGGCAAGCCTCTTAACCTGTTCAATAGACGTGGGTGGAGTGTGAACCGAGCGATAGTTTTGAGTAGCTTTTTTAATGTTCGGTTATAGTGAGAAGTTTGACTTAGATTGTGATGAAAAATTGTTTTTATTTTAGAAAACTGAAGATTTCTTTTAGTTTTATATTTAAAAATGTATTGCTGGTAATAATTTTTTCCTTCATATATTATTATGGCAATATTGTTTTCCTTCAAAAATGTATATTTATTTTATAAAAGTCTATTTTTATGTATATATTTCTGTAAAAGTGTATTTTTATACTTTCATTTTTTTTTTTACCCCAGTTAGGGGGTTAACAATTTGCCCATAGCTGGGAATCTAACAGGTGCTACCACTCTGGGTCAGGGTGAATCTGGGAACAACAGCAATTAAGAGATGATTCCATGCTCCTCACAATCTCCCAATCAGAGACCTTACTGCCAGATGCAGTTTACCGTCATACCCAATAACTTTCAGGGAAGAATCTTGTAAAAATATTTCTACTTATTTCGTATGATATATATTTCAGGATAGAACACTACTCTCCCCATCTATCTATCTTTTGTTCATTTAAGTTTTTTTAAAATATTTTACTATTTTTCTTAGTAATTGTCTCATACATTCACAAAAAAATCTTTTACTAGGTTACTCACTTCCTATTGTTTTCATAAGCCTTGTGAGAGTTCGATTATCCTAGTAAATTTTACTCATTATATCTCTCAGACATTTTCACTATCTGTTTCTGATTGTAAGTACAGGCTTTCATGGAGCGTTTATTTCACTTTATTTTTGCTCAAATATTTTTATTGTTTTCTGATTTCCACATAAAAGGAACCAGTTGTAAATTTCTTTTTATCCATGAGAACTTTTTTCATCTCTGACTATTATCTGAAAGATTGGATATTACATAGTAATTCAATACTTTTTGCAACAGATGTCTAAATAGAATATCCTTATCTCTTCAAATTGTCTCTATTTTTCAGAGAATGCATTCCTCTTAACATGTGCCTTTGGGTTTTCTGTTCCACTTATTATTTTTTTAATTTTTTCCTTGATACTTAAATTTATGTACTTGCTTGATAATATGTAGAAAGCATATTCGGTTGTCTCCATTTTCTAACAAATATGTCTTCCGCCCTTTGCATTAATACTTATTTCTTAATACTTACTTTATTTTACTTTCTCCTTTAAGATATCCTTTTCTGAATCTACTACATTTTCTACTGAATATTTTAAGTTGTTTTCATTGTATCCAAATCCTGGTAATTTTCAAGTTCTATTAACAATGGATCGGCTGTATCTAAACTTATTTATAAATGGAACTGTGTGTGTGTCCGTTACCTATAGACTCCAAAACGGCTAAACCGATTTTCTTGAAAATTTACACGGTTGTACTATAAGCATCTGCGAGTGTTATTAGTTAGGTTTTGTGTCGAGGTACTCCCGATAAATTTCGATAATCGAATAAAGAAGGAGTGGTCCGATTTTAATCAAATTTGATACACTCATAGACAAAGACATAAAAAAGGATATTCAGAAGTTTCAAGGTTGAAATAGCGCAGAAAATCGATAATATATAAGGCAAGATGTTTGTGTGTGTGTGTGTGTTTATCTGTCTGTGTGTCCTTTATCCAAATCCACAATTTTTATACGATTCTCACCAAACTTCACACAAATATTCTTTAGGTTGAGGCTGAGCTCCAGGACCATGGATTAGTTTTAAAGCTTTCATTACACCCGAGCAATGCCGGGCTATACTGCTAGTAAGGAAAAAATCTGATGAGAAAACGATGTATTTTCTCATCTTTCCATATTTGCTTATTGATTGGATTCTTTTTCTATTTGTAAGGATTATGAATTAAAATAAATGTTAATTAGATTAATATTTACAGGCACAGGTGGATTAGAGTGTCACTTGTATATTCCAGTGCCAATACTGATTTTCACCTGTTGTGTATTTGGACTATATAGTGTACACCACCTGAGAAGAGTAAATTTCACTGACTAGCGCAATTTCCACTAACTTACATATAACTTAACTTATTTAAAATATAATACAAATTTAATGTTTTAAATTTTAAGTTGTAATAAACGAATTATTGAACATATTTTTATCCATATCTTATAGCGAAAAAACATTTTCTAGAAAATTTCATGTGTTCAGTTCTGACAATTTTATTTTTTTTTAATCCATTGTCTTCATATCAAATGTTTTGAATATCATCTGTAACAGATCAGATCGTGAATTAGTCTACGCTATTTAAAATATTTAACTTAATAAATCTAGTTGCACGTTACCCTGCTCAATTTCAACGGCCGAAACATCGTACAAATGATAACAAACATTAGGACAACAGTCCGAATAATGTAAATACAATATATATATATATATATATATATATATATATATATATATATTCGTCGACCTGGGTAATCTGTACCTTATACTTTTTCCTTCATTTATCTCACAGCCCACGGGCTCCTCCCGGACAAAAAGTATGGCTTCCGCTTCACCAGGTCCACTGCTGATATGCTAACGACCATCACCGAGTATATTTGCCAGGCTCTCAACAAGAATGGTGAAGCCCAAACCGTCGCCTTGGATATCTCTGAAGCATTCGACAGAGTATGGCATGCCGGCCTTCTACGGAAACTGCGAAGCTATGGCATAACTGGACTTTTGTTGGACTTAATCCGGTCATTCCTCTCTAACCGCACACTGAAGGTGGTGTTAAACGGACATGCCTACCAGAACTACCCTACAAACGCGGGTGTACCCCAAGGCTCTATCTCTATCCTACGTCCTACGCTCTTTTTAATGTATATCAATGATCTCCCCGATACCATAAGATCACAAGTAGGTATGTACGCCGATGATGCCACAGTTTCCTCTCGCCTCGATCAAAAAACTGGTGTTGGTGACAAGGCGCACATCGGTGCCGAGCTTGAGAAGGACCTCCAATCCATGGTGGATTGGGGTAAGAAATGGCTCGTTAAATGCAATTCTTCCAAAACGAAGCTGCTGTCAATTAACCACCACAGACAGCCGCACCTCCCTCCTATTAGCATGGAACAGGCTTGCCTCCCAGAGAGTAAATCACGACGCCTGCTTGGGCTGACACACTCAGCGGACCTCAAGTGGAATGACTACGTCGAATCCATTGCTAAATCCGCAGCTATGAAAGTCGGCTCTCTGTGCAGGGCCCGGAAATTCTTTCCGCCTGAATCTATCCTGCAATGATATAAATCCACCATCCGTCCGTGTATTGAGTACTGTTGCAACATCTGGTCGGGTGCCCCTTCTATTCTCCTCGGGGTTCTTGACAAAATACAGCGAAGAATCTGTAATGTGATTGATACCGACTTGGCTGACCGCCTGCAGTATCTCTCTCACCGGCGTGACGTGGCATTCCTGTGCCTCTTCTATAAATACTTTCAAGGCTTCTGCTCTGATGAACTTAAATCACTGGTGCCCCCTAGATGTGAATTTGCACGAGATACTAGATTGGCAACTAGGTCCCACCCTTTAACAGCGAAACCGATGAAATGTAACCGCAATTTCTACTCCAACAGCTTCTTTCCTCGCACTTCCCGCCTGTGGAATTCCCTACCGCAGGAGTTTAAATGTAAGGTCAATAGACACCTCCTAACACACTAACTCACACCCACTCTCTCCAACTCTCTCCCTATGTACATCTTAAGTCGTCTTAACCCTCCTTCTGTCATTTCCTATACCCAATCCCTTTATGTAACCCCCTGCGCTATAGTGGCAGTGGAATGCCTTGATTGGGGTGACACGATTTAAAAAAACAAATATGTATTCTTTGTGTGTCTGAAGAATGTCAGTTACGATTTTTATTATCAACAACGGCATTTTCTAGCTCCTATTATTTGTATCTTTATGTCTGGTCCTTTCAGGGCTATTATATTTTTCCAGCTTTTTTAAAATTATTTACTTACAGTTTCATTGCAATTCCTATTCTACCTAAGTTCCCTCCATCGTTAGCAAATTCTCTTTGTGCTCTTCTTCACATTACTCAGTTAAATCATATTTCGGTTGCTTTAAAATTTTCTACATTTGCTAGCTCTTTTTTTTATTTCTGTTGCCATTTCGGAATGATGGTGATCATGTCTCTCCACACTTTCTCGTCGTGTGTAACTCTTCTTTTTTTAATAACCATATTTGCTGCGGTATAATAGAAAAATATATGTACGAAAAGCGAGAAAGACGTATTGGGATGGCTAAGAATTCATTCCTAAATCTAAGCAGAATATTAAGAGGCAAGTAAACATCCATTAGATACAAAATAAAGAGTACTCAGCTGTTATGTGACATGCGTTTTCCTGCATGGCTGCGAAAGTTGGACAATCTCCTGAAAAATAAAAAAAAAGAAACTTGAATCAACAGAAATGTAGTTCTATAGAAAGAAACTGAAATTACAATACAATGATGATGTTTTTAAAAATAGAAAACAAAAGGATAATTATTTGTTTAAATAACCATATCGTCCCAAGCAAGGCATTTTACTGCCACTGTTTTGCAGGGGGTTACATAGGAAGAAATTTATGAGAAAGAGTGACAGGTTATAGGGTGTATCAGGAATTGGGTAAGAGAAGGGTGAGAATACTGATGATAGTGGAGTAAACGAAGAAAGGAGCATGAGAGAGAAAGGATGTATGTTAGTGAGATAGGAGATGCCTATTGATTTTACATTTCAATTCTTGGAGATTGTAACTGTCGCGAAAGCAATTTAATAGAAGGGAATTTCACAGGCAGGAAGTGCGAGAAAAGAAGCTGAGGGAGTAGAATTTGCGTTTACAATTTATTAGTTTCACAGTAAAAGGGTGGGACCTAGTTGCTAATCTTGTGGCTCGAGTAAATTTATATACAGGAGGCACCAGTGAACTAAGTTCATCGGAGCAGAAACCGTGAAAGTATTTGTAGAAGACTCACAAGTATGCCACATTGCACTGGTGAGAAAATGATTGTATCTGAGCTGCCAAGTCGGGAACTATCGAAGTACAGATTCTCCGCTAGATTTTGTCAAGGACACCTAGGTGGATATACTTTTAGTATATATCAATACTCATCTGCTAACCACCTGACTCTAGCTCTTCCCCCACTCCGTATATCCTTCCCTTTCTCTTCCCCTTGCAACTGTCATTACACCTGCATTTTCATCTTTCTATTGCTTCTTTCTAATTGGTTTGTAATCCTCTTCTCCCTCCTCTAATTAATTTTCTTTCAGTTATGTAGCCCCCCCACCGCATATCAGTGGCATTTAAACCTTGCCCGGTGTGAAATAATTTTAAAAAAAATTGTCATTTCGTTATATCTCTTAAACATTGTTCCGCTATCCATTTTCTCAATCTCGGTAGATAAATTACGTGTTGTATTCTCTGTATGGTTTGCTTCAGTTACATCATGTGAGTATCAAATTTTCAAAGTCCTCGTTCCTCTGTCCACTGGAAATATGAACAGTCGATTTTGTATGTTATGCATAAGCGTCTTGTTTGTTTCTATTTTCTCTAAAAGTTCGTCGTTTTTCACAAGATAATTCCGTGGTATTGTCAGCAAATTAATTGCTTCAATCTGTTCTTTATCTCTAAGGAGATTGTACAGCGTTCATTGTCATTTTAGAAAACTGATATTACATAACTTTTCTGTACATTTTCTTTGTGTCGAAAGTTTTTTTTTTCTCTTTCCTAGTATTTAACTTTGGGAATGTGTTTGAAGCTATCCCAATGAGTCTGCAGATCTCAGAGTTTTACTTTCAATTGACTGTTAAAACAATTCCGAGATATTTTAACTTTTGTGTGCTTGATTTTAGTATTTCTAATTAACAATTTTCATGTTTTTTTCATTTTATTTATTTATTTTTTTACTTTTTGCTAGTAACAATTCTGTCTTTCTTGGAATTGGTGTTAATTCTTTTTCTGTCGCATCCTTTCACTAAATTCTATCGGAATCAGGCAGGTTAAACCTGAGCTCAATTGTTTATATACTGTATTTTCAAATATTAAGCTCGGAAATAATTATTACTACTGAAATGATTACTTTTTCTGGTAATAAGGTAATTCTTTTAGTTGTAATAATTATTTTTCACCTTGGAATATTACCCTTTGAAGGTTACCTTATTCTGAGATGTGCGTTGTGGTTTAGTGGATATTGACTCGGAACGACAAGTCTGAGAGCCGAGTTCGAATTCCAGTTGAATTCTTTGCATTCACTTGTATTAATCCGTCTCTTCTCCCCATGGTTTAAATAATAGGATGGATTAGGTTCTATAGCCTTATTCGGCAACTAGTCTTCCGCAGAAATCAATGGCAACCTTCTGGGGGATAATCTTCTGCCCAGTCAGTCATGTCTCTTTCACAGACATGATCGCCCAAGCGTGTATCATGTATGGCACTTATCTGACTGACTGAATATAATAATTGGAGACAGGATTAAGGCTTATGGTGGGCATAAAATAGGGGATCAATTTTATATTGTTATGAAGTAATAAACTGATTCCCCACTAATTACTACCTAATAATATAGTACATCTGTTCCCTCTCTAGATATGAATCAAATAACAGGACAGATTAGGTTCTATAGCCAGAAAACAATGGCAACCTACTGCGGGATATTCTTGTGCCCAGTCAGTCATGTCACTTTCGCAGACATGATCACCCAAGCGTGTATCATGAATGGCACTGAACTGATTGAACTGATTCCGCACTAATTACTACCTAATAATATAGTACATCTGTTCCCTCTCTAGATATGAATCAAATAACAGGACAGATTACGTTCTATAGCCAAAAAACAATGGCAACCTACTGCGGGATATTCTTGCGCCCAGTCAGTCATGTCACTTTTGCAGACATGATCACCCAAGCGTGTATCATGAATGGCACTGAAGCGCTATTTTAGCCTTGCTCATGCCACCTTTACAAACGATAATATTCAAAATTTCAACACCGAAACCATTACGCACTACGGTTGTTGCAAATTGACAAAAAAAAAAAACGTTCTAAATTTCAGCTTTCAACGGAAATCTGCTCGAAAAGATTCCTCGTTAGTGATGATCAGTCACGGATTGTAATGAACGTGAATTGCTGGAATCTACCGCGAAGTAGAAACACGGTTTTTCCGCGCTGAATTAAAATTCTTACGATATAAAGTCTTAATGAATGCTACGAGCAAATTTCTAAAAGTACAGGCGAGGAAGAGGAAACTGCAGTTTATGTTGTTAAAGATGGCGAGCGTCAATAAGGAATTCTGTCGGTAGCTTTGAGAAAAGAAACGATAATTTGATTTTGGAAATAAAAACGCAGGCAGGGGAATTATAAGTGACTTATATTGTTTTAATTTGAGTAACTCAGATGGATGATTTTTAATGATGCCTTTTATATTTTAAATTACGTATTGATTCTGAATATCAAACACCATTTTGCCTATTTTGAGTGGCATATTTTAATATTTTTATACTAAATACAAGTCTCAAGAGCCATGTAAGGCAGATTTACTAAATAAGGCTTCCGTTATAAATAGAATAGAAAATTAGTAAAAGTTAATTCATGATGTATAAGAGATTGATTCAGTTAAGTGCCATACATGATACACGCCTTGGATGATCCTGTCTCGAAAGAGATAAAACTGACTGGGCAGAAGATTATCCTGCAGTAGGTTGCCATTTCATTCTGCGGTAGACTGGTTGCCAACCAAGACTATAGAACCCAATCTGTTCTATCATTTAATACATAACTGGATGAAAGAGACGGATTAATACTTTTCCCAAGGGTATTAGTGCGTAAGTGAATGCATCGGATTCAAGTGAAATTCGAACTCAGCTTCACATATAAGAGACGATTGTCTTGAAAATGTTATAATTCAAGCAAGCGTTCAGTCGGATATATGCTCAACAAAGTAGCAGTTATTTGAGGAAAGAAAGTTGTATCTAGGTATTTCTAATCGTACATAACGTCATTTCGCTTTGAACGTCTCAACTAGTGATCAGGTGAAAGGATCTCCCCTAAACATTTTCCATATTTAATGATATAAAATATAGATAGGTTTGCAACGTTTTATCCGTGCAGAGCGTCGTATTAACGATTTCCCTGCCAGATGATATAAACGTATTTGATATCGGCCATGGCAAATGAGGATGAAGCAATTCCTTCTTAGGCAAATCAGCTATATTTCGTTTTTAAATTTAACTTGACTCTTTTAATGATAAAGTTTGTAGAAGAAATCACATACCTTAAATTTTCTTTTTATCATCGTGCTTTTACATAGGAGACCCCCCTGGTAAAGATATTGAATTTGAGATCCAATAGAATTTCAAGTCATGGAGTCTGAATAACCAATCATTGTTACTTATGGAAACATATGCTAACCAATTTCAAAAGCAGAATTTTTCGTTTTCTAAAACAAATCATTTTTTTAAAATTGTATTTCGATAGAATAAATAGTATGTATGCTACATGCTTGGATAGTTTATATTCCTTTCTGAGATTTGTCCATAATCTCCACTAACATAAATCATTGTATGGTTAATATGTTCACTATAGAACCGTAATTCTTTGATATTGATAATCGAAATTGTTTGGAAAAGGGTTGATAAAGAAAAATTCAAATTAATGTTTGATCGATTTTCTTTGTTTTGGTTTGTCGTGCTTTGAATTAAGGACTGTTTCTTTCCTGTGACAAGGATTACTACAGCGAAAAGGAAAGAATTTCATTTTTATTTTTGTCAGGTGGACATTTCCAACGATTGTTAATAATTCTAGACTAATATTTACTGTATTGCGAATATTTTAGTTGCATTTTACAGAACCATTTGAAGAGGCAGTCGATCTACAGCAATTATTAGACAGCGGGAATGCAAAATATAATTTGTTCTCGGTGCGATTGCAATTTGCTTTTGTTTTAACACAGTTGGGCATTACTGAAGGCATCTACAGCTTTAACTACTAGGCTAAAAGACAAGGATTGCTTTGGTGACAACCAAATACGACACGATTATATACAAGAACTTTTATCCGGTTTACCGTAATGTTATTATTAGTTCTATTATCCATAATTTACTTTTATTAAAAGAAGCGTTTCCAACCGTCATTAATCATTTGTGATTATTATATATTTTTATTTTAAATTTTAATTGATTTTCATCACGAATTTAATGAAAAAAAACAATACATCTACAGCAAAGAGAGAGCAAGTGATAGAAAAAAACAACACTGTTTTAAGAATATGCCCTGTAAATCCGATAAAATAGGCAACTGAACTAGAAATTGATCTAAAATATGTTGAAAAAAATGAATTTTTAATTTTAACTCCCCCAAAAGATTCAGTACTTTATTAATCACCTGAATAAACTGTTTATTTATTTATTTAGTATTGTTGGCACTAATATCCACAAGAGCAACAATCAGCAGCTATTTGTCTCAATTTTTCTACTGGCATGAACTGTAATGATTGAATTCAATCAGTTGCTAAGTCTTCAGTTAAGAAATAAGGTTCATTGCGAGATTTTAAATATATTTTTTTCGCTAGGATCCATCTTACAAATTTAGAAGTCTACCATACAAGAATTACTGAAATATTGTTTCCACATCTGTTATTTCTGACATATAGCTAGAATTTCTAGACAAAATTCAAAGAACCGTCGAATTTAACGGTCCTCTCATTGCATCTCAGCTTCGGTCTATTTCCCATCGCTGTAACGTTGCTTCATTGTGCCACTTTTCTGAATATTTTATCGTAATTGTTCTGATGAGATTTCCACGTTGGTTCATCGACGTTACGAGTTTAATCAAAATAGCAGTTATAGTGGAAGCAAGCTTTCATAATTTCACTATTGATGTTGCCTGTTTTGACTTTACTAAATCATTATTGACTCTCACTTGTCGCTTGTGAAACTCTTACGCTTTTTCCTTTTTAACTACATTCTTCAAAAAGGCAATTACATTTTCTTTGAATACTGATCTTTTATTAGTCTCTCTGTTTCGTTCGCTCTTACAAACCCCAAGTCTCTTCAACTTAATAGCCTTGTTTTGGGTGAAATGATTAAAAGAAAATAAATACGCAGAAGAAATGGTAAATGAATGAAAGAAATTCATTTGTTATATTTGTGCTATTTGTGATTTGTCATAAGCTAACTCTGCTGGTAAACAACTTCACACACACACACACACACACACACATATATATATGTATATATACTTATATATATATACATGTATACATACATGCATATATATATATATATATATATATATATATATATAATAGACTTGCAATTGAAGTCTTCACCTAGTTTCATGTTAAACGCAATTGACAACTGGCTTGAACAAGAAACTTACTGTCGCCTATAGGGTGTTTAAATCAGTGTCGACTTTTATATTGTTATAAATATTATATAATTATATGTCATGTCCTTGATATTGAGCATTTTAACACAGAAATATATCATACCATAAAACTATATTTCTTATATATGGGAGGGGCAGAGTGTGGCAAAAATATCAGTGTCAGAAGCAACATCATGTAACCATAGATAGGAAGTATAATGGATCATGTGCATATCGAATCTCAGATTAAGCAGTCTTAATATGACGGAGAGAAGGATTGCGAGGCCTGATCGGATTCAGTCAATACTCTTAAAACCTTTCTTTGGCTACAATGGATTATTATTAATCAAATAGAATAGTGAACTGAAGAAAGAAATGTGTTTCGGAAAAGGGAAATATCAACGAAATCAGTTGAAAATGTGTTAAAAAAAGAAACAAAGGAACAATAAGGGAAAAGCAAAATAATTGATATAGAGAAAAAAGGGACAATATTACAAGAATATAAATAATAAAACAGATGTGCTATGTCATTAAAGAAGAGGTAAAAATGATGAAAAAAATGCTAAAAGAACAAAAAATAGTGAAAGACAAAAATGTAAGGCAGTATAAGCGGCATTTCGTTACTTACACGTAAAATATATGTTTAGAAAACAGTTCAAAGTTGCTAAATCAAGAAGTATAACAGAAAATAAGCAATAAAATTAATATATTATGCGATAAAATAAAATTGATTAATAAAGAAAAATAGACAGGTTTTTAGTTGACTAATTTAATTGATCGACTTAATAATAATCTTTCTCAGACAAGGGACAATTATTATTATTCGTAAATTGAAAAATTCCTTTATTAAAAATAATACATAGAATATGTTTATATTATTTTCTTTAATAATATTTGATGCCTAAATACATGAGAATACATATATATTAGCGAAGATTTTATATCGAAGAATTTATATATTGTTTTAGAAATGACGAAGCGCATACCTTAAAATGCAACATTTTCGTCCATTGCCTCTGCAAAAATATTCATTCGATCAAAAACTCAAATATAGGAAAAGAAAGATATTTCAAAGAGCAACCCAGATTGTTTACCAAGTGTAGTTCAATCGTTGAATCACAATCCTACTGAGTTTTATATGAGTACGTACTGTCCATTCCCGATCTCTAACATAGTTAGTCCCTCACTGAAATTTGAAATGGTAAATAATGGAAATTTTTGAAGGTTTTGAAAAGCCACCATTGGTTTGCTCCACATAGTTAGCCCCTCACTGAAATTTGAAATGGTCGATAATGGAAATTTTTGCAGGTTTTGAAAAGCCACCATTGGTTCGCTCCACATTGTTAGCCCCTCACTGAAATTCGAAATGGTAAATAATGGAAATTTTTGCAGGTTTTGAAAAGGCACCATTGGTTCGCGCCACATAGTTAGCCCCTCACTGAAATTCGAAATGGTAAATAATGGAAATTTTTGCAGGTTTTGAAAAGCCACCATTGGTTCGCTCCACATAGTTAGCCCCTCACTGAAATTCGAAATGGTAAATAATGGAAATTTTTGCAGGTTTTGAAAAGCCACCATTGGTTCGCTCCACATAGTTAGCCCCTCACTGAAATTTGAAATGGTCAATAATGGAAATTTTTGCAGGTTTTGAAAAGCCACCATTGGTTCGCTCCACATAGTTAGCCCCTCACTGAAATTCGAAATGGTAAATAATGGAAATTTTTGCAGGTTTTGAAAAGCCACCATTGGTTCGCTCCACATAGCCTCTCACTGAAATTTGAAATGGTAAATAATGGAAATTTTTGCAGGTTTGGAAAAGCCACCATTCGTGAAACATGGTGACACCGAAATAGTATGAAAGATAACACAGTGAAAATCCTGAATTGCATTTCGAAATATTCTGACGACTCTTTTAAATTACTGCATAAATCTGGGTAGTTTAAAAATTTAATATTCTTAGTTGTTTATATCAATCGTGTGAATTTGTGCAGACAGAAGAAGAACTTCTGTAGGTCGTGAGAACATTTTTTTTGTTTTACTTTTACTGCGAACATATTTTCATCGATTTATTGTCTTATCATATAAATTCATTTTAAGCAGCATTCATATTTAGGTCGATTTGATATTGCGATACATGATATATAAAAATGAAACAAAAAAACAATAATGACAACATGAATACAAAAAGGCACAATACAATATCAGCCTAAACATTAAAATCATGAACTTAAACTCAAATAAATAATTACGAAAACTGCACCAAAAGAACTAAGAGCATAAGAAAAATTAAACAATAATGATTTCATCAACACTTAAGAAGATCTAATATTTATATTATCTGCATATCACACACGCCAAACACAGTGGTCATCAAAAAAGTCAGTGCAATCAGCAATGAAGTGCGCATTCATCGCTGGTCATTGCTGGGTAAGCCATGCCATGTCATTCAGTTTATATCAACTGAATATTCAAACACTGACGCCGGAGTAAACGATGCATAGTATTTAAAAGATAATCATTCAGCCCGACATGTAGAAGAGCTGGAGTGTAAATCTACGAAACATGATTTAAATAATCGGAGGAATCAGTCAATTAAGTGCCATCCCTAAGACATGCTTGGGCGATCATGTCTTGAAAGTGATATGACTGACCGGGTAAAAGATTTTCCCACAGCAGGTTGCCATTAATTTCTGCAGTAACTAATTGCCTACCAAGGTTGTCGAAGTCAAGCTGTACTGCTATAAAACCCATAGTCTCAAAGAAAATGGAGAGATTAATACATTTTGAAGAGTAATTGCAAGTACACGAAAGCAACAAATTCAATTGGAATTCGAACTCAGCTCTCCAATTTCTCGTTCCGAGCCGATAACGACTGCACCCCAACTATGTGTCAAAACAGGAGAAATAAAGTTCATGAAAGCGTTAAAATCCTTAATACTTGTGCATGTCTGGATATTGAAAAAATAGGGTCTGTTAATAAAAGAACGGTTAGAAATAGAGGTAGAGAGAACGGAATAGGAAAAAGAAAAAAAAATGAAGTGAAAAGAACGATTTAACAAAATGTCCTAAGAAAATCTGAGAGAAATAAAATAAGCCAACACAAAAGGAAGACTAAATATTCGAACTAAAATCACTTCGGCGCCAATTACCCGGTTGTATTCAGAATTCACGACAAAGCAATACGGTGATTTTCCAAGCGTAACATAGATGTGGCAAAAGGCCGAAAATAGCGAAAAACAAGTGACGATCGAAGTCAGTACTTCGTCATAATAGATCTAGTTTGTCAAACTTACGAAACATTACACCTCGTCAAATTAAACCTTTCTAAGTGTAGCTAAGTTATTGCTCAAAGCCGAAACTAGAGCGCACCCAGTAAGGATCGTACTCACTAGGAAATCTTAAATGATCTTGAAAGTCAAGCTTGCAAACACTTTTACCGCATCGGAATTTCTTTTCCAAGTGCAGCTTAGATGTGACAAAATGAGGAAATTTTGGATAAACCAGTGAGGATGGAAATCACTACTCAGTCTTACTTTATCTAGCAAAACAAGCCTGTTAACCATTACAACGCGTCGAAGTGCACAGTGACAAAGAGATATGAATAACTTATCTGATTAGTCGATTCATTGGTTGGTCAGTGAATAAATGAGTCAAGAGATGCGCATTCTAATAATTGTCTGAATACATGTAATGTAATACATGTAAAAGGAAATAAACTTACAGAAGGTAGTTGAAGCTGACTGCAGATAGAGAAAATTCAGATACACATAAAAACAATTTAAACTTTCCAGAAATTCACAATTGATTAGACCATTAAAAGAGATTGATATTAACAGGTCAGAGGAGAGTGGCCATCGAAACATTGTAATTACCACGAAAAATACGTTGTTTTTCATTAAGAAACAGGCGAATGGCAGCTATAATCAAATACGCATGCACAAACGTTGGCTTGTGAAAATATCATGTCAAAGTTTTGTTTTGATGTTTAATTATTTGGTTATTCACTTGACTTTTAAAAAGGCAATTGATATTAATGCGTGCAACTTGTTTACACCTCACATATATGTGTCAGTTTGTTGAAGAATTGACAGTTATTAATGTATTCATTCATATTCATTAATCACTTTCCATAACATATTTTATTTTCAGAAGGAAAAAAGCATCATATGTCGTGTACATAAGAAAAATAATTATTAAACCCTGTTTTGTTTTCGCTGTGTTTCTATACGGGATACATTAATAATATATTGCCTACAATATGGACAAAATGCATTATATATATATATATATATATATATATATATATATATATTAGCCAAATGAACAAGGAACGAAGAAAACAATCGCAACGTTTAAATTAATATTTTATTAATTTAAAACAGTGCTCAATATAAAAGTAAAGCAATGAGTATTATTGTCATACTTTAGAACTTGTACAAAATTGTAGATTTTGTTTCGACATTTAAAGAACAATGTTACATCAGATAGTTAATAGATAACATCATTATTAACTAATTACCATCGTTATTAACTTTCTTATGAGACTAATTACCGTCATTATTAATTACCTTATGAAGCATTGTTCCTTCAACATCGAAACAAAATGTACAATTTTGTACATGTTCTAAAGTATAAAAATAATATTCATTGCTCCATTTTATATTTCTGGATTAAATATCCAATATAAGGAATTGATTCTATGTAGATACAAAAGTGGACATTCTGGTCAACACCCATTGGCGACTTCCTGTTTCTTGTTTATGTGCAAATATTGGTGCTTGAAGACTGGGTTCATAAAACGAACGTGCAAAGGGGCATGCTGGGATAGCGATCAAATTGAAATAAATCAGGATAAGATTTTGCTGACGAGATTGGTTTTCACCCTTGTCAAAATAAGGACTGAATTTGTCTAGGAAGTAGGTAATGCTAATAGGACACACGTTGATTGAAACTGAACCACACACTTAGCTTTCATTCTTTCGTTGACTGCTGTTATAATGATACGGGCTTGATCGGTGAGTGTTTACTTGTCGCAAAAATATACCACTGGTGCCTGATCAGGAAACTGGATCAGCAAATTATGCCAGTTACTGACAAAGAGTCAGCGTAATCATAGATGCTCCCGTATACTCTACTTTCCGAAAATACACCTGTTATATATATATTAAGACCTTGAGTAAGTTCTCGTTGTTTTCCAGCAGATAGCTTTCCCCAGAGCTACTTACGAGTAGTTTCAGGTGCTACCGCACTTATAAGGAAGTACTATAAGCAATCTTCAAATTCAGTGTATGCCATTGTTTGTCATTATGTTTACATGTCGGATCTCGGGGCAAATTGTATTTGCTAGGAATTTTATTGCACTTTTTAATCAAAAGAAATCTGTAGCTGAAGCATGCATAATTCTTGTTGAAACATAAAGCGATCATGCTCTGTTGGAAACATCATGCAGAGATTGGTTGAGACTTCATATTGTTGTGAAAAATAATTATCTATGTAATTAATATTTCAGCGCTAATAAAACTATAACTAACTTGAACATTGGTTTTGAGTAAAGGCATGGAAGTTATATATATATATATATATATATATATATATATATATATATATATATATATATATATATTAAAGAAATTTAACGAAACTTGGTTATAAGCAACCGACAATTTGTAATGAATTATTTTGAACATTTACGAGTATCGGTAAAAATAATGTTATATATATATATATATATATATATATATATATATATATACACGCTCATACCACTTTTAATACATAGGTTCTCGCTCGATCACCGAGGTTAACCAACTTTGAGCCTGGTCACTACTTTGATGGATGACCGCCTGGGAATACCAGGAGCTGTAAGCTTTATTGACGGATGTGCGTTTTGGTGCGGTGGATAACGGCTCGGAAGGGGAAATCGGTGATCCGAGTTCCTATTCCAGTCGAACAATTTGCATTCACTTACGCACTGGTACCCTTGGGAAAGGTATTAATCCGTCCCTTCCCTCCAGTTATGGATTAAATAACTGAGATCTGTTGTTCATGCGATCTGTGGCAGACGCCTGCGCCGATTATTTGTTATCAGTAATTCCAAAATGTGTGGATGGTGTTACGCAAGACTTCGCCACTTTAAACAATTCTTTGTGTGGTAGTCTAACCGAGTTAGACGCTCATATGTCGAAATCGACGGGAGAGTCCATAATAATATAATATAATAAATATGTGTATATATATATATATATATATATATATATATATATATCAAGGCAGCAGATAATTTTTTAAACATATACTGTTAACTATAAGAGACAATGAATGTCTAATATGTTTAATCATGAGCCGTTCTAAACATTGTATTTTGATGTAATTTCAGGTAATAACACATTACATTTCATTTAAATATATGGTTCTGTTCACATTTTTGGTTCTCGCGCAGTGTGACGTCATAGAACGCTTGAAAAATTTACGAGCAGCGTTTGCTATTTGGTGACTGTTGTTGTTGCTTAGCAAAGTTTTATGTCAACACAAAATGTTAACATCCCTGCAATCTAACTGAAGACGGCGCATGTGAGCCGTAAACTTAGAACAAACTTAATAAAAATATCCAAATTTTGGAGATTTTTTTAAAATTTTCACCTGAAAGATAAGACAAAATACGAAGGGCTCATGATTAAAGATAATAGACATTCATTGCCTCTTATATTTATCAATATATATATATATATATATAAGAATTGAATTATATTTTATTATATACATGTATGTGTGTGTTTTAAATATCTTTTAGAAGAAAATAAATAAACCACTATTCTATATGCGAAAAAACAAGTATAAAAATAATATAACTATAATTACAATCTTACTTTTCCGAATTATAAATTGTTTTTTTAAATTATTTTAAAATATGTTTAGTATACATGAAAACATTACTTTTTTATTTACTAATTTTCAAATGTTTTTAGCAATATGCCTATGATCCATTGTTCTTTGACTTTTTAAAGAAAAATTTAAGAATTACACTTTTATCACAATATATATATATATATATATATATATATATATATATATTGTGTGTATTTTGGCAGCATTTTTTCATTAATGCAGGTTTCATTGAATAATATAGACAAGTTTTGTCTATTAATTTTGTGTAGGATCCGTTCATACCGTCTGATATACTTGATGGTGATGTCATTAAAAGACAACAAAAAATCACAGTATTTGTTGAATTTTTTATCGGGTCTAAGCTTTCGGCTCACATAAGCCATTATCGAAGAGTACATAACACACAGTAAACGTAGAATATTTAAGCTATTAACAATAAAGATAACTTTACTGTGTGTTATTATTTACTCTTTGATAATGGCTTATGTGAGCCGAAAGCTTAGACCCGATAAAAAATTCAACAAATACTGTGATTTTTTGTTGTCTTTTAATGACATCACCATCAAGTATATCAGACGGTATGAACGGATCCTACACAAAATTAATAGACAAAACTTGTCTATATTATTCAATGAAACCTGCATTAATATATATATATATATATATTTATATAGTAAACTCCGTTAAAATTATGGAATATGATAAAACAATAATTATGAATAAATTGCAATTATTAGTAGAGTCGCAGCTGCAACTCATCAAGATCATAAGAACTAAAAGGAATAAAATTATTTCAAACTGTCTATAGGTTGAGACATTTACTAAAAAAATAACCTGGTAAATCTAAAATGTTCGAAAATGATATTAACAAAGATGCACGTTTGATATCCAGCAAGAGCAAAATATGTGTATTTTGTATTGTGCCCACTTCGCTACCGAATGTGTCACAACGTCAGTTTGAAGTGAGTTTAACAGCAATACCGTGGAGAAATTTATCAATTCCCTTGGCAATTCTCATTTGAGGACGCGTCAAACACCTGGCAATAAACCAAGACTCTCCCGACGGAGACTCAATTTTTAGAGAGAAAAGGCCCCCAGGGTTTTGGTTTTAATAATTTTTATAAACTTCTCTGCATAGGCATTCGCCTACAGCAAAACAATAAGCAAAATATACCTAAAGAAAGAATGAAATAGCTAGAATCTTTTTGACATCTCCGAATCATACTTTCCCGGTACCTTTTTCATAAAAATTTTAATCGTATTCCTCTTTGGTATGAGTGCTTAAGACCATCAGTCAGTTAACTGCCATATGCGATACAAGCTTTTGGGCGATCAAGTCTCGAAAGGAACATGAATGACTGGGCAGAAGATTATCACGCTATAGGTTGCCATTGCTTTCTTACCTATATTGGTTGCCAGCCAAGGTTATAGAACCCAATCTGTCCTATTGTTTAACCCATACCTGGAGGGAAGAGACGGATTAATACCTTTCTCAAAGGTGTTAGTGCGTAAGTGAATGCAAGAACTTCAATTGGAATTCGAACTTGGCACCTCAATTTGTCGTTCTGAGTCGATATCCACTGCTCCACAACGCACATCCTTAAGACCATATCACGTTGAAAAAGTGGTTCTCGTACAGTTATTGAAGTTAAACGACGTCAAACCTGGTCAGTATCAAGAAGATGTTGCATGCTTATATGTTCTAATATCCGATCTTCTTTTTCTATGTGCCCTGTCCCTTCAGGACGTAGGCGATAATGGTTCTCCACGTCTCCCTATCCCTTGTAGCTCGTAGTATGTTTGCTCCTGTTACACGTCGTAACCCCCGTCCCATCAGCCAGCTGATCAGGCCCTGCAAATATCTTATCCGCTGCCTTCCTCTGTCTCTTTTTCCTTCTATCTGGCCTGTCAGTATCAGGTTCTCCAAGCTCTCCTTCTTTATTGCAGGCCCCAGGAACTTCAGTTGTGTTTTCCTGATGCTCAGTATTAATTTCCTTTTTGTTGCCATTCTTTCTAACACCTCATTGTGCTTGCATGCTCAGTCCATGATATTCGCAGCATCCTTCTGTAGGACCACATTTCCGCTGTTTCAAGTTTTGTCCTCATTTTCGATGATATTGTCCAGCATTTACTGACATCACATAGCAATCCAGCACTCTTTTCTACGTTTCTATCCGATACATTCGTTATATTCACTCACGTGCATATACCCCTGAGAAAGGTATAAATCCACATATGCTTTTTCGGCTATGAGTTAATTCATAAAACTATTTATTTTTTATCATATCACCCGAGCAAGGCGGGAACGCCAATGAAGCGCGGGGGGCTACGTAAGAGTGAAAAGATTGGAAAAGAGAAAGCCGGAAACCACGTCCAAAACAAGAAACAAGGGATGAGTCTCTTCACCTGTTCAATAGACGTGGGTGGGGTGTGAACCGGGCAATAGTTTAGTCTATCTACTCCAATTGAAAAGAAAAGAAAGAATGAAAAGATTGGAAAAGAGACAGCCGGAAACCACATCCTAAACAGGGAACGAGGGATGAGCCTCTTCCCCTTTTCAATAGACGTGGTTGGATTGTGAACCGGTCGATAGTTTAGGCAATCTACTCTAATTGATAAAAAAGAAGAAAAAGAAATGAGTAAAAAGATTGGAAAAGGATGTGGTTCCCGGCTTTCTCTTTTCCAATCTTTTCACTCTTTTTTTTTTCAATTGGAGTAGATAGACAATATTATCGCCCGGTTCACACTCCACCCACGTCTAAGGAACAGGTGAAGAGGCTCATCACTTGTTCCCTGTTTTGGATATGCTTTCCGGCTTTCTCTTTTCCAAACTTTTTACTTATTTATTTTTGTTTTCTTCTTCTTTTTTTCAATTGGAGTAGATAGACTAAACTATCACCCGGTTCACACTCCACCCACGTCTATTGAACAGGTGAAGAGGCTCATCACTTGTTCCCTGTTTAGGATATGGTTTCTGGGTGTCTCTTTTCCAATCTTTTCATTCTTTTCTTCTTCTTTTTTTCAATTGGAGTAGATAGACTAAACTATCACCTTTTCTCATTTTAAGCCAGTAATATTTTTAGATTGTAAGTAACTTTTGGGGATGATAATAATGGATAACCAATAATTAGAGTCGATAGACTAAACTATCGCCCGGTTCACACTCTACCCACGTCGATTGAACAGGTGAAGACGCTCATCCCTTGTTTCCTGTTTAGGATGTGTTTTCCGGCTTATTCTTTTCCAATCATTTTACTCTTGTTTTCTTTTTTTTTCAATTGGAGTAGATAGACTATATCATCGCCCGGTTCACACTCCACCCACATCCATTGAACAGGTGAAGAGGCTCATCCCTCGTTCCCTGCTTAGGATGTGTTTTCAGGATTTCTCTTTTCCAATCTTTTTACTCTTTTTTTTTACTTTTTTTCTCACTTGGAGTAGATAGACTAAACTATCGCCCTGTTCACACTCCACCCACGTCTATTGAACAGGTGAAGATGCTCATCACTTGTTCCCTGTTTAGGATGTGGTTTCCGGCTTTCTCTTTTCCAATCTTTTCCCTCTTTTCTTTTCTTTTTTTTTTCATTTCGAGTAGATAGCCTAAACTATCGCCCGGTTCACACTCCACCCACCTCTATTGAGCAGGTGAAGAGGCTCATCACTTGTTCCCTGTTTAGGATGTGGTTTCCGGGTGTCTCTTTTCCAATCTTTTCACTCTTTTCTTCTTTTTTGTTTCAATTGGAGTAGATAGCCCAAACTATCGCCCGGTTCACACTTCACCCACCTCTATTGAGCAGGTGAAGAGTCTCATCAATTGTTCTCTGTTTAGGATGTGGTTTCCGGGTGTCTCTTTTCCAATCTTTTCACTCTTTTCTTCTTTTTTTTTCAATTGGAGTAGATAGCCTAAACTATCGCCCGGTTCACACTCCACCCACGTCTATTGAACAGGTGAAGACGCTCATCCCTTGTTTCCTGTTTAGGATGTGGTTTCCGGCTTTCTCTTTTCCAATCATTTTACTCTGGTTTTCTTTTTTTTTCAATTGGAGTAGATAGACTATATTATCGCCCGCTTCACACTCCACCCACATCCATTGAACAGGTGAAGAGGCTCATCCCTCGTTTCCTGTTAGGATGTGGTTTCCGGATTTCTCTTTTCCAAACTTTTCACTCTTTTCTTTTTTTTTCGTTTGGCGTAGATAGAATAAACTATTGCCCGGTTCACACTCCACCCATGTCTATTGAACAGGTGAAGAGGCTCATCATTTCTTCCCTGTTTAGCATGTGGTTTCCGGCTTTCTCTTTTCCAAATCTTTTCACTCTTAACTAGCCCCCTGCGCATCAGTGGCGTTACCGCTTTGCTCGGGGTGATATGATTAAAAAAAAGACTTTAAATATAATGTTATTATTTTCTTCTGTCTTCTTAATTTCTTTTTTTTTTTTTTTTTTTGTCCTTTCACCTTACTATTTCCTTTTTTCTCATATCATTTCGTGCTCGGTAACACCTTGTGTCTTACTCGCATTAACGATTTCCTTGGTGGTGATAGGATAAACAAATTAATGGTATGTTATTAAATATTTTTTGTTCACCAGTACTTGTAAATATAAATTCAGTTTTATCTAGAGAACATTAATAAGTGAGCGAATATTCAGAAGCAAATGACCTTATAAATGTGTTATTACTTTTCAAATATTCTTATGTATAATCACGAGGGCTGTCACGAGCTTATCAAAAAATATTGTATATCTCGATAATATCAAGTTATATAATTATGTTGAATATTTGTTTCTTTAATAAAATATATTTAAATTAGATACGTATCTACTTACGTATAGTTGGTTTTGTCAGGGAACATTTTAATATATTACTGTCATATGTTTTTAATCTAAAACCCAGTATATTCTGTTTTTATTTTTTCTCAAGTAATTTTTAAAGTCAATAAACAAGAGTCGAATTAAAATCACTGTCCACTTTTTTATCGATTACTCAAAAGCATTTGAACATTTATGATTCAAAAGCCCACTTTAACTGCGAGAAATCTTGATATGTTGAGGTTCTATATTAGAATAATCCTGATTTTAAAATAAGGATACCTTAACAGGATTTATAATCGGTTAACACAGGCTTAACAATTTAATACGCAGATGATACGGCGTTGATTGAAAATACAGACAGATAACTACAATACTTTCTCGCCAGTATAATAAAGGAATAAAACATAATTTCCAATTGTGAGAACATAGTATTGTCGCTTTCAGCAAGATAAATTACCCAAGATGTGAACAATAAAACGAAGATGCTAAAATCAAAAAAGTAAATATGTTTAAATATATGGGAAAGATTTAACAGAATGTAGAACGTGTGACACCAAAATCTGAAGAGATCTTACTGGCAAAAATGCATTCCAAATGCTAAGCAAAATACGGAGATTCAGGAAAGTTCGTTAGGCACAAAGGACATAATTTTGAACCGTTTTATAATATTTACCTTTCTATGTGCGCGCGTCAATGCTGGAGTATATATTCTCTGAAAAATAGAAAACTGAACCTAAAAGAACTGTAGTTCACCAGGGGGGAAAACCTACAATACAACAGACGGGGCGTGCAAGGCACAAAGAAATCTTAAGAAAAATTGAAACACAAAAGGACATTTATACAAAACTAAGAAATTGAGACCTGAACTTTCTTGAACTAATAACAAGAAACGATAGCATGAAGAAAATTAAAAGCAAAGGAGATACTGTACGCAAAAAAGCCTCTTTTGCGGATGGATGTCAGAATGAGCGGGGGATTTTTGATTTGGCAAAAAGGAAAAATGTTAATCTATGAGGGTTAAAATGTTGATAAAAGCCATGAATACTCACGCCCTGAAGGGTCACAAAACATAAAAGAAAAACTGATATAGAAATTAGTAATTTACTTGTAGCGATATTATTTACGAAATCATAAAACTTGTATTTCTAATATCTTCATGAAATATCACTCATTTATCTAATTCTTTCAGATAAAATCCAACCATTACTCTTTTAGAAAAGATAAGAAGTAGTAATCTCGGATTAAACCATGAAATGCATTACATCGGAAGGAGTGGCTCTGAACACGTTCGAGATTTGAGACAATTTCGTTACATTCACTTAAACAAAACACATCGTTTTCCTCTAACTATGGCTTAAACAGTATGGCACACTTGACTCTATATCCGCAATGAGTATAGGAAAGTAACATATCGAAATTCAAAACTCAGACACTTGAGGCTAGAGACAGATGGCTAGACAAGGAGATCAGATACTATGCTTCTAAAAGAAAAAAACTCGATAAACTAAAATGGTTTTGGTTAATTCTAGGTAACACCACTAAATCACTGAAAAGACAGCATAGTTTGAATAAAAAAGACCCCAAACTTGTAAAAAAGAAATTTTCAATCAAAATGTTTATATTAAGAGGAAAGATCAAAGAGCTTTATAATTATTTTAAAAAAAACTTTTTTTTTTCACGACTAAGACGTTCGAAATTTTGGTAAAAAATCGTGTTTTGATTTTAGCGGGTAAACAAATCTTTACAAGACTTTAAAATATAAAACGAAATATTACCTAACTAAGTTTTTTTTTCTTTTTTTTTTCCGGTGTCAAACACATTAATTTAGAAATTTTTGAAAAAAACAAAATCTGTCGCATTTTCATGAAACTTTCAGCACTTATTCACATATGAATGAAATTATTTTGGAAATTATTTTTTTTAATCTTGTTAAAAATATTTTTTAAAATCTGTTACTTCAAGTAAATTCATGAACTTTTAAGAAATTTTATTTTGTTGCGAATCTTGGGTTTATTAGTTAAAGGCAGAGTACACTGGGCAATGTAAATTATCTGTTATTCTTTTGAAAAAAATTGCTATCATTTGCTAAAATCTGCTGGTAATAATGAAATAAAAATATAATATAACTACGAAATTATTTAATTTGACAAGATTTTAATTGCTTAAATCAATAATATGAATTAATGACATTATAGTGGGAAGAAAAGTTTTTCGAATAATAATGAAATTTTAAAATACTTGTTTTAATTTGCTTTTAATTATAGAATATTATAAAGTTTCAAAAACATTTTTTAAATCCTTCAAAGATTTGTTGAGGTTATTTTAAAAATATATTAAGCGAAGATTATATTTACTTATCTAAAATTTTTAAAAAGTTTAATGCAAATTCTCGTGCCTTCCTATTTTTAAAATAATCTTTATTATTTTGTGTTTTTAATGTTTTTGGTATGGTAATTTCTATGTGAATTAAAAGGTCATTTGTTTCAGGGTTTCTCCGCTTTAGAGTATTTTTTTTTTTACAATTATATCATTTGTGATCGCCATACACTTATCTCCCATCTGTCAAACCTGTCAAAGCATACGGTAGAAAGGTCAGAAAATTTGTTTATAGAATAGTTTTATTCTACATTTTGTGCTATAAATAATACTTGTGTAAATCCGATTAATTTAACATTGCATTTGCTAATTTTCCAAAAAATAATGTGTTACCAAGTATATTTTATTTTTGAAAGTTTTAAAAATCCGAGAAAAAACACTGAAAAATTTTAGATTCCAATCAATATCTTTTCTGTTTGAAGGATACAGTTGCTTTCTCACCGACGTAGTATGACTTCCGTGTGTCTCTTCTACAAATATTTTCACAGCTTCTGCTCCAATGAACTTAGCTTACTGATTACCTCATATACACGAATTTTCTCGGGCCACATGTTTAGCAACTAGGTCCCACCCTTTTACTGTGAAGCCAATAAATTATAAACACAAATTCTACTCCAGCAGCTTCTTTTCTCGAACTTCCTGCCGAGGGAATTTTCTTCCTCATACTTGCTTTCATGACAGTTACAATCTCCAAGAATTTAAATATAAAGTTAGTAGTCATCTCCTGTCACACTAACTTACATCCTCTCTCTCATGTTTTTCTACATCCGCCCCACTCTCATCAGTCCTCTCTTCCTGACACCTCCTGCAACCTCTCTCTCTTCATAATATTCCTCATATGTAACCCCCTGCACAACAGTAGCAGTAAAATGCCTTGTTTGGGGCGACACGATTAAAAAAAAAAGAAAAATACTCCAGAGAATTTTGCTTACTGAAAAGAGTAAATTTAATCATTTACTTTCAACTAAAACTAAAAAAGTAAATTTCAAGAAAAATGTTTATATTTAATAATTCAATTTAAAAATTTAGATATCGAAAATGAGTGGAGGTACCTGTAATAGAAAGTAATTGTCTAGAAATTTGATATGGTCGGCATTAATCCCTAGGAAGATGGCAAAATGTTTTCTCTCTGTCTCGGTCACAAGTAATGTAAGACCTGAGAGTCGTAGGGACATCACATTTCATAGAGCCAAAACAGTATTTACTAAAAAAGATAGCATGGCGGACACTAACTTCTCTCCAGGCTAGTTTTGAATTTAGAGTTTTTATTCTCCTAGACAGGCTGGCAACCAAGGATATAATATTCATTTTGTCCTGCTATTTACCCATAACTAGGGAAACAAGAGGTGTTTTCATATCTTTATAAATGGTATTAGCAACTGGTGAATGCTATTCGGCTGCAATTTAAACTAGGAACCCCGATCCCAAAATCTGAGCCAATATCCATTACACCAAATTTTCTACACTTTTACAATATAACAATGGCACATTCGCTTACTACTTGACATCAAATAACGACACTTGCCTCATATGACAACAAAATATCTTTGAAAGGTTAAGATGGGATGACTTATAATACCACGTTGCGTTTTATAGGATAATTTCTATTTATTGATTTAGTTAGGAATTCAGCACACAGGGCTATTTTTGGAGAAAACTTAATGCCTGCTAGTTGGATAAAGTAGAAAAATATTATTCTCGATTTTGAAATCAGGCAGATTATCATATTTAGAAACATTTAGGCTACTATAGTTGATTCCCTAGAAAACTTACAATATACAGGGTGTTCATGAAGTTCGTGTGCATTTAAAATAAAGTATAAATATATTTGTATTTGCGACAGAAATAATTTGTAAAAAGGATAAGAAATAAGTAAGTATATATGTTTTAAGATTTTATTGAATATTTTTTTAAGTTTCCGCATGTCCTCCATCATTATCAAGACCAAGGGTAATACAAGTTTGCAGTTCACGGAAAACATTTGCCAACTGATTTAAAGTAATGCCTGAAATCACATTAGTTATTTTAGCTTTAAATTCTTCTAATGAACTAGGTTCGGTTGCATACACAATTGTTTTCCCATCAAAGATAAAAAAAAAGAAAACAACATATTTTGCTAGTAACAAATTGAAAGAAATATAATCATTTAGGTGCCATGCGTGATAGAGGTTTCTACCATTGTTCGCGTGTTCGCCCTCTATGGCATCGTGTCGGCGAGTTGACTGCTCGTATTGCGCCGTGTGAGCTCGTGCTCATTGATTGTTCATTTGCCTGTGATAATGTGTCACCCCGGTTCTTCGGAGATATGACTGACTGGGCAAAAGATTTACCCCAACATTTTGCCATTAATTTCTACGGTAGACACGTTACCAACCAAGACTATAAAAGCCAAATTGTCCTGCTATTTAATCCATTGCTGAGAAGAGAAGTAATTGATTCATATATTTCGCAAGTGTATTTGCACATAAGAGAAGGCAACATATTCCAGTTGAATTCGTTGCGTTCATATCCGCTCACTCATTACGTTCACTTATAGCCTTATCACGCAGTTTAAATTTTGTTACCCTATATTTTGCGTACATTAGTTTACATACAAAATAATGTCATAGTTAATTAATTTACTTCTGTTTAATGATGTTTAAATGCCAAATCTAATTACTGGTGTTGTAAAAATCTCTATCAAGACATCGGTTTTTCCAATTTCCTGATTTAAAAAAACATTTTTTTAAAAATGAGATACGCTCATCTGGTAATGTAATGAAACTAAATTGAGTTACTTTACTGCACTCTTATAATTTTAAAAGTTACACATGAATTTTCTAGACTTTATTTTGACAACCAGTATTACAAACCAGTCAATATTTGTTAAAAAAATATCTATCTGGGTTTCTGAAAAAAATATAATTGAACGTTATGTCGATGGATAGGATGTTGTTTGTATTGTTATATTGGTTTTTATCGTATAGCAGATTAATCCAATGGTTCGCAAGTCATATGAATTACCAAAGCAGACGATTAATATTACCGGTCTCAAATAGTGATATTATTTACTTAAATATGGAAATATATTGCTTCCATTTTCCGCGGTAAATTCGTTCGGAATTTAAAATTGTGACTTCTGTCGCAAAAGAACTAATTCTTCTCTTAAAATTATCATATTTTATATGTCAATTAAAAGAGGTCGGCCAGCAGGAATTGTTCTCCATATTTAAGAATTTAACATAGTTTTTATAGACTTAATATTTATTTGCTTAAAAAATACATAAATTGTGGCACAAGGCCGAAAAGGGAGGCGGGTAGAGGGTGGTCTTCAGTATCTATCCTATACCTAGCTAAGCACTATCATGACCCAATCACTCATTACAATTTGCACATTCACCACAAGAATTCATCCATCACCGTTCAATCCTTTACACACCATAATACCACATATTTACAAGGGACAACTAAAAACGGAGAAATAAACCAATGACAATAAAAATGCATTCAGTAATATAACATATATATAAAAGATTTAATGAAAAATGAGATGATGGGAGAGGGATGAAGTCAGAAACAAACTATAATACAATATAATTTTAAATTAAACAATGTTAGTAAGATCCGTCCATCCCATAAAAAAGTGGCTGCTGTATTCCGTTAAAATCAAGACGTACACTCGCTAAGGGAATGGGGGAGGATAAAATAATTAATTGAATGGGAAAATCAGAAGCTGACCCAGCCGAGATAAAAGAAGGCCAGAACAAACTAAGGATGTTGGGAATCTCGACTTGGATCATAACAAAACAGAGAACCGGATACATGCTAGGGACCCATTCATTCACATTAACTAGGTACACAAGAGAGAACTACCTTAACCAGGGGAGGGTTCCAAAAGAATCCACCCCGATGCAACTAGCAGATCTAAAAAAGAAAATCAAGACTAGCCCCGTTCACGCGAAACATGCTCGCCATATGTACCCACTTTTGCTGAAGGCTGTAGAAGTCAAAGGTTTCCAATCAGTTCTAATCTTCATTTTGAGCATCAGCTCAAAATATCGGATCAGATCCTGATGTGAAAGACGCTGACCTCGCAAGATTTGCCCCTTTTGCGTCGTTCATATCGCCATTCGAGCCGTGTCCAGCAACGACAGAAACACCAAACGCTTCATCCCAGAGAATAGGGGCGACACATTATCACAGGTGAGTGGACGATCAATGAGCACGAGCTCACACAACACAATACGAGCAGTCAACTCGCAGACACGATCCCATAGAAGGCGAACACGCGAACAATGGTAGAAGGCGTGCGAAACCGTTTCTTCCAAGCCAAGGTTGAAGCGTTCACCATCTGGAAAATCCGCCAGGCCCTATATGAAAAGCTTGTCATTGAGAGACAACCGATTCCGAGCCAATCGCCAGGTGAGCGAAATCTCAGAGTTACTGAGATAATCGGCACCTGGCGCCCAAGACCAGAACGAGCAAAACTCATCCTCCGACAAGCGGAGCACATCAGGTAATGAATCCTTCGCGACGCCCTCCACTAACCCATGGCAGAAGACTCTCCTAGGCTGGGAAAGGTCACTTGACTGTGGAAAGTCCCGCAGGGCCGCCAGACATTCGAGGAGAAAACTCGATCGCCCTCGAGGTTTACGACACCGCCTCGAGATGGGGGGAGTGATACTAGGCTAGGGTACATGTCCCTCACTATCCCCGCAAGTAATGATTCTTCCAAAATCGCACGCCTGAGAAAAACCAACCTTGAAGCAACCTTGTGGCGCATCAAGTGCGGCATTCCCAGGTCCCCATGACATGGACGCTGAACACATACTCTTTTGTCAACGTGATGTTTGCGTCCTCTCCACAGAAGGGAGAATAGCAAACGCTCGATCGCCTTCCTACGTCGTTTACAAATTGGAAGTACTGACAACCGGTAAAGGATAATGGGAAAGACGTATGTAACACACACCTCAGACAAACCCTTTAAAGACAACCTCTTTCGATGCCAAATCTTGACTGATGCGCCGACCTTTGCCAATACTTCTGACCAGTTTTTCTCCAAATGGAGATTGGGCCCAAACTACACTCCAAGAATGCGGACAGGGCCGTCTGGGAGGGTAACACTCTTCCAGGCACCTAACCGCAAGCTGGACGACTTGTTGCAGTTAATCTTGACCCCTGTGATCTGTTCGTACCGTTCAAGCGTCTTCTGTACCACCTCGATGTCACTCCGGAAAGACACGAAAGTAGTGACGTCACCGGCATACGCGGAAACCCTGGCTCGAGCACCTCCAGGGACATCGATTCCCCGTAGGGCCGGACTGCATGCGCTGTCCCTTAGCCGGCGAAGGAGGTGCTCCAACGCCAAAGCATAAAGTAATGGCGACAGTGGACAACCCTGTCGAACTCACCAAGACAGCGTCAGAATCCTCGACAACTTTCCGTTCGCCTGTACTACAGCCGTGGGGTACAGGAGGCTAATCCAGCGGCAGAAATTGGTTTCGAATCCAGCGGCCTGCAGGTCATCCGCCAGGTAACAATGGTCAACTCTATCAAATGCTTTGGACTGATCCAAATTGATCAACGTGCTTCTTCGTTTTCTTTTATCCCCTCTATGATCGTGCGTATCAGATGCAACTTGCTCTGAATTGCTCGGCCCTTCACAGCACAAGTCTGCTCAGGTCCCATCAGAGATTCGGCAATTAATTGCGAACGATTTGACAAATCTCGGCTAAAAACTTTAACTCTGTGTTTAGCATAGTTATGGGCCGGTAACCCTTAAACACCTTCCCAACATCCTTGCCTTTTCCCTGGTGAACTAATTCTTTGATACTTGCTTGCAGTTAAGACTAGAAATCGCAATTTAAACTGCTCTTTAATTTCGTGATTGAGGTGATTGAAAATAACTCCATATTTTATGTATAATAAACTTTCCCGTCTTGTAAAAGTTATAGTTAGATGCTAGAGTCCATTCTATATAAATAGGGGGTTACTTTTCAATCACCCAGTATATTAATGCATATTTAGGTAGCAACCATTCTTGTAATCATTCCTTAAATATTTGAAACAGAGTAAATTTAATTTTTTTTCTTTTTAGTTCTTTGAGCGATATTACATTTTCCCGTTTGCTGGGAATGAGGGAGCACAAAGATTGTGCATTATATCATTTGTCCCTTGCGCTTTCACCCACTTCTTTATAATTTTCAAGGAGAGGAGAAATGTTTGAAATGTTTCTCTTAATTTTTTGACTGTTTACGATGTATTTTTTGTTTGTGTTGTTTTGAATGCATAAATGAAGCGTTTATTCCGAGCATTCGAACCCGGTCGGAATTCGAGTAAGCGTCATTCCATTAAAAATACTAACACTTTATTCCACTTTTATATAATGTAAAGTTGGTAGTTGGAGAGATGCAAAATGTACAGGGCCTCCCTGTGTGTTATGCATTATACGGTATGTTTCCAGCAATGTGATTTATGTAGGATGTGCGTTGTGATGCAGTAGGTATCGATTTGGAACGACAAATCGGGGAGCCGATTTCGAATTCCAGTTGAATTCCTCGCATTCACTTACGCACAAATACCTTTGGGAAAGGTATTAATCAATCTCTTCCCTCTTTTATGGGTTAAATAACAGGACAGATTGTTTTCTATAGCCATGGCTGTCAACCAATCTACGGCAGAAAGCAATGGCAACCTACTGCATGATAATCTTCTGCCCAGTAAGTCATTTCTCTTTTGAGACATGATCGCCTAAAGCGTGTAACACGTATGGCACTTAACTGACTTATTTATATAGAATTTTAGTATTTTCTATCAGAATATTTCTTAAGTGTTCTTGTATATTTTGCATGTATATGTAACTTCCATCAATTTTACTTGAAGCAAATATGTTTTAACCAATTTCTTGTTTAACGTTATTTTTTCTTTTTTTGACAGTGGGATAATAAAATAAATTTACTGAGGAAATTATTTATGAAAGCGAGGTTACTTTAATTTAACTGCTTCGATTGCAATTATCCTGGGTGTTCTCAAGTAGAAAGCGACATATTTTGGTTCTGACAATTTATTTATTCAGGCAAGCATCAGGATTTTGTTTGTCTTAACAAAAACCTGAGAAAATTAAAGAAATATTCTCTCTAGGAAGAGGACAAAAAAATAAAACAACAACTAAAACATAGAAAATGGAAAAACAGAGCTAAACAGAAGTTCCAAGAAGAAGTCAAGTTTAAAGAGAAAATATTCGAAGAAAAGCGAAATTTAAGGAGAAGTGAAGACATGTCTGCAGCTTCTTCAATCGGATGAAATGTAAAAACAATTCAAGCCTAGCATGCGTCTACTTAATATCACATTAAGAAATGTCGAGTAAAGTTAGACAAAGATATATCTGTCGAGAAACAAAGGCTCAGGTTACTTTGGGTAGATATTTACTGGACTGGAAAGAAAATGTATAGAAATAAATAAGAAATGTCGAGGACAAGTTTTCACGAACGCAGAGACAACTGTGGAAACAAACTCACTTCAGTTTCTAACAGAAGATAAAATAACTTCAGAAAAGTAATAAATAAAAAGAACTAATGTAGATGCAATGAATATACTTTATCACATGGGAGAAATATATATGAACTAGCAGTATAACCCGGTGTTGCTCGGGTGTAATGAAAGCTTTGAAACTAATTCATGGTCCTGGTGCTCAGACTCTTTGGACGTTGGCACGAAAGACTAAAAAGCAATAGTTGCTTCCAGTTAAAGCGAAACCGTAGACTGAAAGCAAAATGAATGGTAAGTCAAATTTTGATTTCCTGGTATCGATATCAAATAAGATTTTTTTCGCCGTAAACTGAATTTTGAAGGCTAAATAAGTCCTTTGAGTAAAAGGTAGCATGGCTGAGACTAAGAACTACAATTATACCTACTTAGAGCCAAACCCGAAGCAACAACTAAAATAAAAGGGCTGAAAAAATACAAACATACAAGCAGATAAACAGACATACAAACACAAACATCTTGCCTTATAAATATATATATATATATATATACTATCGATTTTCTGCACTATTGTAAAAACTGCAACCTTTAAACTTCTGAATATCGTTTCTTATGCCTTTGTCTATGAGTGCATCAAATCTGATTAAAATCGGACCACTCTATAAGCCAATATATTCGATTATCGATTTTCGAGATTTATCGGAGGTACCTCGACACAAAACCTAGCTAAGTACACTCGTGGACGCTCATAGTACAACTGTGTAAATTTTCAAAAAAATCGGTTCAGCCGTTTCGGAGTCTATAGGTAACGGACACACACACACACACACAGACAAAGTTCCATTTATAAATAAGTTTAGATAATATTTGCTGTGGGCAACAATACCAAGTGTCCTTGTTTTTAAAAACTAGTGTCTGGAAAATGAGTTATAAACATCTGTTAAAATTACCATATTCATTTATACTATATTTTGTTTTGAAAGAACAGAAAGAAAAAGAAGAATGTTATGATACACAGTAGAAACATCGCATTTTTCTTTTCGACTTAGCAATATAGGAGCAGACCTAAATATTTAACTAATAAGCGTTTAATTAAATAGGAACATGTACTGTTACACAACATGAATTTGGAAATAATGAGAGATAAGCATGCAAATGTTGACCTTCATTCATTCGTTGTTTTCATTGAACTCAACACAAATTTTATTATAATATAGATAACGTTCAAAAAGCAAAAAAATATATATTATTATTGTTACTAGGAAAAGTGTTAGTAATTAAAATATATGGCAGGAGTTTAAGAAGTGTCCAGTTCTATGTACATAGCGTTTTATACATTAATTTACTCTATAGACACATAATCTATGATATGCAATAGTTTCAAAACTTATAAATTAACTTGTCTTTATTGAGCGGCATTTTCTTTATAAATCGCTACTTTTTACCCTCACAATTATATATTGTCGGAGATGCTTTGTAAAAATTTTAACTACAAGAAATCGTAAAATAAGAACTAAAAATGAAACATAAATTTGAGTGTATATATTAGTAAGTAATATTAAATGATCCAGTCCTTGGGTATGACGATAAACTACACCAGGCAGCACAATTTCCAGTCAGGAGATTGGAGATTGTGAGGAACGTGGAAGAACTTCTAATTTACTGTTGCTCTACGTCAACATTGAGCCGGGATTTGTAGAACCTCTTAGGTCCCCGAATTTGGGCAAATATTGAATTCCTAAACAAAAACAAAATATTGTGAAAGTATATTACATATGTTTTTAGAGTAAAATTAACAGCAAATTAATTTATGTAAAAGAAAATGACCAACAATACATTTTATTTCTAGTTGAAAACATAAAATTATAATAAAATTCAAAGTATTTATATTTCAGCATTCAATTGGTCATGTGCCGCGAAAACAAGATCAACCAACCGAATAATGACTATACACTCAACGATGTAATTCGCTCTATATTAGCTTTTAATCGCAAAAACGGTGGTCGAAAATATGTAAACAAAATCAACATGCAAGAAAATGTCTTCCGCATATATATTTACTAGCAGTATAGCCCAGTGTTGCTCAGGTGTAATGAAAACTTTATATATATATATTATCGATTTTATTATTTTATTATATATTATCGATTTTCTGCATTATTGTAAGAACTGCAGCCTTGAAACTTCTGAATATCGTTTCATATGTCTTTGTCTGTAAGTGTATCAAATTTGATTAAAATCGGACCACTCCTTCTATAATCCGATTTTTTCGATTATCGATTTTCGATATTTATCGGGGGTACCTCGACACAAAACCTAACTAAGAACACTTGCAGACGCTTATAATACAACTGTGTAAGTTTTCAAGAAAATTGATTCAGCCGTTTCGGAGTCTAATGATTAACGGAGACACACCCACAGACAAAGTTCCATAAAGTTTATAAATAAGTTTAGATTTAGATAACAACTTACGATTCTCCTTCTACACTTTACAACTTTTTTGGCATATTGCAATTATATGAATAATATGTAAACTAGGATATCCCAAAGAATCGAAAATCATGCAATGATAAAGGAAATCCTTTAGAATATATAACAAAAATAAATTTACCGGAAAAATATTAATTTGTATTTTTTTATATCAATATGTAGCTTGTTATGAATTGCTGAAGCTTGATTTTAGCAGAGATTTACAATCGGCACCTCCCAATTCTGAGCAAAAGGATCGGGAAAGCAAAAACATTTAAAACATAATATTGTTATATGAGACGACTCGTTCACATTTCGCCTTGTCGATGTTCAACTATCTTCATAAAGTTGGGAAATTTATTCTTCCTTACTCAGCATATTAGACCATATCAATTCGATATATGTACTAATAAATAATTTATGAAATATAATTCATTTCTCTATACATTGTTTTATAACCTGAAATAATTTAATATAAATTATATTCGCATCTCACCGAATAACTTAATTAAATTATATGCTATCGTTTATATTCTTTGGACTCGAAAACCGGCCTTGTTGACACAATACACTGTTTAATGTTTCTGCATTCCAGGACCGACTTAAATTATTGCATGTTCTTTTTCGCTTTCGATAGGAATAATTTTTTTTCAGATCAATTATATTTTGTTGGTCGGCAGAATATATCAAATATTAACCAAAATTTCTGCTTAGAACGTGCGTAGTCATATCTTTCAACAACTTCTTGTCCTTTGTTAAATGTAATATTTTCTCTTACAATACCTTTATCTTATTTTTCTGCTATTAACTTACAAAACTTGTTAGGTAGATAGCTTTCCGTTCCCTTCCATCATTTTGCTCTCAGTTTCTTCTATGATTGTTAAATTTTAAAAGATGTTTTGCTTTATGTGTGTCCTAGAAATGTCGTAGAATTTCTTAGCTGTTTTAACATTTAATATTTTCATTTTCAGAATTCTATCGACAACTTTAATTCGTCTGGGTAAAGTCGATTAATCAAGTTGGAATTTGAAAACTTTTGGCTTAGAGTTATAGAAAGTCAAGGAAAATAATTTGATTATTAATAAATATATGTATTAGTTATTATTAATTAATTTTAATATAAAAGACGGTGAAGCTTTTTTCGCACAACTAGACGGATGGAATATTTAAAGTTAAAGAAAAAGGGTAGTATAAAGTTAATAATTTTTCAGAAAAATTAAGAATGAAACAAACAAGATGACGAACTGAATCAATCATAAGAATGAAAAAGTAAAAAGGAAATTGAAAATACCTTTATGAATGGGGCGGAGAAAGAATTATGAATTAAGGAAATGAATAAAAATCGAAAGAAATGAACGAGTAACAATGCACTATTGATTAAAATATAGAATAAATTTAACAGCGATAGAATGAAAGAGATAAAGAATTAAATAAAGGGAGATGAAGGAAATAAGGTAATTGCGAGTGAAAAACTTGTAGAAAGAAAATTAGATATGAAGCGATCAGACCAGCCATGAAATTAAAATCAGATACATATTCGTGTATTGAAAAATTAATTACAATTCAAAATCCTCAAAAAACACAATTTACATCTATTGCATCATTTTATTCGTTCCCAATTTTTTCACTGAATAGTTTCTAAGGAAACAAAAGCCAGATTGTCCCTACTCAGCAACATTAATATTCCAGTGAGGCACACGTCTCAGAATAAAGTTAAGGAAAATTTAAATTTGGAAAGAATTAAGTCAATATGGCTTCATAGGCCAATTCGCAAGTGTAACATATCGGAATGTTCCACACACACACACAAACATATATATATATATATATATATAACGAGAGCGAAAGAGAGGGGGAGAGTGAGAGAAACGATATCGTTATAAATGAAAATATAATTAATACGGAATATTAAATTTTGGATAACATTTCAATGCAAATTGTAGAGTAAAGTTTTGCATATTGTGCATATTAATAGAAACTAACACAGAGTTATTGACAATATTTTATTTCCCTCGTCAGTGGTAATGAATCAGACTTTCAGTTACGACTCAAGATTCAGTTGCTAAATTGAGACTAACGTTAAATTAAAAAAATAATATGCAGTGTGTATATATATATATATATATATATATATATATTCTTCATTTGTAAACGAGTTATTAAGCGACCTAGGTTTCTACCATGTGGTATCTTCAGGCGATTTGCAATAACTGATTTTACCATTTGTTGTTTTTTTTAATTTTTTTAAGAACGCTCACGTAACGATGATTTTTTTTTAACGCTTACTTAGCGTTGAATTTTTGAACGCACAATTGTTTAAAAATTGCTTAATTTCTTAACTTAATTTCAAAAACGGTAAACGGTAAAACCAGTTACTGCAAATCGCCTAAAGATACCACATGGTTGAAACCTAGGTCGCGTAATGACTCGTATGAAAATGAAAAATATTCAAATGTTCAGAAATATAATTGTATTTAACTATTGTCATAAAATATGTACTGGATTAATTTTATTATGACCAAAACTAAGTAAATCAAAAATCAATCAATCAATCAATCAACCAATATATATATATATATATATATATATGATGCACTGAAGCATATCCCAGAAATATCTCTTACATAATCGTACAGCATTAGTTGCAAACGTGACTTCATCTAGCTAATATCTTTTCATTTTGTGGGATTTATTATTAGTGGTCTATATATGAGGCATTTTTTGCACCATATATAATATAATGAACTTACAGTTTCAATGACGGGGACATTTTTCTATAATATCAATGATAAATCTCGTTGAAGATTTAGGCTATTTTATTTCTATTTTATGCAGTAAATATTTTAAGGGTAATAATGGCATGGTACAATGTCATGGACATATAAATGAAGCAAAACTACCTTATTCCGAACCAAATCTATTCATTTTTGGTTTTTGTCATTCATGTGTAAGGCAACTTTCAATAAATCTCGAAATAGTGTTTTGAAACACCTCTAAGCGTTGGTTCTTTAATTAAAAATGCAACATTTCGTTATGAAACTAACACTTCGTATATCATCAAACTCGGAGCATTATAATTTTAGAAATTAATTTCTGTGGTTCTACTACACCAAATTTCTTTTGGTTAGTAGCCATGAAATATTTCGCTTAAATTAATTATATAGAAATCATTTTCATCACTTCAGACGATTCTTCCAGAAAAGTGCGGATATCTGTCCTTCTCTTAATGATGATCAGATGCTGCTTCTGTTATTCAAAAGCCTAAAGAACATTTGGAAAATATTAACCACATTTTAAAAACCGGATGTCTTAATTGGGTGGTTTATGATAAATGGATTGTTGTATAAAACTTTCTGACATGTCTTAGCTGATCAGTTTAGTGTTTCCTTCTGACTGTTAGCAGATAGATACAGTCAGCCAACGTCGATTTTCTGGACCAAGTGAACTTCTCTAGATTAAGTTTCTTTGTTCAAATATTTTTTGAAAATTGAAGACATTCTTAAACATTTACGTGGACAGAGCGAATAAGTCATGCACATTGTAAACTAAAACGTAACGTGAATTTAAATATTCATGAAATCAATAACTATAAATTCATATGAAGTATATAAAAATAGCACCAAATCAATCAAATCAAAATTTTGTATAAACAAAGTTGACTTCATAATATACCTAATACCTGAGGACCTTTTCGGGCAATAGATTATCAAAGGCGTACACACACACACACACACATATATATACATATATATATATATAGTGTATCGAGGCAGCCGTTAATTTTCTAAACATATACTGTTAAACATAAGAAACAATGAAGGTCTATTATGTTTAATCATGCGCCGTTTTAAACATCATATTTTAGCTTTAATTCCAGGTGAAAATAAAGACAAAAATTCTCCAACATTTGGATAATTTTTTTTTAAATTGGTTTTAAGCTTTAGGCTCACATGAGCCATCTTTAGATAAACACATAGGATAAAATCGTTGCTGGGGATGGATGTTTTATGTTAACATCCTTGTAATCTGTCTAAAATTAGCTCATGTGAGTCGAAATCTTAGAACCAAATTAAGAAAAAATTATTCAACTGTTGGTGAATTTTGTCTTGATTTTCACCAGAAATTAAAGCCAAAATACGATGTTTGGAACGGCTCATGATTAAACATAATAGACATTCATTGTTTCTTATATATATATATATATATATATATATATATATATATATATATATACACAACACAACCTTCAGGTGTTAATTTAGATTTAACGTTACATAATTAAACCTTCTAACATAGTTAAATAATGCAAAAATCAGTATCAATCTTGCAACTGACGACATGCAAGAATCTCAGAGTCATTTCGTTGTAGAGGAAAAATATAGCTATTAATATATCATACTTAGCTCTGATATATTACATCAACTACTGTTTTATTATCACCAACACAGAATTTGCGATATATATATATATATATATATATATATTGCCTACGGAGATTTCAATCTTTCCTTAATCTCTCTTGTCAAGGTGTGGTCTTCCGATTTTCGTTGCATTGAAATCATCTATTAGTAGCAGACGTCTTTTGGATATTTTGAGCAATGTTTCTGTAAATACGTTGCTCCAAGTTTCTGTCTCGTTAAGTCATCTCCTCCTTCAAAATCGTAAATTTCATGTTTGTTTAGCCGGAATTATTTTCCATGATTTTAGGGTAAAACATATAGCATGTTATTCTTCACGTACAAAGATTTTCAAGAAGGCACCTTAAACTGATGTTAATAAAATGATTCCTATTTAGAACTTTTAATATAATCAGGATTTCATCATGACAGATACTTCGCGAGCCCAGTAGTTTTGCATAACTATTTTTAGCTTCCAACATTAGCCACACAATACCTAGTAAGGTGTTAATTCTTTTTCACAATGTTCAGCACCAACAAACACGCAAAACAACATCATACAACCAATAAAAGATCTTAAATGTTTAAGAAAATAAAAGTGTATAATAATTTAAATTGTTGGCCAAAAACATTTGTAAAAACTAGTGTAGATTTGAGCTACCGAGAAATATTTTTATTTAGTTTTACAATTGTTTAACAAATGTAAGTACTTGTGCAGTTATTACTGATATATATATATATATATATATATATACTGCTTACATACAAGACGTTAAAATTTCCCTTCTCTGACCCCATGCACCGATGGCTTAGGGAGTAGACTCTCCGACTGACACCAAATCGCTCGAGTTTCGATCCCGGCCAGAAGCAAGTGGATATGTCTAGCCACACTGATGAGCTGTGATACAGCGAAACGGGCTTGTATGTGGATGACTAATATATATATCTAGTTGTGGGATCCCCCCCTGTATAGATGATAATGTACTCAACTGAGTGTACATATAATACTGTCTATAGAGAATATTACAGACTTGTAAGTTGTAAGGTGAGAGTTGTTTGGTTGGAGTTGGATATGGAATCACATTTGTAGCTGCAGTTGCTCTGAGCTCCACTCAGCTAGAATCAGTTTCCCGGACATATATTTCACTTCAAGTATGTATATATTTATTTCCACTAATAGTATTCTTAAATTGACCCATGTTCCAGTTGGTATATTATGTTCAATATAACTTACATTTTCTATCTCCATATCTGTTTTTGTTATTTATTATTTTGTACAGATCCTCATCCGGAATCCACAATATATATATATGTGTGTGTGTGTTTCTGTAAATACCTACATATATATATATATATATATATATATATATATATATATACACGTGTGCGTGTGCATCATTGCGTATTTTGGCTGCAAGCACTCTGTAGTACATCTTTATTCAAAGACAGAATTCTGATAGCATTCTTGTATTTTGTGTCTACGAAAGAAATAGGACATAATGAAAGAAAACATCGTACAAGTTTTAGAACCACTCGCCATAGGCAATCGATCACTGGTGGATTTGTCCGTATATTTTAAAAATGTTCTTTTCATAAGTAATATACAATAAAATAAAATGAATATTATAACAAGTTTTCCGTCAATTGCATGTACATGTATGCGAGCGACGTATGATTGCAAATGCTTTTGAATATGAAAAAGATTTCACTAGCAATAGTAAGCACGATGTTTGTTTATTTACATTTACTTAGTTTAGAAAAGAAAACAGAAAAATAATTCTTATATCAACAAAAATGGTAAATAAATAAAAATGCTACAGTGGAAAATATATAAAATCTGTTAAAAGGAATATGATTTTGGTATTAATAAAACAATGCTGATGAAAACACTATGGAAATATATCATTTGAGCAAGTCAGCATGAGATTTACACGAGATAAAATCAAAATTTGCCCTTCACCAAAAGCAATCCTTGATTTAAAGGAATTTAAGATAAAACCCAACGCAATTATCTGAGTCAGATTCACTTTACAGGGGTTGAAGAAGAGCGACCAACATAATTTAACAATAGAGGGTTTTGAAAGAGGGGAAAATAGATGCGAGCAGCAAGAACGGTGAAGGAGAACTTTGCATGAGCATCAAACGCTAGAATATTTCCAAGACAATGTGAAGCGTCAATTCGTTCGTGAATCCACTTCATTTTTTCTCTCCTTCCGTTCACTTCTGCACTCAGATAACTCAATGTTACTGTAAGAATTGCTGTATTTATATTGATTTTCCTCAAACGTAGTGCGTCTGGTACAAGGCCTCAGTCAACAGCAACATACAGCAAACAATGCACAAATTATATATATATATATATATATATATATATATATATATATATATATATTGCCTCAGAATATTTCTTTAATCTCACTTCTTAGGTGTGGTATTCAGGTGTTCATTGCACTTAAATCATTTATTAGTATCAGACGTATTTTAGATATTACGTCTTTTGGCATTATACAAATGATTATAAAACGGTGCTCTATGTAACAGAGCCATTAAATATATATTAAAGTGACAAATATTTGTATTAAACTTATATATATATATATATATATACATATATATATATATATATATATATATATATATATATATATATGTGTGTGTGTGTGTGTGTGCGCGCATATGTAAGTATATGTTAGGTATGGTTGAAATTCCGTATACAAAAGACACTATTCTTTAAATTGTGCACAATACAACGTACAGCGAATAATATTTAGAATTGACAAAAAGTGTTATTATATCACTACAACAATAGCTACTTTGTTTCGACACTACTTCGCAAGTAGCATCGAAACAAAATAGTAACATTTATAATGATATTATGAGATGTATATATATATATATATATATATATATATATATATATATATAACGAAGGATACTCGTCTACCAGGTTGGCTAACTGATCCCAATTGCAAACGCTTGCTCAGGCATATTTGTGTTTTTTCAACACCCACAAAACCTATCTGCTGTTCATGCTGCAACTATGTTGAGCAGGCCTTAGTTACAGTTTGTGGGTGAGAGCGCGTTATCCAGGACGCTCCGTGGTGACAACTTGGGACTTCGAACTAGTACAACTATCAACTGTCTTTCAAAGGAATGTCTTTACCTAAATTCACTTGCAAAGCTTGTGTATATTAAAATTTTCTTATGTTTGATGTCAATTTCTACTGGTAAATTTAACACCCATCTCATCAGCCAGAACAAAACACTATTGGAAATTAAATTTATTTAGTTGTGTCTGTTAAAAAATAGAAATAAATGTAATTTTATTTTTTGATTAGTTCGTGTAGTGAATATATACCTATGAATTCACATTTCTCTGCACTGTCATAGCTTCTCATTGTAGTGTCAAATATCAATTTTTCTTTATACATCTGTTTTCATTGTTGAATATTTGTGATTGAAATATATGTTTAATGATACCGATTTCTTTAGTGCTTATTTTTATTTGTTCCTGGGCTAAGGTGATGGCCTGATCTAGCATGTGTTGTATTATAAATTATTTCATGTCTAATTGAACTATTTGCAATTATGTTTTTTTTATATATTGTTTAACCAGTCTGTAGTTGCTTTTGTATTTTTTCACTGGATTATAACATAGTTCTTATTTCAGAATTAATTCTTTTTAATATTGTTTACCAGGTTTACATTTCGTTGGGTTTCTGAGTCTGCATACTGAGTTAGTTATGAAATTTTCTTTATGGTCTTTTAGTGTGATAAATACTTGGCCTTCTAAGTTTTGGGCGATTGCTTTAGCTGCTGTATTGATATCGTTTGTTTATTATTTTAGGTGTTTTTTTGTATGTTTAACTGTGTTGTCCTTGAGTAATTTATTGTGTGTATAGGGGCGTGGTTCACATAGATTTCTAGTTCTGTCTGCTGCGATAAATACATTTGTTGAATTGTTTATTTTAGTTACACCTGCTTTTAGTTTCTTTTGGAATACGACTTATTTTTCATGGAATTCTATATTTCTTACGAGGTTAGTTAAGTCTTTTTCAAAATTGTCAAATTCTCTTTGCTGCGAGGGTAATTTTTGTGTTTAAATACGTAGTTTTCTTTGAGAAGAGTATTATTGTGGAGGCACTGGTTTAAAAATAAATGGGCTTTCCAACTTATTCCTTTTATGAAGCTTTCTATTTTCTATATTAATGGTAGTGTATATATAGATAGCGATGTTGATTGTTTCTATTAATATTAGCTCATATATGGATGGGTGGGTTTTTTAGGAAATTGCAGAGGCTCAATTTTTCTATATCCATAGTGTATTTTAAATGCAGCGATAGGGCTCTACACTTTATCAGGAGCAGAGTATGACGAAATATAGTTTTAAGGTGTGGTTCATTTATAGGATAACGTGACCAATATGAGAGATAGAGAGTATGTACATAGTAAATGAACATTGAAGTCAACACTCAGAGGCGACACACTGTTTAATGTTAGGCCACATAAGTTGGGTTTTTCCTCGGCTATTTATATGTACAGGTTAGTGGTGTAATGTGCGTGATCCTTCTAACGATTATTTTAGGACTGCTTTGTTTATTTGCTTCATTTAATTGGATAATTTATTTTACTTGTTTTTATTTATTTATGCTTTTGGGTTTTCGATGTTTATTTCAATTATTTGAAATTTGTTATTTATTTTATCTTATTAATATTATTTTTATTAGCTACTTTTAAACTAAAGGTGTGCTCTTTTCTACACTCCACATATCATCGGGTAGGTAAAGAAATCGAACAACTCATTTTCTTTCGATAATAATAAGTTTTTTTTCCTAAAATTGCCAACTCAACGAAAGTTATATTTATTAAGTCTCTGCTACTAAATTTTTGAACACGATCGATAGAATTTACTGTGTTTTGAAAATTATAGCCATCGACATGAATATATGGGCAAGAGATTTTATTTTTAGGTAAAATGTTATCGATTTTGTGATTTGTAATCGATTCATAATACGTTTGAAATAGTCTAGAGCTAGAACAAAAAACATGTTAAATCCAATTTTAGACTCCAACTATCTTGACAAGAATTTTTTTTATCTGAGTCACAGTTCGTGACACATTTAAATACAAAAAATATATGTCTTAAATATACACATTTAAATACAAAAATATATGTCTTAAATCAAGATCTATTTCAAATATTCATGCATAGTAATCTAATTAAGATATATTCGTTTTCTTTTTATAATTTTTCTCACTTTGACTGACTTACAAAACTTGGTTGATTAAAGAGCCAAATGCAGACTATTTTTTTTTCAACAAAGAACTACGTTGAAATCAAACGAGAATGATACTTCAGTTAGAATGTGCAATTTCAAATTAGGTAGAGTGAGACTCAGTTTGTTTTCCAACTTCTCATTTTCATGGAAAATGAAACAAAATTAAAATTAACTTGCAACTCCGTCTTCGATATATTTTTAAAATCATCAGCAATATAGATTTCTTCCGAGAAATCAACCTTAAGAAAATGCAAATTGCTACACTTCCGACTGACTGATAAATCGATAAACAGATAAGGGAAAAAATCAAATATTTATACAGAATAAATTCGTTGCCATTTTGTATATTGGATGCGTGCAAAAGTTTCCAGCTCTCTTTTTTTTATTATTTTATATTTTTCCAGCTCTTTTGAAAATTAGAAAATTTCTACACAAGAGCAAACATTTTTTAAATATAAAAATCGTTATAAATAATTAAAGAAAATTGTGAGCATCGCATAGCAAAGACAAAAAATATTCAGGACCAAAATGAATCTACTCGTTGTCAAGCAAGATTAAATTGCTAACCAATCTTTTAGAAGTACAAAAACAATGTAACTTTATAAGCTTATTTCTCAAAACTTTATTTTTTCCAATTTCCATTGCCAGATAATGTAACAATCAGCTTACATAAGAACATCATTGCCAAAGTTGCTTCTAACGTAAAATGACATCGTAGATATTTAAATACATTTTCCATTTCTAATGAAGATTTGCATGGCAATATTAATAATTTAAATGTTATTATTCAACTCATCAGTTTTTTTAAATTGAGAATTTATCGAATACAACAGGATTATATATGAGATAATCTCCGAGGTCACTTTGCACTGAGTTCACTCAAAATTTATAAGCTTCAAAAGATATTTGCCGATTTAATCCAAAGAAATTATGCGGAGCTATTAAAACATTGATCCGAATATTAAATGTAAACGAAAGAATTAAATCTTCTTATCTGAGAAAAATATATTTTTTTTATACTTTAATTGCAATAAAAAAGATATATATCCAAAGGAAAATAGAAGAAATATTCATGAGAAAAAAATATAATTAGCATAAAATGAATAACAGTAAAATGAGACAAAATTAAACAAATTTCTTCATTCTCTAACTTCAGGGATGAAAATATTTAGTCACTGAAAAAATTAAAATATCAAATTGAGTACATTATGTATATACTGCAAATATAATTATCAAAGAAAGGTGAAACATACGCTTAAGAAACAATACACTTGTTTACATCGGATGGACTTAATATAAAAAGTATTTCAGAATTAGAATCCGAAGAAACATTACTCAATCTATAGGAATAGAGCCATTAATTTTTAAACAATTATTGATCTATCGACTAATATTTTACATATCTTAGTGCCACCCATTCGGACTTTCAGAGTTAGGACCTGTTATCCGATGACATTATGAAAAAACAACACCCAGATTTTATTCGAATTGCTTGGATAAGGAGGAAATTCTATTCAGCATCATTCGAGGAATTCTTAGTTTATGAAAAAAAATTCCGAGTGAATGTTTCTCTGATCATTATAATTTAGAACTATTTAAGGTCAGAATCAACCGATATCTATCATATACATCCCTATATAAAAAGTGATTGTCTATGCGTGGCTTAGTTGTGGCAAAAGACCGAATGTATATGTTAACAAGTGAGGATTGAATTCATTACTCAGTGTTAATTGGTTTATCTAGTCCACCTTGTTATGCATTACACCAGATAGAAGTGCCAATAGCGTCCTCAAGGTTTGTACTTTTTAGTGTAATCTAAACCTCACAAGCAACAATCGCACTCAGTACCGCTCTAACTTGAGGAGTTTTTTTATAAACTGAACTATAAAAAGAAGAATATCCTTCGAAACTTATTATCTAATAGCCAATCCACGTGATGTGTAAACGAACAGAACATTTCTCCGTGCCAATCAACTCGGTGATAATGATTATTATTATATTTAGATTTCTGCTATGTTCACACTTTCTACTAAGTCTAAAATAAAGCCTCAGGCAGGTACTGGTGTGTCATAGCTACATTTCCTGGTTTGTTTTTATATCTCCCATAAAACCGCCAGCATTAGATGAACAAAGTTCTTTGTTCCAATACGCTAAATAAGCAATAGCAATATGTATATTTTTAATTTTACAGTTTTTTACAATATTTTCCGAAATGAATGTTTCAATTTTTCTGTCTGTGAAGATGGTGTAACCCCAAAAAATAATGACGTCTTCTATATCTGTAACCGGTGCTGGCTAATGTTCATACCAGTATTTGTTTACATATTTTTCAAAGTGCATACACATTACCCAGTGTAAATATTACCCCAAATTTTCGTGACGATTTTTATATTAATTTGGGCAAGTACAGAACCTCTTCTGTACTTGCGTTGTGATGCATTGGATATCGGCTCGGAACGAGAAAACGAGAAATCGGAGAATTCCAGTTGAATTCATTGCATTCACTTACGCACAAATACCCTTGGGAAAGGTATTAATCCGTCTCTTCCTTCCAGTTATGAGTTAAATAACAGGACAGATTGGGTTCTATAGCATTGGTCGGCAACGAATCTACCGCAGAAAGCAATGGCAACCTACTGCGGGATAATCTTCTGCCCAGTCAGTCATGTCTCTTTCGAGGGTATTTGCGCGTAAGTGAATGCAATGAATTCAAGTGGATTTCGAACTCGTCTCCTCGATTTATCGTTCCGAGCCGATATCCAGTGCACCACGACGCACATCTATTTCAAAATATACTTAGATGATAATCCATGAAACTCGAGTTGGGATACATACTCACTGTCGAAACATGTTTTTCTTCTGTTTTTCTACAAATATTTTCATGGCAACTGCTCTAATGAGAATTTTTCTCTCGACCCTGGAATACATGAATTTAAGTGTGTGACTATACTTGCATCTGGGCCCCACTAATTTTACTGTTGAAACAGTTAAAACAGCCACCATTTTATCGCTTGTATTTTCGTTTCTCGCCATTCTCACTTGTGAAACTAATTTTCGTTTACATGCTTCCTTGGTATTTACAATCTTCTAAATATTAAATGCAACATTCTCCGTCTTCTGTAACCCCGTTCATCTACTATTTTTCCTCATTCCTTCCTATATTCAGTCTGTTCTTTCATGTTCACTCCCTGTAACACCCTGCATTCTAGTGCAATTCATGCCTTCCTTGGGGTGAAAGTATTTAAAAAGTAGCAGAAGACCTTTTTTATTTAACTGTAAAATCTTGATTTATCATGGCTCTCTACGACATTCTGTCATTTGTATCGTTTAGTAAAGTTTTACAATGATAACCATCTCTTATCCAGTTGACTCCAGTTCTTTCTAAATCACACGGTATAGCTTTTCCTTTCTCTCTACCTTCGCAAGATTCTTCACATCTGTGTTCCTATTCTTCTCTTACCCTTTTTCTGACACCCACTGTTACTGGTTCGTCTTTCTCTTCACTCTCCTCCTGTCTAAACTTTTATTCTTATGTAGCCCTCTTCGCATCAGAGGCAGTACCGCCTTGCTTGGGGTGAAACGATTAAAACCAAATTCGCCTTATTTTATTGCTGTGGTCATTTAGGTGGTGATTGATCAGGTGTTGGCTGTCCCTATCTTCGTCTTCTGTACCGCTGAGGATGTTTTGTCTTTTTACTATCGTTACGATTCTTTGTGTTGCCAATCATATATTAAAACGTATTAGATAGGTTATTCCTTGCATTCTTCTGCCCCTCAGACCTAAAATAATATGTGCGCTATGTTATCCTATATTCTTAGCTCATGATGTACACTAGAAATTTGAATTTCTCTCTCTGATTCTAAGTATGTTCTTTTTTGTTTTGATTTTCGTTAAAACGTCCTCATTACTTCCATGTACAGTCCATAATGCTATCTATGTCTATCCATAGGACCACATTACTGTTGCTTAAAATATCTTTGTCATCAGTGAAGAGATTATTCTGCATTTACTGTTATATATTAAAGCCGATATTGCATTTTTATAATCTTTTTCAAATCTCTTTCTTAATCCTTTGCTTAGCTTTTGGAAGGCACTTTTGCTTTTACACTGCCACTTCTGTTTTCGTTTTAATATTTTTTTTTATTTCTTAAAATAATGGATACTATTGCCATGTCGGGTCGGGTGCTGCTGCTGTTCATCTCTGGGTTCTTGACAAAATCCATAGGAGAATCTACAATGTAGTCTGTCGCGGATTAGCAGCTCGCCTTCAAAAACGTTCTCACCGACTGATTGTGGCTTTTTACAAGCATTTTCATGGCTTTTTCTCTGCCGAGCTTAATTCTCTGGTGCCCTGCACTAATGATTTTACTCGTGCAACTAAATTGGTAAGTATTGACTACACTTTTATAGTCAAATATAACGCAAATATTACCACCTCTTCTTTTCTAGAAATTTTTTTCCTCGCACTTCCAGCCTGTGAAACTCCCTTGCTTACCTAATAGCTACAATCTCAAAAATTTAAAATGGAATGTCACTTGTCATCTTCTATCTGATTGACACTCATCTCTCTCTTACTCTTTCCTCAACATTTCTTCTACCGTTGTTTTATTTTTATTTTTTCCTAACTTCCCTCTCCTCTAACTGTTACCCTCTGCGCACCAGGAAATGAAATCAACTGTTTTGCTTGGGCTAAAAGGTTATATATATATATATATATATATATATATATATATATATATAAAATCCCAGATACTTAAATGTTTATACTTTTTTGATTCTGATGTTACTCATTCTTGGTTCGCATCTTAGGCTCTTCTCTTTGTGATATTTGTACATTCTTCTTCTATGTGCATTGTCCCTTCAGGACGTAGGCGATCATGGCCTTCCACTTTTCCCTATCCCTGGTGGCTCTGAGAATGCCTTCTCCTGTTACACCATTGCAATACTCGTTCCGTAATCCACCTGATTAGGTCTTTCAAATATGTTATCCGTTGCTTTCCTCTACAAATCTTAAAACTGCCGTTTATTCTTTTCTTCTTACATTCGTTTATTTCCTCCTGTATTTTTTATTAAAATTTCTTTTCTGTTTCATCTATATAATTTGTTAAGATTGTGGTCATAAAGAAAGGATCCTTGTAAAACTTCTTTTAATATCCGTAGTACCTCACTGTAAATTTTGAATAAATCCAGTGAAACGACACTTTTACCTTTTCGTGTATCTGTTGAAGTCATCTTATATGTATGTGCAAGTAGTTTGCTCCCAATATTTGTTCTGGCTTATGCGAATATATTTTCAAATAAATCAATTTTACCTAGCAAATCAACAATTCTTTGTGTTGTATTTTATCAAATGCTTTTGCATAATCTACAAAACATAGGCAATCATCATTTTGAAATGGGTATGTAACTCTTCCTGATAACATTCTGTGCATAAATATGGAATTTTTGTAAGAATGTCTATCAGGAAATCGTAATGTCATTGTTCTATTTCCGGTATAATTTCACGTTGTGCTTTATTGATAAGTATATGAACAATACATTTGGTAAATAAATAAATAGAAAAAAATGAAGGATTCTGCAAAGTTTTGCTCATCCTCATTCGAAATTTGTATCTTGTTTGTGTTCCAACACCAACTACTGTCACTATTGTGAATTATGTAAATAAAAATACAGTTTAAGACGCACATATAAACACCCAAAGATACACAATCAACAGAAGCTGAGCTGGATAAAATACTGGAGTTGACCGGTCTCGAAGAAGAGTTACCTTCGGCTGTCACATCCTCAGTGCACTGGAGAAAGAGAATCAGTAGTAATATTGATGTTAGCAAAATCGACATTTCCGGGGAATTGGTCTTTTATTCAGGGCCCGTGTCCAAACACACGGCTACCTTAAATAAATCCGATCTTGTCTTATTTTCTCGCTGATGAAAGACGATTAAATACCTTCACATACAAACAGACACAGCTGGGGAAATACTGAGAGATACCTGTTTCTTGGGAGCAATTGTTTGCAGTAGTAACCTTCTCATCGCACTAGAGATAGGGAATCTCGTAATATTAATGTCAGCGCAACCTAATATTGCGTGGGTTTTTATTTTCGCCATGGCCTGTGTAGACGCGCAGAGTAGCCTAACATTAAACCTGACACTGTTTGACATATCTCACCGTAAGGAGACTAGTATATAACTACGCACACAAAATAATGAGCGTTGAAATTTGATGGACCAAAATTTTAGCTGGAAAGCTCATTTCTCACCCTATCCAATCAGATGAGTCTTTGATTGCAGTAAAGATTTTTTTCATTGCAGCCATAGTTTTCTCAAGAAATTGTTTACAGTGTTTCACGAAGTCACTAAAGAGATCAGCTCCTACTTGAAGGTAAATGTTTTCTTCTGTTCTGCCTCTCATCCAAGGCTTCACGTACCAGTCTGCCTTGCTATTTAACTCGAAGATAAAGGAAGCTGTATTCTTACTTTCTGCAAGGTAATTTACGCGAAGTGAACAAAACAGTATCGATCGCAAGTATTTCGCAAATTCTTTTCTGCCTATAAACGACCCATAAAACTTAACTATTGCTGCTGGTGTAAATTACGTAACAGAGCAAGCAGTCCAACATTTATATGCGTGATTTCTCTCAAATATATTCACCTGACAAATACACACATATATATTCAGACACGCACATTCATACACATATATATTTTAGTCAACAATACAAAAATACTTTCATACACATAGTAAAATGACCTTCCGATATTGAAGGCCATTTACATTAAATCAAAACAACTCACACTTAATAAAATCACATTTAAATCTAGTCATAACACATTACATTACATTTAAAAATATGGTTCTGTTAACATTTGGAGCATTCACGTTGTGTGACCTCATAGAACCTCATTACAAATTTACGACCTGCGTCTGCTATTTGGTAACTGTTATCGTCGATTAGCAAAGTTTTATGTTAACACAAGTTAAAAGCATATTTTATGGTGGATGTTTTTAAGCTAATGTCCTTGTCCCCTCTCTAAATATGGCTCTTATGAGCCGAAAACTTAGAACCAACATAATAAAAAAAACATCCAAATTTTGGAGTATATTCGTCTTTAATTTCACATGAAATTAAAGCCAAAATACGATGTTTAGAACGGCTAGTGATTAATCATAACAGGACTTCATTGCTTTTTTTAATATTTCACAGTTTATGTTTAGAAAAAAATATTTATTCATATATATATTTTTTTTTAGAAGCTAATAACGTAGTGAAAATCGGCGCTTGACTAAATACATAGCTGCAATAACACTGATTAGTATGTTAATCATTTTCAAAGCAGAATCGTACATTAAAGAAAGAAAATTCTGTCTGTGTTTTAAGAACGACAAAGTTTATTTCTTTATTGTATACGTTATATTTTTGATGATGTTTTTGTTTTATAAATGTATGTTGCCTTTGGGCGTCATGAGATATTATTGTCTGTGGATGATAACTTAAAGTGTAAATATTTTTCAAGCTTTTTTTCTTATCTTGACAACAATGAATAACCTGTTTGCAGAAAACTATGAATTGCCAATATATTTTGCATGAATATTTATAATAATATTGTGATCTGTATTCATATTTGCGAAAACATCATGCATGTCAGAATCAAACACACACACATGCATACACATTTTTGATAATTTCCATCCATACAAAAAAAACCCCCAAAAAACGCTAAAATTCAAGGGTTTAATTAATCTGATAAAATATTAGAAAAAAATATTAAGTGGCGGGAGAAAAAAGTAAAAGGAGAGGAATTCAAAAAAGTCCTAAAACTTGACAATGCATTTAAAATTCATAGTTGACTGGTAGGCCAAACGCTGAGAGAGAATTCTAAAGTGAGAATTGCGAGGTATGTAACTATTAGCATACATTTTACTGTTATATCTAAGTCATACCAATTGTAAAATGACGATGCATTAATGCCAGTAGAGTCAGTCAGTTAAGTGCCATACGTGATATACACTTTGGGCGATCATGTCTCGAAAGAGACATGACTGACTTGGTAGAAGATTATCCCGCAGTAGTTTGTCATTGCTTTCTGCGGTAGACCGGTTGACAGCCAAGGCTATAGAACGCAATCTGTCCTATTATATAACGCATAACTGGAGAGAAGTGACGGATTAATACCTTTCCCAAAGTTATTTGTGCGTAAGTGAATGCAAGAAATTCAACTGGAATTCGAACTCGACTCCCCGATTTGTCTTTCCGTCTGATATTCACTGAACCACAATGCACATAAAAAAAAGAAAAGATTAATAAACATTACTGTTGCTTCCGCTATGTAGATGACACGTTGATGTCGTTTTCTACTAGTATTTTCTACTAAATCTTTTCATGAAAGCCAAAAAATATTAACCGTAAGAGTAGTCAATGGGCTACTCTTAGCCACTTCATCTATCTATTGATACATACAATTTCCGAAGCTGATGGAAACAGACTTAACAGTCGTCTCCAGCTCTCAGTAAAAGATGGAGACTTTGTGGGGACAGGATCCAAAATTTCAGCCCAATTATTAATGGATTCACCTGATGGGACAATTGTGAATAGATATGATATATCAAAAGACATGAAATCCTCAGTGTCGTAATTGGGTTTCAATCAAAACGTATACTCAGCAAACAAACGAGTCAGGAACACAATCCTCCGAATAGAATGATCCAACCGTATCGATAAATTCAACAAGTCACTTCGCCAAACTATACTTTGAAGAGCCGAGCATAGACAAAATGAGTTTAAGGGGAACATCCTCTTTATGAATTTTTAAAACCCATGCATCCTAGGACTTTGGAACCTGCGGGACGAATAATATTAAAAACTTCTTTAGCCTGAAATTTTTCCTTATGATGTTCTCACAGTCTTTTCTGTAATCAAATTTCAGTTTTTAAGGGATCGTCAAAATTCACGTCTCCTATTTTCCGAAATGTACTACTATCATTGAAAATACTTAGCATTTTATTGACGCAATCGGAAAAAAATTAATACAACTAAACCAGCAGTTTTGTGGCGTCTGGTAATAAGAATATTTGTCTTATTTTTTAACAACTTAGCCGTCTGAAAGTGGTTTTTCTTCCAGGAAAACCCGAGAGAATCAATAGAAGAATTACTAAATCTCATGCTTAGTCTCTATAAAGATATTTCAGACGCAGCAATTGTTCCTCAGAGATAGGCAGATATCTAGATAACTGAAAAAAGAGTATTTCAAAATTGCTGAATAGCTCAACGTGATGTTCATGGGAAGAATAAAGAAATTCAAAACCCAGGAAATCAGACAAGTCATAGTTGGACAAATTAATAAGGTATCTCTCCATGGCGACATAAGAAAAAAATTAATCAAGGAATTCAACTAAGTAAAATTTCTCGATTTGATTCTATTATAAAAAACTACATCACCGTCCGGATACATAAATATATTGATCACTCTGAAGAAATGGTAGACTTTGAATAAACAGTAGCTACTCTAGCATCTACGCATTGCACATTCAGTAAAGAATTACAGCACTCTGGCTACTGGCGTATGATAAATCATACGCTAAAAAAGTCTGCCTCCTTCTACCTTCAGAGGTAGAATCACCGACTGACACCAATTTGGTCGGTTTTCAATCCTGTGTTAAAAGCAATCGGATGACTAACCGTACTGATGAGCTGTGATACAGCGAAACAGATCTATCTGCGGATGACTATATAAGATAAGTATTTCTAAAGAGAAGCATAGTGAATAATATCATGCTAATTATAAAATCAAAATTTACATTGATGCGCACAAACTTATACGCACAAACACCGAGGTTCTCTGCTCCGGTGATCCCTCAGTCAAACTTTTGGATTTAGTGAAAACTGAAACGTATGGCAAAAATGTAACACTAAACATGACCCTGAGCACATAATCCTCACCCTGAAAGAGGAGTGACAATGCAATTCTATGGGGCCGCTTTTCTTCAACCGGAAAAGTAAAGCTGTTCAGCGTTGATGGGAAGAGGAATGGTACAATATACAAAGCAATGCTCAATGAAACCTGTTTCATTCTGCAAAAGACATGAATCAGTGGTTCATATTCTAGCAAGAAAATGATCGTAAACTTAGAGGCAGACATGAAATGGAATAGTTTAGGTTAAATCTATTGTTAGAATTGCCCACTCAAACCCAATCTTAAATTTAATTGAGAATACGTAGTATTATTTATAAATTCTTGATCAAAGTTGAATCCTTCAAGACGGTCTTGTGGTATACGTTGCCATGACGAATGAGCAAAACATTTTGACTCTAGCTGAATTATAATGCTCACTGCTTGCAGCAGAAGGTATTTCTACAAATTATTGACTCTTTGTAGGAGATAAACACCTACGTATTCAGCAGATAGTTGCATTAATGTTCTACTTATTGTTTGTCCCATAAAATATAATTTTACCATCGAATCATCTTGTGGTTTGTATTGATCTAATGATAAAAACCTTTAAGCCAATTTGATTTTACAAACATACAAAATCAATTTGACTATACTTCTGAGATTATGTATGAATTTAAATTATTTAGACTATTGTCCTCATATTTTCTCCTTCAGTACACATGGCCCACTATATATAGACGTTGGTTAGAATTAAGTGAAAAAAAGATAACTACATTGGTATCAGAATTGGCATTGCACATGAAATGAGAATGATATATCCCACTGATCGTAATAAATGGTTCGGTTCGAAATTCCTAGCGGACAAGGAAGGCTGAAGTGTACAACGATCGAAACGTTGTAAAAATGGCAGTAAGAATTAGTACAATATTCCGAACAATGTATATAATGTAAGTACATACACACACACTCACACACACATGTATATATAGTTATATTAAGTAACGGTCATTCTCTACTCTGTACTTGAATTTGCACATGAAACTCCGAGACTGTGAGAAATTATATATATATATAATCATGATCATCCTTTATCCATCACACCCAATGGTGCATAGGGCAGAAACTTTTTGTTGCTGTTTCTGTACAAACTGTTTTTTACGGGGCAGGGTTGTTAGCCCTCCACCCAAACCCTAAACCTGGAGAATAGGTGGACCATTCTTGGTCCTTACGTTTACAGCACCTGGTATTCCCAGATGGTCACCCATTTAAGTCCTGACCAGGCTCGATGTTGCTTAACTTCGGTGATCGAACGGGAAAAGTTGTATTCATATATGTATATATAATCTGCAGATAATCCTCTTTTGTTGTTTCACAGATCGCCAATACTGTTAGACATCCGATGCATCTAGCCAAATTTGAAATTCGACCAAACTGACATCAGTCGACGATTCTACTTCTAACCTATGGGCACTCGGTGGAGGAAGGCGGATTTTAGCGTGTTATATAGACAATATTAACACACAAGAGCAGCTGAGCGTGTTCAGATTCATTATTGAATGAACGATGCGTAAATGTGGGAGTAGCTACTCTTTTTAAAGTCTAACATTTCGTTATAGTGATCAATCGGCAGGCGAGAGCGTAAATAAGCATATATTAGAGAGGGAGATGAAGAGAGAGAGAGAAATATGAAACATTCGACATTACAGTCGACAGGTTGATAAATGAAAATTGTTTAAAGTTATGTTTATTTCATGTTTTCAGAAATATTAGAATAGTTTTGAATGCCTTGTAAGTTAATACAATAAAAAGAAGCGACGGCTTTTGATAAGGTTTGTCATGAGTGAAGAATTCGCAACATCCGGCAAGTATTCTCATCGATTTAATATGTAGGTCACTGTAAGATACAGAGTTTATCGATTTTGTGATTGATTTCCTGATCAGAATAGGAGGTGGGAAAAGAATTGAATATAAAATGCTCTTATCTTTATTCTTTATTTCATTTCGTCAATTATAGCTTTATTCGTGAAATCATATCAGGCTTTCTTTTAATAGATATATATTGCTAAGTTTAATATAGCCTGGCAATTGGGAAATACGAAATAGCGCTCATTAAGGAAGATATTTTCTGTATGATTGTAAAGCTGACAAGGTCTATTTCATCCCAGAAACAGCTAGTAGTTTTTACCAACCTGCAAATATCCACAATTCTAGGACCTTCAATCAATTATTACCGAATTAATGGCATTAGACGCAGAAAAAACTTTCTGAAAGGAGGTTGAAAATGAAAGCAAGAATAAAGGATTGTCTCTAGTGTTTAAGGAGACATAATTAATGATTTACAGTAGAAGCTTTTTCTTTTTAATTTCTATAATTGTTTCGTCCTCATGCAAGGACGTACTGCTACTGGCGTGCAGTGGGTTACATGAGAGGAGAGCGAAAAAAGTACAGCAAAGTACAGGAGAGTCGGAAAACTGAAATGGGAAAAATGGAATGAAGCAGATAATGGATGGTAACTGACATTGCACTTAAACTCTTGGAGATTGAAATTATCATAGAATCAAATATACGGGAAGGGTTTCCACGGGTGTGAGTTCCGAGAAAAAAACTGAGAAATAGAAGTGAGAATTGTATTTGACTGTTTCGGCTGTAAAAGGGTGGCACTTACTTGCCAATATATTAACTCGAGTAAATTCATGTAGACGGAGCACCAGGAACATAAGCTATTAAGAGTAGAGTTTGTGAAAATATATGTAGAAAAGACAGAAAGAAGGAACATGGCGTTGATGAGAAAGTTGCTGAAGTCGAGCTGCCACATCTGGATCGATTACAGATTGCAGATTCTCCTTTGGATTTTGTCGACAACTCCGAAGTGAATTGCAGGAGCACCCGATCAGATATGGCAACCGTTTTCAATACATAAACGAAGGATAGAATTGTGCATGTGTAAAATGGATCCTGACGATAAAAAGCTACCTTTCCTGATACAGTGAACCATATTTGCTAGCAGCTGTTTTCGCTATTGATTTGATAAAATCATTCCACTTGATATTGGCCGAGAGAAAGAGTCCAAGGAGGCACAGTGTATTGCTTTCTCGGATACTAGCGTGATGTATACTGATGGAGGATGGGAAAGTTTTGAACTAATTATTAAAAGTAAAATGAATAACTATTGACTACCAAGTAATATTATCTCCTTTGGTAGCTGGCAAATATCTATTGAGATTCTTACTCAATATTTTTTTAAATTTATTTCTTCAACAGAACCCACAGAACCAACTTCAGATTTGTACTTGCAACTAACCTGAGCTGACCCTACGTTTTGAGAGAGAATGCAAACTTTTTCTTTTATGAGCCATGTCCTTTCAGGACGTAGGTGATCATGGCTTTCCACATCTCCCTCCCCCTGGTGGCTCTTAGCATGCTTTCTCCTGTTGCACCATGCAACCCTCGTTCCGTCATCCACGTGATCAGGTCCTTCAAATATGTTATCCGCTGCTTTCCTCTGTCTCTTTTTCCCTCTATCTGGCCTGTGAGTAACAGGTTCTCCGAGCCCTCCTACCTCATTGCATGTCCCAGAAACTTTAGTTGTCTCTTCCTGATGTTCACAATTAATTTCCTTTTCGTCTCCATCCTTTCCAAAACCTCGTCATTGCTTACATGTTCAGTCCATCATATCCGTAACATCCTTCTGTAGAACCACATTTCAGATGATTCAAGTGTTTCCTTCATCTTTGAAGATATTGTTTAACATTCACTGCCATATTGAAGAACCAACATCACACAGCAATTCAGTACTCTCCTCTTTGTTTCTAGTGAAATTGTCCTGGTTCTTATAACTCTACTCAACTTCTGGAATGCTTCTTTCGCCGTGCCAATGGATCTCAGTGTCGCACTTTCCGTCTTCTGTTAGAACACTTCCTATATATTTACATTTTTGTAGCTGCTTGATTTTAGAGTCCCTTACCTCTAATTGGCATTTTGGGCTGCCCTTTCTGCTGATTACCATGCATTCGGTTTTCTTTTTAGTTTATTTGTAGTCCTTTTCTATCACTCTCTTCAGCTACCTTCTTTAGGAGGTTTTGTATTTTTCTTTCTGTGTCTGCTATCAGCACTGTATCATCTTTAAATATTGTTTAAATTGTGCCCTCCGATGAAGAATCCTGGCGTAACTTCTAGGGTAGTCAGAATAGTCTCGCTGCATGAGTTGAATAGATCCGGTGAAAAGACGCATCCTTGTCTTATGCCCATTTCAATTTTAGTATAATTGCTGAATTCCTTCCCTGTCCTTATGCAGGCAGTTTGCTGCCAGAAGAGATTCTTAGACTCAAGACCCCGATCACTATGGCAGGAAAATTTTTGATAAATAATCCAAGACTTACTGAAAGTTTTCTATAGGAAAAAAAGTTTTCCTATAGGAAATGTCATTCCCAATGCTAGAATCAATGAATGCTATGACTGTCAGGCACTTCTCAACTGGGCCACGAGCAGGTTAACATTTTCGAATTTACTTCCTTGACAAAAAAAGGAACTTTGTGATACTTAAATCGAGGTTGAAACAAAATATTAAATTCTAACTACCTCTCCATAAAGCCATGAAGAAAGCACTTGAAATATCAAAACAAATCAAGTCCGGAATACTTGAGATATGAAAACAAATCAAGTCCAGAATACTTGAGATATCGAACCAAATCAAGCCCAGAATAGTTGAGATATCGAGACAAATCAAGCCCACAATACTTGAGATATCGAAACAAATCAAGTCCTGAATACTTGAGATATCGAAATAAATCAAGTCTTGAATACATGAGATATCGAAACAAATCAAGCCCAGAATAGGTGAGATATCGAAACAAATCAAGTCCTGAATATTTGAGATATCGAAACAAATCAAGCCCAGAATAGGTGAGATATTGAAACAAATCAAGTCCTGAATACTTGAGATATCGAAACAAATCAAGTCTTGAATACATGAGATATCGAAACAAATCAAGCCCAGAATAGGTGGGATATCGAAACAAATCAAGCCCAGAATAGGTGAGATATTGAAACAAATCAAGCCCAGAATAGGTGAGATATCGAAACAAATCAAGCCCAGAATAGTTGAGATATCGAAACAAATCAAGTCCTGAATATTTGAGATATGAAAACAATTCAAATCCAGAATACATGCGATATCAAAACAAATCAAGTCCAGAATACTTGAGACATCAAAATAAATCAAGTCCGGAATATTTGAGATATCGAAACAAATCAAGTCCGGAATATTTGAGATATCGAAACAAATCAAGTCCGGAATATTTGAGATATCGAAACAAATCAAGTCCGGAATATTTGAGATATCGAAACAAATCAAGTCCGGAATACTTGAGATATCGAAACAAATCAAGTCCAGAATTTTATATCTTTGACGTTAGTACAGAAAGGTGGCATGTAATTTATACAATTGAAAGAAGCACTTGAAACAAAGACGAATGCTAAAATTTCTTTGAACTGAATAATTAAGAAGACTTTTTAGAAGACGTACTAAAATGAAGGATGTGCGTTGTGGTGCAGTGGATATCGGCTCCGAATTAAAAATTAGGGAGCTGAGTTTGAATTCCAGTTAAATTCCCTGCATTCACTTATGCGCAATACCCTCTAGTTATGTGTTAAAAACAGAACAGATTGACTTCGATAGCTTTGACTGGAAAGCAGTCTACCTCAGAAAGTAATGTTAACCTACTGCGGGATAATCTTCTGACCAGTTAGTCATGTCTCTTATGAGACATGGTCACCCAAGTGTATATCACGTATGTCACTTAACTTACTAAAATAAAAATGATATTAATAGTTTTAAAAAAGACAACTGTAATTTCCCGACTAGATATCGAAAACTACGTGATTAATGGCCTGCTAAATTTTGATAAGCCGTTAAAAAACTAATCTAGTTTTTAAATGGCTTATCAATCTTTTACAGGTCATTTAAAGCTAGAAAATATTTTTTGATCACATGAAATGATTAGAGATAATAAGGGTTTACTGATACATGTAATACTAATTAACAAATAACTGGAGAAAGAAGAGATTAATTCATATATTTTTCAATGTTTTTCGCACGTAAGTGAATATAACGAACTCTACTGGAAATGATAATCAGAGGGCCGAGTTCCAATGTCGAGCCATTATCTGTAACTCTATCGGCACATTCAAGTTTGCCATCCCTGGTATTAACAAGTGTTCACACATTTAGATAATGACCATAATTGACATTGCTTAACTTTGGTAGAAATTTGCTTGATTCACTGATTTGTTTTTTAACGGCTAATCAACTCGTTTTGTGTTATTTACTGCCAAAATTTAGTTTTCTCGAGGTTTTAAAGTCATGAATATCTAAACTTATTTATGAATGGAACTTTGTGTGTGTGTTTGTGTGTGTGTGTGTGTGTGTGTGTGTGTGTGTGTCTGAGTTCGTTACATATAGACTCCGAAATGGCTGAACCGATTTTCTTGAATATTTACACAGTTGTACTATAAGCGTCTGCGAGTGTTCTTAGCTAGATTTTGTGTTGAGGTACCCCCGATAAATATCGACAATCGATAATCAAAAAAATCGGGTTATTGAAGGAGTGGTCCGATTTAAATCAAATTTGATACACTGATAGACAAAGACATAAGAAACGATATTCAGAAGTTTCAAGGTTGCAGTTCTTACAATAGTACAAAAAATCGATAATATATATTTATATATATATATAAAAGGCAAGATGTTTGTGTGTGTCTGTTTATCTGTCTGTATGCCCTTTATACAAATCCACAATTTTTATCCAATTCTCACCAAACTTCACACAAATATTCTTTAGGCTGTGTCTGAGCTCCAGGACCATGGATTAGTTTTTAAGCTTTCATTACACCCGAGCAATGCCGGGCTATACTCCTAGTAATATATATGTTATTCTGCTTTCACAGTTGCAATTATGGTAGATCATATTCAGCATTTATGCATATACATATCTGTGGAGAAACAATTGCTAGAGGCGTTGATAGATGTATTTTTATGTTGTAAATTTGTTGAAGTGTTTTGTATCCACTTCGACGGAGATTAAACTTGAATCAATTCGAAGAGAATAATGCTGCTTCGACGACGAGAATGAAATTGGAACTCAAAATGATTATCTTCTCACGGGCAAAGTAACGATATTCTTCACTGCAAAAATGACGTATTTTTCTTTGTTGCTGATAACATGACGGACAGCAACACAATTATATAAATAAAATTACACAACATAACATTATTCGCTTCTTCTTCGGTAACGTACTGTCGAGTTGGAGGTGATGTGGTTGGAGGGTCAACGCAAACGAATCGAGGGAGTAGTCAGTGGCTATGCTCGTCCGCTGTTCTCCCTCCCCCCTCTCTCTCTCTCAACTGCAAAAAAACTGCCGATTGCTGCTGGTTGACTTCCATTGAATAGGCAAACCTCATTTGATACCTGGAACTCCAAATTGCATTTTCTTATTATTCGGTCCTTTCCATCGTTGAACTGTCGTCAAAACAAACTGTAAATTTCATTCTACACTTACCAGCATCTCAAACATTTATTTTTCCTCTAAATCTTGCAATACAAGTACAATTCAGGGCGAAATTTCACACCAACCAAAATAATTTCTAACAAGTTGTATTTTGGAATAGAGTTAGATTCATTCTAAATTTTCAGAAATTGTAGAATACTTTATGGAATAATATTCTAAAAGTACTCCTTCACACAGATTGTTTGGTAGTATTTTAAACAGATTTCGCAGAAGTCGATACAATTTGATACTATGTGTTTTATTGTTTGTAGTTCTTAGCATGCTGTAGAGATTGGAGGTCTCTCTTGCTCTAGAATACAAGAATGTGTTATCATATACAAAATAAAAGAATGAATTATCATGCAGTGTACGATATGAAGTCTGGTTGTTCTGACTTAAAATTTCCTTGTTTTTTTGTTTTTGTTTTTTGGTGATCATGCGAGGAGAGGCGTTTCAATGTGATACAGTCGTATTCTCCAAATGCTTGAGAAAAAGACATTGTAATTACAAGAGATACTGGGAAATCGGGAAGTAACTTCCTTAATGTATTTCTATGAATGGATAATAGAATACGGACAAAAGATTATTCTGAATATTTAGTAGTTCATTATAGAAATGAAAAGATAAAAATTGTCCAGAGCCATGATCACCAAACGCTGTTGGGACAAAGTAGATAAATGATATTTTAAATTATAGTTATCATTCCAATATTCATCGAATATTGACAAATTAGCAAGATTCTGTATAACGCTTTTTATTCAGTAGAAAGAATTCATCAAACAAAAGTAATGTTTGTAATGATGAAATTACAGACGCATGGTGAGGGGAGGAGATAAACGTTGCACCAAGGGAAAGTGCTGTAGATTTGAGTAGGCTGAATTTAATATTTTTTTAGTTATAATTTTTTTTAATTTAATTTATTTTCAAGCCTTTGTCTAGCAAAAATACTTCTCCGTAGATACATTCTAATTTATCATTGTGCACTGTCTTTCCAAGATTTTGAACATAATGGCTCTCGATAATTTCCTGTCTGATATTGCTTTTAGTAAATCTTATCTTGTTGCTGTCTTTCCTAAACCCTGTTCTGCCATTCTTGCTCGTTAGATAAATTCATAGCTGATTTCCTCTGTCTCCCTTGCCTTTAATATACAATGTGATTATCAAAATTTTCAAACCTCTTTACTCATTATAGAAATTTCAACTCACTTTCTGATACAGATATTCTTTTCTTTTGCCATCATATGTGAGAAGATTGGCCCCCATTCACTGCCATCTATGAAGTCTGATATTACATACCATTATACTATTTTTCTTTGCTTCCTTATTCTTTGCCCACATTTAGGAATGTATACACCATTTACATTGTTCTGAGTATTGACCTCATAGTTATTTCCTTTTTACGACGTTTCGACCGTTGTACTCTAGCAATTTTGAACTAAACCATTTAATACGTTTACTTGGGTATATCATTCTCATTCCATGTGCGATATCACTTCTGGTGGCTATTTATTTTTCTAACTTAAATCTCTGTGTTATTTGTTCACCGCTGTTGTAGCCTGGTATTGAACTCACAGCTAATTTGCGTCAAGTCACTAGAACAAACCAAAGTCTATATCTACAGGACCATGTGTCCTTGAGGACAAATTTAATATATCAGTTACCTTTTTTACCAGTCCTCATATTGCAATTTTCTGATGCTAATGGTTTTCTATAGCATTTTTTACCAGAGTTCATATTGCAATCTTTGACGCTAATAACTTTTTCTAGCACTCTGTATTACTTGTTCTCATATTGTTTGCATTTCTATCTTTAGTCGGCTTAAGAGATTTTCGTGTCTTAGCATATGCGCTGATTCCTTAAG